>CAXKVY010000938.1:0-502698 GCA_964058915.1 Tetropium fuscum | reverse complement strand
AATTTGGACAAAGAGGGAGTTGGTAAACAGCAGCTCATTAAAATTACGCTGGGATATCTCAGGAGATTTCTGGCCAGCAGACAGCTACTTGTTTCATTTCATAACGTCTTAAATTTTTTATGGGTGTTTTCCTTGATTATTTGGAGTTTCGCTGCAATTGGTAGTGTACTTGAAGGACCAGGCCAAATAATTTTCAGGCTGGCTGCCTTCTTGGCCAGTTTGCCAGCTTTATTACCATTGCATTATGAGTGCTCATTGACCCAATATAGGGAAACGTTATTCATCTGACAGGCAGATTCATTTCACAAGTGCTTGGTGACATTCCCATGTTGACCCTTTAGTTATTTTATTATTCTTCAGGACCAGTAGTGATTGTCTACTATCTGTGCAATTCTAATTGTCTTGCCCGTTATGTCTCTGCGAGCAATCTCTCCTGATGCTACGGTTATACCTGCTAGTTCTGTTTATACTATACTGGCATTTTTATCTATAGTCCATTTGCATTGGAGTCGCAGATTTCTGGGATATATACCACAGCCTGCTCCTTCCTCCTTCTTGGATCCGTCAGTGAAGACATAGTTTACACCTACAACAGCGGTCTCATCTTCACCATTAGTTAGTATGGTGTAAGGTTTATCAAAGACAAGCCGAGGCGGAATACCATCTGCGCATGCCTGTAAAAGATGTATCGTCTTGACAGTCTCAGTCCACAGACGGCGTCTAGTTTGGCCACAGCTCGCGTTTGGTAGTATACCAGCGGATTTGAGGCGAGTCGTGGTAGTCAAAGCCACTTCTTCTAGATGTAGATCTAACGGTGAAAGACACAGTCTTAGCTCCATTACTCGTGTTGTTTGCATAGCTCCGGTTATACTCAGACAGGCAACTCTTTGTACCTGGCATAGCTTAAGTTTTGCTGTTATTTATTGACTCTTGGGACAACAGCTCCATAGGCCATCATTGGTCGTATAATAGTAGTGTATATCCACATGGCCACCCTGGGTTTCATTCCCCAGGTTTTCCCTGCGGTTCTGCGACACTGCTCATATGATATGATAGGACTTATTTATTCTTCTTTCAAGGTGAAGATTCAAGTTTAGTTTAGCATCGAAAGTTACAACCAAGTATTTCACCTGTGGTGCAAAATTTAATGCTGTGTTTGGGAGAACGGGTACTCTCATGGGCTCCAGTTTTCTTTTCCTTGTGAAGAGCACTATTTCCGTCTTCCTGGAGTTGATGGATAGGGCATCCTCACACCAGTTTTCGATTATTCTTAGGGCCATCTGCATTCTCTGGCAGAGAGCTCCTTCGAATTTTCCATTAAACAGTATCGTTAGGTATGCAATTGTATAGCATCTTTCCCTATTGAGGTGCTTTAGGAGGCTATCCAGTCCTCTTATGACAGTGTCAAAAGACCGCACTAATTTGTACTGCTCTTTTAGGGGGCATGTTTGATATCCAGCTACCCACAATATGAGTTCCTGTGTGATAGGACCGCTGTAATTTTAGGAAAGGTGGTTTTGTCAAACGCACCTTCTATATCTATGAACTTGCTGCCACATGAAGGGCAGTATCGGTGGATTTTCCTGATGTGTATGTGTGTATAAGTATGTTAAAACACAGACATCTAATTAATTCCTCACCTTCCTATTCACCATTAAGACGGGATGATGTGTAAGAAAAATTCAAGGAACATTTAAATTTTGTTATGTATGTAAATTCTACGTTTCAAATATAATTTGTTAATGCACAATTAAACAAATCGTGCAATTTGTGTTCTATGTTGGAGTAAACTTTATAGGGAATAAAAATATATAAGGAAAAAATAAAGAAAAATGTTAATTCCTAGCAATGGATTATTGAGATAAGAAGGCAATATGTAGATCATATATGTTTACCTTCTCAATTGTCAAAAAACTTGCACTTAGTTATCAGCTTGCCTCGAAAAAACTTCCTTAAATTTTTCAAAATAAAGGCTCTAAAGTGGAGAGAATTAAATCGAAAATTTCGATTTAATTCTTGAAGTCACGTTCTTTTGTTTTGTATAGAATACAAATTAAGTATTCAAAGCTCTTTAAAGTAGCTTTTCATATTAATTTATCATTTAAAACAGGAAAGAGAAGTGGAAAATGAATCCAGATACATAAGTAGATGATCGCAAAGTAGGAGCTTTGCAATGTAAGTATTATTTATGAACATACTTCAATGTAAACGTTATTAGAATACTTAACGAAGTATTCCTGAATTATTAAAATAACGTTGAGACTTTCTTAAAGGTCCTTCCACAAACGTAACAATTACTTCAATCCACGCAACAATGTTTCCATTTGCCGCCCGAGTTGATTTTTAATTCAGAGCAATCATTGTTCATCCTGGCGAATATCGACCTTTTTCGAAATTATACATTCATTCAATTACTACCGTCTTTTTTCAATTTAAAAGTTCTGCGGAGCTATGAAGGTAAATGCCTCTCGTGGACCCCTATATTATCTGATTGCAAATTGAAGTCAGTTTTCAGGTTGGGAGTGGTTTCTGTCGATAATCAGATGAGACAAGGAACGAAATTACACTATTCAGAAAACGTCGCGACTTTAACGTCTTCCAGTTGTGGTATGTCACTGGTGTATAGAAGGTAGACGACAGGACCCAAGACACTACCTTAGGGCACACCTGCTTTGATTTCTTTTATGTCTGAGTATTCATCTTCTTGTTTGGCCCTGAATATCCTGCTTCTCATGTAGAATGTAACTTAATGACAGTATAACCTATAGCAGTGGCGGCTGGTGCAGGGAGGGCAATGGGACACTGTCCTCCTTATAAATTCCTTATAAATTACATTATAGGAAATGGAACCATCAAGAATGGTCTGACGTCTCCGTTACAAACGAATCACGATTTTGTTACAATCTGCAGCACTGGCAATTATTTTCAACTGTATATGTATAATAACAGTGCATTTGACATTCCCCGATTGTCCTGTTTTGTATTACAGAAAATTATTCGGCCATAATATTATGTCAAATATTATTTGGATTACCGGTTAGACTGCAGAGTAGTAATTACCACGGTTAATTAATTTATAAAGCGGAAGTAATTATCGTCAATTCCCTTCCAACATTTATAACGAATATTATGCAGTTGCTAGTTGGAATAAAGCGATTGCGGATGTAAGCAGCCCTCCTTGTTCGTATGTGATAAGTTCTTATGTAAATCGACCTGGCGGATCCGATTTTGGAGTTCGCCAGGCAATCCGGACTTATTGCACAACTGGTCAAAATGGCCATTTTCTGAAAAATCTCAAATTTTATGGAAATTTTCTAATATTTACTTATCACCCTATATATCTATCTCCCTTAGTTTAAGTCCGACTGAATTGGAATTTTTAGAAGAGCAAATTTAGACCTTTGTTATCATAACTGGCATGGCAAAAATGCAAATGAGAGACTGAATGAAAGAAAAGCAAAAAAAAGTAGGTACCACCAGTAATTATGTTTTAAAAAGTTAGTAGTTAGTAGTCGTTTGGTAATTTTTAATAACTTTTATGGAAAAAATTTTATGGAAATTCTAATTCTAATATTTACTTATCACCCTATATATATATATATATATCTCCCTTAGTTTAAGTCCGACTGAATTGGAATTTTTAGAAGAGCAAATTTAGACCTTTGTTATCATAACTGGCATGGCAAAAATGCAAATGACAGACTGAATGAAAGAAATGCAAAAAAAAGTAGGTGTCACCAGTAATAATGTTTTAAAAAGTTGGTGACATGAAGTTTGTTAAAAATGCAGCAGCAAATACTCGATCGAGAAAACTTTCTTCTTTTAAAGATGTATATAGTAAGCGATGAAGATGTAGCCAAAGAATCAGAGATTTAGTTTGGTAATTTTTAATAACTTACTTATTTTTCAAGAAAACGGTGCCGAATTGGCCGCCGCGTCGCGTCGCCGTATGTGAATAAATATTGTGATGGGGAAAGGCAATAAAGCGGAGGTTTACAACGCTGTATTACAGGAAATAACTAATATGTCAACTGCACTGACGTGTTTTCCAGCAGTCAAAAGAAATTATTGAAAATCGTATTTGTTATTGACATGACGGCACTGGTTCAAAGATTTCAAAATTATAATTGCAACACCTTTAATGATTTATATGACAGATGGTATTTTAAAGACATATATAATATACACATAATATACCTACCTAAACAAGGGTTTCCTCGCTCAATTTACACTTTTTTGTACCTTGCAATTTTTCGTTGAAATATACTGATTTTTAGTAAAGGAAACCGATTTCTCCCATACTTTATGTAAGAAACTATCATCATTACCTGACGTCAGGATGCGCGTCCAACATGGCCCTCATCAACGTCGTTCCCGATCTCGGAACACCGCCAATGAATATCAGAGGCATCTGCCTATTATACTCGTACATTCTCCTGTCATTTCCGATCATGTATTTCTCTTCCGCCACCATCTTCGATGAGGAGTCGGGTTTGGTGGGGCTTACAAAGCACTGGACCAAGAAATATAGACCCAGGATTGCGCAACACAATCCCAAGACCTTTTTCAGGCCTCCCCGGAAGGGTCGGTATAGCTGCATGTTGAGGCTCGGTTCACCTCATCATGGCCGCTATAGAGACAATGGCAGGAAAGGTAGCTGAAACAAACGAAAAATCAGTAGAATTATTATGCGTAGTACTTTAAATGCGTGGTACTTTTAAGTGTTTTCAATTCATGGTATTTTTAAAAGTCATGTTCTAATTATGAAAGAAATTGGGTTGCTTAAAAAATGTTACGTTTTAATCATATCCCGTTTAGTGTATATACAGAGGTATTTGAAATACATTTGCATATTTAAATCCGTCATACCTCATAATTGTAAAATAATGGTTATATCTTCCAAAACGACCGATGTGAACGAAATTGGAACCCGATATTTTAAACTCTAGTAGCATCAAGCATCTCATTTTTATTATTATTATTATTATTAGTATTATTATTATTGTTATCGTTTTATTTTTAATAAACAATTTTCAATAATATTTGTTGGTCTTCCTAATTTCTACTTTGTGATTGTTAATAGGTAGAGCAATATTTAGAATATATTTTATTTATATACAATATATACAATATATTATTAAATACAATAATATTTTTATATCTGGTATTAACAATTGTTATTAACTATTATGGAAGAGGAGTCATTGGAATTTGTTTTCTTGTAAAGGGAGCGGACGTTCAGAAAATGTTGGGGATCTCCAATCTAGTCAGTGGATGCTTAAGGCTATCAATGAATATTTTCTTCTCAAATCTGAATCATACACGCAACGCATACCGATAGCTGAGGCAGCTGAGTCAACAGACGGAACCCCCCAAGAAATCGGCTCGATCTTAACGCAAAACGGTGCCTACGCAAGCAAGTATTTCGTGTGAAAGAATTGTCCCGTGTTGGACGCGCGTCCCACATTACATTAGAACGCGGTAATCAAATATTGTTTAGGGAATGGCCTGTAATAGGATCCTGGTCATCCCGGGGGACCTGGACCGGGTCTCGTTCATGTCAGTTTCCCTTACGCTGGGGACTCCATTTACTTGTTATCTGGTGTTTGCACAAGACCTCTGCTAGCACGAATTGCCGGGACCCATAAAGGCGAATTAACCTTTTTCGGTCCCAACTTTTGCTGTCCGTAATGCTGTTTTCCCTTGCTTTGCAAATAAAGGGACGGACATGGACTGCTACAGGATGGAGCGCCCAAAATGATATATGCAAGATGTGGAAAACTATATTAAGTACAAAACTAAATATTTTAATGCCACAGTTTTTATATACATGTATGTATGTACATTAGGCTAGATATAAGTTATATAGACACACACATATATAAAGTTATATACATGAAAATATATTAAAGTAACATTCGTCTGGATGAGATCTAAAACTTCCTCGAAACTAAGCCATGAGATCTAAAACTTTGTCAGGACTAACTTCAATATCCAATATCAATTCGTTCATTGCCTGTTTTATATCTTAGGAAATTTTAATTTTTCTCCGTGAGAACAGTGCCCCCATCAATTTTTAATATTGGCAATATTGCATATTGGCATTTATTTTATTAAAGCATGATTATCTTCATCAAAGTGGGAGGTTCAAAAGAAGTTAGAATTTTTATATTATTATAATTTTAGATTTCATTGATTATCTTTACTAGATATAATCTTGTAAATATAATCTATATAAACTAGATATAATCTTGTAAATAATCTGTTCTCAAAATAAATAAAATGTGATTTTATTCAAGTATCTATGAATTATTTATACTTGGTTTTGAAACCGATATGTCTGATAGGCATGATAACTAATTAATATAGGATTTAAACTGTAAACTTACAATATTTTATGCAATTCTCAATTTTTGGCTGATACGATCTCAAAATGCTTAAACCCTATTCTGTCCTACTCTAACTTATATTTATTACATGGGAATAAATCCTCAATCAATTATAATTCTTATAATCTAAAATTTTAAATTAACATAATGATGCAAATTTTATGCTTTGCTCAAAGGTTTACACTTACATACATTTTATTGCAGTATCTACAGGATTATTTGAATATTCCCGCACTTTCCTATCCTCTGTGCCGGTATCTCTCGTAAGCTTCAGTGGAATTCCTACGCTCGCTGCTTGCTTCATACTGGTGAATTTATTTCGATGCATTTGTGATTACCATTATTATTCTTCGATGTACAAACACTGATTTAAATCACTGTTATTTTTAAAAAATAATACATTGGACCTACTTAGCCATACCATCATGTTATGCAACATTTTTGTGGAAATAAGTTGCATGTGCTTTTTATTCTCTGAAATGCTTACTTTCCCTTTGATGATACTTAAAAATATTTAACACTGGATAAAACTTATATTCAACGACTTATTTTTATAGTACCATCTGTAAAACACTTAATTTGCCATTGATTACCATTGTGAATGTGCAATGTGTTATCTACTGGTATAATATAATTTGAATACTCCCCCACTTCCCTATCCTCTATATTTGAGACAATATAAACAGATGATTAGCGGCGTGCCGCGGAAAATAAAAGAAATAAAACGGCCTAAAACTTATTACATGCTTCTTTAAGTACCCCTCTTAAATAAAATAGCTCTTAATATTGAAATCCCTGGAAACAGCATCCTGTAGCTCTTAAAGGAACTCAAGGTACATAATATTCTGATAGAGAGGCGGCGAACTAGGCGCAGCATTTCGTTCATATAGCAATTTATGCTACAGGGTCGGTGGTATCGCTTTGCTAATATTTTCTAAATGGATTTTTCTGTCAGCGGAACACGGGCGGGAGGCTGAAACATGATACCAGACAGCTAAGAATAAACCAACCCAAAGTGGTAAAATATTGTTGTATGTTTAGGGAGTAATTTGCGAGTGAGTTTATTTCGTGAAAGATTTACGAGGCCAATTTCGTGGTTCGCGGCCTGTTTTCGTTGATACAAGGTAATTGGGGGGAACGTGCTGTATGAAATACAGAAAATTGGGTTTCACGGTACTAGGAATTTAGCGGAAACATCCAAATAAGCAAACTTTTACGTGAATGGGATAGTGGATAATTGAATAGGGTCGTGGTTTGTAGACGATTTCTTCATTTTGCCTGCGAACCGGAACCTCATTTTTGATTTTTGTTAAAAGCAATTAGTTTTTGTTTGAGATGTCACATTTTCGGATTTCAGTGCAGTGTGAGGAAACCCCGATTGTCCGTGACAAATATGTCCCTACTCTACTCAGCACAAGTGCATTACATAATCTGACAAAGTTTTCCATTTTTTTTTCAACATCCTGACTTCCATTCGTAAATAAATATATAAACATGCCCAACTGTTGGGGTGGTATATAAATTCAGAATCAATTCAGAATTGAGAATCAATCTTGCCCTCATTATTTCCACAAAATCTGCGGTCGAAAAATATTTTATAACCGTATCTATATAGATAGAGCTTTTCACGATTTAGTGTGGTTGAATTTCCAGACAATTATATTATGCTTTGTATAGCTATCCAACCAGCATGTGGTTCATGGATTTTATGGATTGTTTGATGACATTATACAGAACGATACCTGAGTGTAGTTACTTTTACACGACACAATTTATTTGTTCTGTATGTTCTATAATTCGTTTGCGGTGGCGGGAACTATAAATTACACGCATAGTTCTAATTCCGGCAATTGTATCAGCCCTATTATATTTCATTGTGATTGGCATGCGATTTCTATTAAAATAAATGACCTATATGGTATTTCACGACCGAATATGAAACTCAACTCTCTTGAGTAATAGTTCCAGCGAAATTACTTTTAAAGTGCCATTTGCTAATTGATATACGAACTAATTAATATCATCAGTCGCCTCCACATCGCGGATGTTTCATTCCATCCACTAGATAAGTTATTTAAGGCCATGATTTATCCCTCTGAGATCTTCGTTACTAGAAATCTCTCACATCATGATTTGAAAGCGAGGCTCCCTTAGTTATCTTATGCATGTCATTGCTCCAGACACGTTATCTCTTAACTACTACTTGTAACAAAGCATTAAGACGAACTTATAATATATTTTCTCTCCAATTATTAACATTAAAAGCGGCCTTTTAATGACAGGCTTATAAGGTGTAGTGCCTAGTCAGAAAAAGTGAACCTTTTCTGCATAGTCAGAAAAAGTTCGTTGCTATGCAACGTTCCAGGTAATTTAAATGAAACTGGCAATTTAAATTGACAATGATAAATAATTTTCAGTATATTCTTATCTTCGTGCTCAAACACAGTTAATCTGGGGCATCTGATAACAATTTCTCGATTTATTGTCTTTGAAAATCTCGGGATTTTCTTGCATGGAAACCATCTGACCATCTGAACCATCTGTCGTTTAAAAAAATCTCGCAACTTCATATATTTTGCTAAATCAATGTTATTTCTTATGTTCAGGGTAGCTTTCAACATCGGATAGGTAGACCATATTGTTGAAGGCTTCATTTTCTTTGAAAGATCGGAAAAATAGGTAATCAGCACATTTTCAGAGAAAGATTCCTGAAAGATTTTTCTTCTGTCTCTATTTCATGAATATGCTATATGCGAGTTCATATGTATATGTGAGTCATCCGACAATAGATTCAATTCCACATCTCGCGCCATGTCTGTTATCTCAGGTGGTATTAACGGTAATAACTCTCTAATCCTCACTTTAGATCCATTTCGAACAATTACTTGACAATTTCTTTAAATTGTCAATGATATTAAAGTAAACACAAACAATTTCAACAAACCACATCAGCGGTAAACAGCAACGAAAAGCCGGTTACCTTTGTCAAAATAATTTAATTATTTGGATACTGAAAATGAATAATTAAGTAAAATAATAAATTAAGAGTAAAGAAACATTTTTAAAAACAAGATTTTATTGGAAAGCTCTAAAAAGAAGAAAATAAACTTTAAATTAATTTAAACCCATCAATTTATTACGTTACACAATTTATATGTTATAAAAGCTTTTCGCGAGATTTGCGTATTTTATTAAAAATATATTATTTTTTCCTAGAATTATTTGTCAATATCAAGTTACATATTGTATTCTTATTTATCTACACAGTTAAATCTTGCGACAAGCTTTTATATCATATAAACTCTGTAACGTAATAAATTGATGGGTTTAAATTAATTTAAACTTTATTTTCTTCTTTTTAGATCTTTTCAATAAAAGCTTGTTTTTAAAAATGATTTTTTACTAGATAGTAATTTATTTTTCATTTTTTAGTTATCGCTGGACATGTTTATGGACAAGTTTGTTCATTTCTTAATGCGTCATTGTTGCATGGTCGTTTGCCTGTTAATTTAGAATGGTAAAGTTCTTCAATAAGGAGACCTAGATTTGACTCTACTTAACTCTAGACTAGACAAATTGCAAACCAATGCTATTGACGCTCATCTTGCCAAATTACACAAAAGTCGTAGTATGAAGTCTTTCAAGGCGTACTTTTAAAGTACGCCTTGAATTATTATTACTATTCAGTTGCAAGATTTGACCGGAACAATTCGAACCCAAAATCGTAATCGGGGACTCCTAAAAGATATTATAAAAAAAACAGTGCGGTGGCCCTAAAGGAGTTGAGTTAGGATATTTTTATATGTAATCTTATACACATAAGCTAACTATTATAATAGACATTTCAACTTATTATATTTGTTTTCTTCTAAAGGGTCCGCCAATATGGACGCTCGATCTTTGACAGCTCATGGCGGCCATGTTGTTTGTGGTAGAGTTGGCAAACGTAGTTGTTATTATTCAGTGTATCTTCACAAATCACCATGAACCAATTCAGCCGCGAGCAACATGTGCAAATCGTTAAAACTTATTACGAAAATCATTCATCGGTTCGAGCAACGTTCCGCGCGCTCCGCCAATTTTACAGTGCAATTGATCGTCCTGCTGAGTCGACTATCCGTCGTTTGATTAACAAATTCGAGGCAACCGGTTCGGTGAACAATCAGCCAACACCGACGCGTCGTCGAAATGTCCGATCTGCCCAGAATGCCGCCGCTGTGCGCGATAGTGTGCGTGAAAATCCGCGACAGTCAATTTCACGTCGCGCACAGGAACTCCGCCTTTCGGAAACATCACTTCGCCGAATCTTGCATCTGGATTTGGGCATGCATCCGCACAAGATCCAGCTGACACAAGAGCTCAAAATAAACGACCATAGACAGCGCCGTATCTTCGCTGATTGGGCTTTAGAGCAGTTGGAAGTCGACCTCGATTTTGGTCGGAAAATCATCTTCAGCGATGAGGCACATTTTTGGTTAAATGGGAATGTCAACAAGCAGAATTGCCGTTATTGGGCCGAGAACAATCCACAGGAGGTCCACCAGGTCGCAATGCACCCAGCAAAGGTAACTGTTTGGTGTGGATTTTGGGCCGGAGGCATCATCGGGCCGTATTTCTTCGAGAACGACGATGGTGTGTCCATCACGGTAAACGGCGAACGATACAGATCCATGATAACGAACTTTTTCTGGCATGAAATCGACAATATGGATGTCGAGGATATGTGGTTTCAGCAGGACGGCGCTACGAGCCACACAGCGCGCGCCACAATGGATCTTCTGCACGAGCGCTTCGGAGGAATGGTTATCTCGCGCGGAGGCGACATCAACTGGCCACCGAGATCGTGCGATTTAACCCCACTAGACTATTTCTTGTGGGGTTTTCTTAAATCACAGGTCTACGCAAACCAACCACAAAACACTGATGCCCTCAAAGTCAACATACGCCACGCCATCGATGAAATACAGCCCGATTTGTGCGCCAGAGTCATTGAAAATTGGACTTCTCGTATGCGCGCCACCCAGCGAAGCCGAGGTGGACATTTGACCGATATTATTTTCCATACATAATGCCTTCGAATACTCTTTCAAACAAAAAATAAATTTCATTTATACCTCTCACACAACTTGCTTTATTTCATTTTAAAGATCGAGCGCGCTTATTGGCGGACCCGATATTTCACATACTCGTAACTTTGCCTAATTTCCGTGTACTAATATTATTATATCTCTAAATATACGATTCTGAAGAAAAATTTTCATGATGAGGATTCATTATTAACTTGTATTATAAATGGAGGAATTTGATTACAATGTAAATTATATTACTTTCATCATATTTCCAAAATATTTTTTCGGTGTGGTTAATACAATAATTCCAAGCTTTCGAAATAACAACTGCTCACTCCCAGGTGGCCAATACGGACTTCTCAACATACTCATTTTGTACACATTTTGTACGGTAATTTGTCGCGTGTTATATTTCATTAAATATTTAATACAAACTTTCCTTCATTTACCTTTGGACGAAATTCTTATCCCCCCATATAAATAACAATATTAATGAAAAGCTAAAATATGCTTCCGTCGATTGACATATTTCCTCTCATTTAATTGATAATGTGCTTCATCGGTAAACCAAAAAGTGTATTTTGTGACGCTTATTTAATTTAAGTGCCAATCAAATCGGGAACAGAAAAATAATCAACTCCCACCCATAATCAAAAGACCGCTTTATTTTTGATTCAATACAAATAGTACATATAAATAATAATAAGAGGTGGCGATATTCATAAATATGCCCCAAACAAAACGAAATCGCCCCCAACGAAATGAAAATAATTTAATATCTGACGGAACAGAATTGAATAATTTTGCGGTATTATAGCTAAATGAGCGTTGAAACTGAGCATATCTATGCTTGGGAATAACAAATGGACCATATAGCCATAAATAGGCCATATAGTAAAATGGTGCACAAGTGGGACTCGAGGTCGAAAGTTTTGGTGTAATTGTTTTCGGTGATTTATTTTATGTTTCTTGGTGTGTAGAATATGAAGTTGTCCAAAAAAAATTTCCCCGCAAATATGACAAATCAAAAAACCCCAAAAAAAACAATGTTTTTAGTGGATTTTAGTTTGTCTTTATGTCTCGTAATATTTTTTGTACGTCGTACGGTTTTCACTCAAAAGAGCGTTGAAATGCCGAGGAAATCGGCAATATTTGAAAAAAAAAATAGCAAACAGGCCATTTGCGCTTGGCGCGTACACCGCAACAAATGATACAGGCAACCGAATGGAGTCGATTCTTACAAATGCAAATTAGAAGATAACAATTCCAAGTTTCCTTCATCCCCACCCCTGAGATCGCTTGGGGAGGGGGAAATAACCATCAAAAATCGGCACATTTTCCAGTTTTTGGGCTATACCGCCTTTGTTGTGATTTTTAGAGCAAAACGCTTCGTGTAAAAATTGTAGAAGACAAAATTTCCTACAACATTGATTTTGTACCTTTTTTCGTACAACCAATAGCGACGGAGCTATGGTGGGCTGAAGAAAGGGTAAAAACTTTGGCAAAATTTGGTTCACATTCCACTCCAAAATCGTTAGCATCGCAATATGAGGCCATTTCAATTGTGGGTGAGGATATTGACTTGCTCGCTCTGCTCATTGGTACTTCACCTGAGACTAGAAACGTTTACCTTCGCAAATCTGGGAGAGGAAATTCGACAGATGCATATTACTCCTCAACATCTTACAAATTCCACTAACCAGAAAACGTTCTCCGTCTCCACGCGATAAGTGGATATCACACTACATCCAACACCTTCGGGTTTTACCAGAATAAATTTTGCATGCTCTTCCACAGGAACCCCATTTTAGTAGAGATCGCCCAGGTATTCATGGATCCAGATGCCAGTGTCACCGACATTTCAGAGGCAAGAGAACGGATTCTGGTGGCTCTGTATGGTGGGGAGCAAGATCAATCCATCACTGCCCTGCGCCACTCCAAGTTCTTGAGCAGCTCAACAAGGCTCATCCTGGCCAAGCTCCCACCCACGTCAAATGCGGCACACTGTCACTCGCTCAGAACTTACCACCAAGTCATGGCGTGGATGGGTGCAGACAACGAGGTGCACAACCAGGGATGCTCCTCCATCAGCCTTGCTGAAAACAATTTCGTGCAAGTGCGTCACAGGCTGCATGGGAGCGTGTGGCTGTAGAAAAACCGGCCCGAATTGCTCCAATTTATGCAAGCATTGTTGTGGACAATCCTGTGAGATCAGGCCAGCTTTCCTTCTCGATGATGACGACGGTCACATACTCAGCTAAGGCTCAGGTTTAGGAACTTCCAGAAGAGTCAACAGTTCCAGAAAAGTCCAAATCATGACCAAACGATGAAGATTGAACTGAATTGCCCACTAGTTTTAAGTCTCGGATTTATTATATTGGCGAATTTATTTATTTATTTAGTTACTTTTCTTTATGAACACTTACTTTATGTATTTATTATAATAAAAAAATTGAAATAAGAATGATGGAGACGTGGATGGTGAATGGAACTTGGATGGTGAATGGTGTAAATTCAAAATTAAATTGAAATCGATAAATAATTGACTATAATTGAAAATATCGAACCTAACAGCATTTTCGGGGTCAACTTGAAACAGGGCATTTTATCGTATTCTCGTAAATGATCCCCCCACTCCTCGGCATTGTTCATAAGATTTTGTTGGAAATATAGATTTGAAAGGTAAGCAAATTCTCTACAACTTTGATTATGGGAACTTTGACGCTACAACCAAGTCTTCCATGGCTTTTTGCGCTCCAAAGTGGCGAGAATGTGAAAATTTTGCCAGTCACGATTTTGCCCTTTCTTCAGCGCTCCGTAGCTCCGTCGCCATTGACTGTACGAAAAAAGATACGAGTACCGATCTTGTAGGGAATTTTATCGTCTACAACTTTTACAGGAAGCGTTTTGCGCTAAAATGCACAGCAAAGGAGTTAAAGCCCAAAAACCGGAAATGCCGATTTATGATGGTTATTTCCCCCATCCTCAAGCGAGCTCAGGGGTGGGGATTACTGGAACTTGGAATTGTTACCTTCTAACCATCGAACAACATATAAAAAAATCAGAGTTGTCGGACCTATTGCGCGACGGAATCCCCCTGACGACTGGAGTATAAAACATTGACGTGTTTAGAATATCTTAAGTCAGTGTCTAACGAAAATCCAAGATTTTTAGATTGCTCCGATGATTTCGAGTTTCGATTGTTTAAAATAATTTTTAAATTATGGTCAGCAATAATTTGTTTTCGATACTTTTCAAATACCAATAATTCTCTTTTTGTCACATTTAATACTAAACCATGATCGGCAGAAAAAGGACCGCTACACTTTTGTATTTAACAATAGAGTAACGGCCCTAGAACACTACCCTGTGGAACGCCTTCATCAATTTCAATTTTTTTGGAAATGTCATTTACTACAACTTTCTGACATCTGTCATTAAGAAAATTATTAAAAAAATTAAACTGCCGTACCAAGTCCAGAATATTTTAATTTTAAAATTCCAAATGAATACTGACAACTTTATAATCTAAAATTTGCCGACATCCACAATGGTTTCCAAATAGCTCCAGCGTAATATCCTCGAAGTAGTAATTAAATATTGAGTTCTTCCGGAATGTCGCGATGGAAATTCCCGTGGCAGGAATTCTCACATTACTCTAATGTAATTGCTTTACTTTGTGTCATTATATTAGCCCATAAAAGATAAACGCACTGGTCTAACTTAGTAACTGCAAGTTCCTAAACTCACTAGCTTAAGTTTCAAGCTGGATGTTACCCAAGAATTCCGACGTGAATGTAACTACTAAGTCAAACATATGACTCAGTATCACTGTTGACTCATGATTAAGTAATTTTAAACTGCGATGTTATTAATGTTATATGCATTTTCAGCCCTGAAAATGATCACATTTTCTTTGACAATATAAATATTTCTCCAGTTAAGTTTCTGTTATTACTATTTGTTTTGAAATAAATTAAATAAATACTTCAGGAAAGAAAAATTTAATTAATTATAATCGAATATCTTGTTCGACTTCACTGAACTTTGCGAATTTAAATCACCTCTCTTAAGTATATCAAAGGTGATTAATTGAGCTCCTCAGAGGAGTTAAAACAATAAGGAATAAAAGTAAAATAAATCAGTCAGAACCAGATCTTTTGTGAGAGTTGCTGATTACTTTCGGCGGATCGATCTGCTCCTTGGATAGCCCCTGGCAATTGGGAGTCGGCACCAAATACTCTTACGGACCCCCGCAGACCTGGTAGATGGAATTCTTTTGTAACGGACTGTTAAATATCAATATAGCCTTACCGTACAAAGGATATAAATTCTCACGGTTTGATTTTCATTAGACGCGGGCGAGGATTTATCGTACCTAATTTAAAACTTAATATTAATTAAATTATACACCACTAGTAGAACCACTTGTGATACCTAAAGCAAAGCTTAAGCGCGAGAGAACGTTGTGTATACAAGGTTTTCATGAAAGGTTTAACATTTTTTCTCGAAAGGTTTGTAAAAGGAAAGAAATTGGAATTTTATTTTGAAAATTTGGTGACTTATGTGTCGAGAAATGATTTTTCTATTTTGTTTTCTATTTTGTGAGTCTATATCCTAAGATATTTTCATATTAATAGCATTTCCGGTCATATCGGAAATTGACACTAACTTGGAATGGAAAATAAATGGAACACACTGTATATTATTATTTGAACTCGGCATTGAAATTTAAGGTCGCCATTAATATAACCATATTTTTATATTTTCATCTGTTTCTGAGATTTGTAGTATTTTTTATAATTTTTCACATTTGAAAGGTGTACCATGAATACTGACCACTGACACAAGAAGTTTTTATAAGGGAAAATTGATCAAAGAACACTCATTAATCGTTTCGGATATTAAATGAGACTTGATACAGTACAAGTGAAAAATAACTGCAATAGTTTGGACACGTAAGCCTTTTGATTATTATATTTTTGGAGAAACATTTTAAATGTACACCGACGACTTTTCAACTTAAGAGAGCCTTTAAAGGTCAGCTAGTATGTATTAGTATGGACGGTAATAAATTTAAATATTTAGACAATAAGGGATATATAAATGTATGATGTACTGTGAGTTGCAAACTTTCAGGAAGTCACGTGATTTATAATAATTAGTGAAGACCCGGCATATAATACATAAGCATAGGTCATGGTGATAAAAATTGTTTTGAAAATGGACACAAGATCGAACATGAAACATTTCTTCTACAAATTATGTCATTAATCACCTCCTGAAATTTGTCGCAGATATTTAGAAACACCCTACATAACTATTCAATTTATTTCATAGACGTGCGGATTAGAGGTGTGAAACTGGGGTCAATAATACTCGATTTGGGTCAGTAAATCGTATCAGGGATTTTTCATTAAAAATATTACCAGCACCTAGGGTATCCTTTAAAACACCATTGTATAAAGATCGTGTAAAACATTCCGAAGCTTTAACAACAGATAGTGTAATAATATCCGAGCATCGAAACAGCGAGTGGTCGGCTCTAATCTCAACATGGATAATACTAAAAGCCCATTTGAGGATAATGCACGAAATATGTACGCAATATAGGTACAATAACAATTCCCAATCGAAAATATCGTTTTAGGGACCGGCCGCTGCCCTAATAATTTTCATACAAAAACACAACACAAGTCTTCCATTAGGCCAAATGTGCGGAACAATACAATACAAATATTTATGCGGCTTCGTCATGTATAATTTTCAACAGTTTGCAAGGTTTAATTCTATATATGAGACTCAAAGCGTTGGCTAGAATAATACAATGTTTTAGCTGACAGTTGGGCGGTGTACATTCTGGATTGTCTTTCATTAAAGTGGGACGCAAATAATTATAATCCTCTATATAACGTCACTTGAAGCTGCATGGTATTTATTTAAGATGATAACAGGACATGCGGAAAATGATTATTAAAAATTTTGTAGAATCAATACACAGCCCCGGCAAAATGAATATTTTGCCTTGGTGCGGGAAAAAATAGAACCAATTTTGATGTACTGATCCAAAAATACCTATTCAAATTTAAATGTCATTTTATCCAGGACTGTTTAATAATAACCTAATATTATACTTCCTAACTCAAGTATTATGGTATCTATTATAGCATATTATTGAATAATAACAGAGATAAATGATTAAAGCACAGTTTACATTTGATTTGCATATGTTGCCATGGTCATTGCAGACAACATCCCGATTATTTCATCCCGATCATACATTCTAAGAACATCCCGATTATATATTCCCCAACATCCCGATTATAAGCTCTAAGAACAAAAAGCAAGGTGGCTATACATGATCACCGACTCGGGACAACTGATTGATGTATTATAAGAGAAATTATTTGATGAAATTTTTCCCAAAAACGCACTGAGCTGAAAGAACTGAAATGCAACTCATTCAAAATAAAAAAATTATGGTCGTGGACAAAGCATAGTATTCAACTCGCAATTAATAACCATTATTAACTCGACTTACGCCAATCGCCGACGGCTCATGACGTAAAGGACGTTAATAATGGTAATAATGGTTATCATTAATTGTTCCTTGAACAATAACTATTATATAAACGACAGTAACAATTATTATGTCTCAATGCTGAAAAAAAATGAGTAAGAAGAACATCAGTGGCTTATGGCAAGTGGCAGTGGCAAATGATTTTACTTATAATGCTACTTTGTAAAATAAATACCTTACTTTTAGTAATATTTTTTAAATATCTCTCGTTTTTTAACTGGCTGTACCTAATGATAACAGTAATAACGTGAAATGAACATATGTTAAAAAATAAAAAGATTTTATTTTAAGAGGCCATAAAGCTAACCTCAAAAACTAGATCTGATAGACGAAATGTGATGACAACTTTGGATCTGCACCCAAAATAAGTTAACGAGAATAAATTAAAACGCCAGCACCAAAATGTCTGTTGGATTGTGATTATCTTATTATTTTTTACAAAATAGTATGTGGTGCGATTTTCAAATTGCAACCCTAGTGTCACAAAGTGACATTTTCAAGACAGAAGATAATGTAGAAAGATGATTTTTCATAGCAATCGTGTAAAAAATACCTACTGTAAAAATACATAGAAAAGAAATAAACGTAAACAAAAAAAAAGCAAAACAAAAAAACCCCTATTTAAATAATATTTAACGTATTCCTCCACAGAATATGGAGACATGTTAGTTTAAAAAAGTTTTGAACGTTCTGTTAAAATGTTCAACAGAACTAGAGTGTCTTATAATATTTTATATATTATTATTATAATTTATTATATAATTTTGGATCTAACCTAAACAGTTTGGTGACTTTTTGGTAAATATAACATGACGAACGGTATAAGAAAATATTTTTTGTCTTGTATTAATTTCATGAATTTCATTATTGGAGCAAAATTTTGATTTATTTGTAAATACTATGTATCTAAAAATAAATCAAAATTTGGCGCCAATAATGATATTAATTATACGAAATAAAAATAATTTTAATCATACGAAAATAAAAACACTGGGTATTGTTAATATTTGGTACGATTTAAAGATATATTTATAAGTCAATAATATTATTATTTATATTAATATTTAGATTCAACACAGCCTCTCCGGCAAACCATAAAAGCCATAGAAACGAATATTTTTACCACGAGAAGCAATTATGTCATTTATATACAATAAAAACCACACAGGCCACACCACTGGGCCCTGAGGTACCTCCACTGTTGCATGATGAATATCAGATTCAATATGTTGAATATAGAATTTCCCACGTGCTTAAAGGCAAAATACTGACCTCTGCCACTTAAAAAATATCCAATTGAGAATTTCCCCTTACTCCATAGTTTGCCAACTTATCAAACAATTGCCTCAGGATGCAACTTTCATTTTAGTTCGAGACCAACAATTTCTTTCTGAACTTGGTACGTATATAAATAACTATTGTTTTATCTCTTCCACTCTCTTATACTACATTTACTATATTTTACTACATATACCACTCGCTCTTATACTGCTAACGTTCACTTTGTTTATTAGCAATACTAAATAAACTAATAGAACCAAGTGTTAGCTTTCTCAGTTTTGGTCAATCAAAATGCCAGCTGACTCCCGATTTATAAGTTCTAGCGGTATTTATTGCAATATTTTACAAGTCTTATCCTTATTGAATTTTCAATAGAATGTTCAAAACGGTAATAAAATTATCTAAGTTCAAATAGTAGACAAAATATTTCAATCACCAAATTATGTAAATTTTTCTAAATTCTAGCGGTAATTACTACAATATTTTACAAGTCATATCATTGAATTTTTGTTCAAAACAGTAATGGTAGTGTTCGACTTTGGCAGCGAAGAGTATAAGAACAGTTGCATTATGTAGGCAAGTTGCGTTCCCGTTCCGGGTACAGTGATACAAATTCTGAGATTATTTAGTTGAGTGAATTCCATTCAACAATATTGCTGTGTTCCTCGGTGCGGGCAATAGTTGTTTCAATTAAGCAATTGACTATCCAAACAACATTAATAATTTCCGAGGTGACTTGTCTGACGCTACGGGGACACAGACACAAAGAGAATAATCGCATCAAAGGAACTACACGCCATTGTTAATTAAATCAGTTGCCAAATGAAGCGGTGCTATTAATTACTGAAAGTAAGAGCATAATTGGCGTCTAATATGTATTATGCATATCAAGAGAAAGTTCTTTGAATTTGACAGGCAGTTGATATAAGTGGAAATTAGCTGAAGGTAGTGCCCGAGAGACCGAGAGAGAAGATTAACGTTTCTTTGTACCTATAAGTTGATTGGCATATTAGCATGAAGATTCATGAATACAGTGACACGCATCCAGAGAGGCCGAGAAGCTGCCTCCCCCCTTAAAGAAAGCTAGTCAGAAACCAACACACAATAATGCGTTTTTCTGCATGTTCATACTTAATTGCCGTTGTATCACCTTTTAATAGAGATATTATGGGATATTTGGTTTAAAATAATAACCAAATTTAAAATATATATATATATATATATATATATATATATATATATATATATATATATATATATATATATATATATATATATATATATATATATATATATATATATACCCAGTTTTTCAATATTTCGTTCAAGTTGTATATTCACAATTATTATTTATACTAACTATAGACGTTGTTTAATTATAAATTCAGTTCTCCGCTTACAGTCAAGGCGAAGATAACTCCTTTCCGGGAACACGCGCCATCGTAAAAAAAAATAAAACCAAGAGAAATAAAACCGACGAGCAAATAAAACCAGTTCGCCTGCACTAAAAAAATTAGTAAGCCTTTGCGCTTACTACCGATGAGACCTGCCCATAACCGTAAATCAAAACTACCGACAGTACCGTGTTACCGTGTGCCTACTTTAAGAGAAAATGGTGAGTAAACCCTTCGGCTTCGGCAGTTGTTTTGCTTATTCATCAAATATTAAACTATACATTGCGTCACTGTAAAATAATAAGGTTTCTAAACATTTTAATATTTAGTTACAAGATGGGTAAGGAAAGTTGTATTAATTTTTGTTATTTCAAACAATAATAACATATTATGATGCTACTCCATAGAAAATAAAATTTGACTGGAAGACACGCCGCTCCCCCCCCCCTCAAGAATATTTTTTGAAGAATATAATCATAATCACGATGGGTTGCTGCATAAATTCTTTCATAAAATTAAACTGAGAGGGGTTCTTTTCTATTTACACCCGGCTACCTCTATTCCTGAGGCAATAACGTAGGTAAACAGATCTGCGGGTTAATTTAAAAAGTTAATTTGGCCGGATTGGAGCGTAAACTTAATAGCGCCGGGTGCGGAATATATATTGCTGCGGCAGAGATGATCTCCGAAATGTCGAATTGGTATCATTATTTTCAGTTATATTGTTTTGAAGGATCAGTTTATAGTTTGTAATGGATTTATAGTGTGATTTATTAAGCTAATTCTATGAATAAAACACATTATTTTATTTCGGAATAAGTTATTTTTGTTTTGTTTAGTTTTGGACTCCATCCTTTCTTTCTCTGGGGCTGGTACAACCAGATAGCGTCGCCTTCATTGCAGCTGTACGGTGTCGTCTTGTCCAGAAGTATCTTCAATCGATCATTCGTCAGGTGTAGCCGGTCCTTCACAAAATTGTGTACTAGCCGCAATCGTTCTTCCAGGTTAGCGACGTATTCAGGAATTACAACATCTTCATCTATTCTATTTTCTGGAGGTTTTCCGGACGTCAAGTCAAATGGTAATTTCATTTCTGGGAGTCGAGCAGTTGGCGCGTTAATTCTCGATCACCTAGCAGCTGATCACCTAGATCACCTAGTGATCACCTAGATCACAGGCGCGAAATACATTTTCAGTAATTTATCCCCAAGATCTAACTAATGAGGTTTTCCAGATTTCTCTCATTCCTGCACGAATGGTGATTAGAATTTATCAATTTATCATCCTAACTCGATTCTGGTTGCACATGCGTCTCACGAAATAATAATATGCCCCCCCCTCATCCCGCACAAGTCTCTGACTTCTGCGCTAACCATTTCGGTTAGAATAAGGGGTAGAGATATTATTATTATTATCATCATCTTCATCTCCGTTTGCTGTCTCTATTTTCTAGGCCATTTGCAGTTATATTATGGGCGTCTTCGCTATCACATCTGGGCGTGTTCCTACTGGATGCTCCTGTATCGATTTCTGCCTGAATTCTTTCGTTCACTGCGTTGTGGTTCCAATAATTTACTGATCCGTTCATCTAATCCTTCCTGGCTGTTGATTTCTGTTTGCATTCTTTCTCTCACTACCAATTTCGACTTCAATTGTTTCTTTTACTGCTTAATTTTACTGTTTTCATCTCTCTTCGTCTTACTCTCTGTGTTTTGCCAGTATGTTAATCTTCGACCATTAATAGAATGGACAGGTAATGTTGAAAATTTAGAGGCACAAGCATCCACTGCAATGTTTATTTACATCATGTGACAGCGTACCTTCAATGTTATTGGTCAGTCAATTTAACCTTGTGCCATGTTGCCAGTTTAGAAAATTTTCGCAAGGTACACAAATTTACTATAAGAAATTAAGTTGATTTTATGCTAACCACATTGGTCATTTGATTCTTATGTTTAATAACAGACACTAATATTAATTTGACCTAAATCCCAGCTGGAAAAGTGAGATTAATTTTTCCTCATTACCTGTTCCAAATAGTTGTTTTGTTACTTGTATTTAATTTGAGACCTGGCAACGTTGCGTATGTTTTGAAGTAGCTCTGTCATTATATTTGGGTGGCATCAAACTGTAGTTATTTGTGAGAAGTGTTCGAATTTAGTTTTTCAGTAGTTTAATATCCCTTGATAATAATGGTGAAAAAGTGCGAGGCTTGCAAAAAGCCGTTTGAAAAGAGATCTCAGCATTCATTTCGGCGAAATCGAGGTACGCTTTGTTTGCTAATTTGTGTTCCGTCTTTTTCCCACTCTAATATCCATTTCTAGATGCTTGGGCCAAGCACATACATTTGAATAGGACATAATTCCTCTATCCTTTTTATGCTCGAAGATGTTAATTATTTCCTTCATTTGTTCTTTTTGGGCTTCTCACTCTTCCTCCTTTTCCGCTCGTTGCCGTTTCTTTTTTTTTCTGTCTTTCGTCTAATTCCATCTTCGTTCCTTCGGCTTTCTTGCTCCTCTTTTTCTGAATGTCGGCGCCTTTCTTCCTCTTTTTTTCCCGCTTTTCGTCGTTCTTCTTCATCATCTTTTTCATAACAGTATACAAGTTTTGGGGTAAAGGAAGAACCTAATTCTTTTTGAGCTACATGCAATAATAAATGGCGACCCGCATAGTGGCGTATAAGAAAAAAATAAAAAAAAAACAATAAAAAAAAAACAATAAAAAAAACAATAAAAACAAATCGTACAGGTCTGAAACTTTTCTATTAAATTAAGTATATTACATATTTTATTTTGTAAACCGTACGAATAATACCCGTTTGAAAAGAAAAAATTCGATAAAACATAAATAAAAATACAAAACGAGAAAATATTATCACGTGAAGAGGTTAAAAGAAACACGGAATGGCTAATACGTTGTAAGACTAGTAGATACCGTTAATGGAGAAATACGATACTCCTATCTTGGTATAGATACAAATCGCTAAACGTCTGTTAAATCTCACCGCCGCGCCGCGCCGCGTCTGGCAGACTCTCTTAATATCACACCCCCCAAGTAACTTAATACGCACCGAAAGAGGCGGGGAATAAGAATAAAGATGATTTATTTGGAAAATGAGGAGAGACGTCCCCTATGTAACTAGATCTCTCCTCTTAGAAAGCAAATGACTCGTCTTATTGATTTAACATAAAGTTGCCAAATTCCTGCCACGAGACGACTGCCAATGATAATTCTATATCAGGTTTAAATACAGACGCAATAAAAATGTTAATAACCTGCTGCCATCCGGTTCGAGATTTAAATTTCAGCAGGGGTGGAATTGAGTGCCAGGATTTGAGGTTAATGTTTCAGAAGAGTTTAGGATTTTGACGAAATACCGCTAAATATTTCTCGGGGAGCAATCTCAAGCGAAGATAATATAGCAAGCCGGATTGTGGCTTCGTTTTGCAGGAATGCGTTGTTTTAAGTTTTAAGGTTTCTCTTCCTTTCTTCCTCACATAAACGTGGAACTACTTACTGTCTTAGAATGTCAAATTCTTAAATACATAGCGATATTAAATTTATAAGTAGGCGCAACGTAATAAATTAAAATATATTACTACAATGGTATATTTAACACTAAATTTATGTTATACTCATTGCTCCTTAGTTTATTTAATAAAACTATCATTTCAGTATTTAGTTATTCGATAACTATTTTATGTGAAAAGAGCATAAACGTTCACACTTTCCTCTAGTTCTTCTCTTTACTATATAACTACTCTGCTAGCGGCAGTCAGGAACTTTTTTTAACAAACCCCACCGATTCCATGACCAGCCTTCACTATTAGAGCTTCCGCGCTTGTCTGCGATATTTTTCTCACTATGGATTTTAGCAAATCATAACAAATTTTAAAGAAAAAACAGGCCTATTAATGATAGACAAGGACTGCGTATATCGAGGGTAATGCGAATGTGGAACATCACATCTTGCAGAGATAAAAGACCCATGGAAATGATGCTGCTGCTTGAGAACAATAAATGCACTCTAGGGGCATCAACATCGAATTCCAGATCGCTTATACTTGCACAACATTAAACATATCAATTCCTCAAACAAAGATCCCTTCTCCACAACCGATTATGACTCACTGTTTCTACGGTTATTTTCTCTTTCGAGTAGTAGCGCTATTCTCCTCGATTTGTTCACTCAAGCTTGTAGGCCTTTTTCTTTCCTCCTCTCCTCCTTTTCATGTTTCTTGCCTGCGCAACTCTTTTTACTAGCCATACTACCGATACATACAGATTTTAACATAATATATTAATTCTCAGGTTCCACCTTCCCTAACGTTCATAATTTTGTCTATTCTTGCATATTCTGCAACGTTCCTCAATTACTTCATCTCCGAGGCATTTAACATAATTTCGTTCCTTCTCGGTAAGTCACGAATCACATACCTAGATACACTAATATTGGAAATATAATTGAGCAACTGATAACTGCTTTCATTTTTAACGTGTCTCCAAACATTTCTCTAGGCGGTATCCTTTAATGTACCAAGACTCCGACATATTATGTGCCATCGGGAACTAACAAGAAGTCGGTGATCAATATTCTTACCATTCGGATTCTACTCTATTCTATTGAAGTAAATAAATGGTACAAGAGCAGCTGCAACCGCATGCATGGATAACCGCAAGATCACGCATCTCTGCCAGAATAAGCATAGTACGACATCATGTAAATCCTGAACGTTTGGGATTAGTGTCCCCACAAGAATTAACTCGGGAGTTCAAAAACGGAGATCAGCCGGTAACATTTCTATATAACATCGTCAATAACATTTGGACTATTCAGATTTTTAAGTAAATTATACTATGGACTACTATATTATAGTCAAGGTCTGAAGTAGTTTTTTACCTTCGTACACACGTAACAATATATCTAAAAGCATCCCCAATTTATCAGAACATCATATTAATCTTACGATGAGAACAAGTATATATTTTCTGTGCGTTGTATTAAATAAAAAATATGCAGAGAACATGATAATATATGTTTAATTATTGTTTGCCTTAAAGCACGACTTATACATCAGCTCCTATATATCAGCTCCTACTCAGTTTTTGTGTATTTGTATTGACCCGAAATGAAAATATCACGGACCTGTAACGGAAAATTCTCAACACAGCAAATTCTTCGAATTATAATTCAGCAAATTCGTTATATTATACGTTGCATTTTGATTGCTATGATACTTGTCCATCAAAAGTTTAAAATATTTTTTACAGAAATTGATGCCTTGATCTGACTGTAGACTCTTCGGAGCATAACGCGCTTCTTGAAAAATATCCCCCATAATGGGTTTATGCAACTCATTCATAACTTCCCGTTTAGTATTAATGATATTATTTAGGGTGACATTGTTTGGACTTGATTTATGGTGACATCGTCATAGACCGCCCAAATTGTTGTGTCACTGATGTTTCTTGTTGAGATAACTTTGGGTTCGAGGAATTTTGGTTGCAGTATAATCACCTGTTTTCAGGCGACTCTAATATCACATATTGTCGATTAGTTAATGCCTGGTCTATGTTACGAGCTTTTTTAATATATTCCTTTACTTTCTCAATAATCATATTGGCTGGCCATTAAACATAAATATATTTACATATTATCAGGTACTGATATATTTGTGTATTTACTTTATTATGCTTATACCTGTTGTTGTTCCATGTTCATTGTTTTGTTTTGCTCTGTATTTATTGGATTTGCGAAAATACTTATTTTCTTTTCATTATGCAGCTTTGGAAACTGCTCATATTGAAAATTAGAACACGTATATATCGCTTCTATGAATGCGGAAGATGTTGATATGCAAGGATCTCTAATGGATAGTAAACTCCAGCGCTTCGCAGAAATCTCATAAAATTGCTCTCACACGATTCAGAACTAGGAATAATTTATTTCCGTTTTGAAGGATTCGTAGCGCGAAGTGCCGCCTAATTTAGGCACAGGCGAGCCGCCTACTTCAAAGAGCGCTGCACAATTGCCAATTTATTGCAAACTGTAATGAAAGATCTACTAGCAGGTGGCTGTAGAAGAGGTAAGCAACGCGTATTGTAGATGTGTAAGGAACCCGTCTTGAACGGCACGGGTAATTTTGTCTTGAGTTATGGGATGCAATTTAAATGTGAGCTGGAGCTGTTTACTGTACAGAGTTTTGAGGACACGCGACTGTCTTAATAAATCTCAGGTAAAAGCAAAATAAAGTACATACAATAATTTTAGGTACGATAAATAGTTCATGTAAACAATAATTAATATTTTAGAATCAATCGCTAAATGACAATGAGATATTTTTTGGGGCACACCTACAGAATTAAAATTACAGTAACTGCAAGAATAAATAAATAGAAGTTTTACCTACTTTTAAATTACAGATAAGCATAATTTAAATATACTAGGAGCCACACCTTTTTTTACGTAATTTCTTTTGTGTTCTCACACCCATATTTAATCATTCGACACTGACGGTGTTTTCCACAAACACCAAAACACTGAACATTATGCTCGACGCGCGTTTCGCCAACCAAGTTGGCATTATCGGGAGATGATTAAAACTGTTTTAGTCAGTTTTTAGTCTGCTTTTGCCAGTTTTAATCACCTCCCGATGATGCCAACTTGGTTGGCGAAACGCGCGTCGAGTATAGTGTTCAGTGTTTTAGTGTTTGTGGAAAACCACGTTAGTGCCAGTTTCACATCAAAGGTTCCAACCTTCTTCAGGATCATTCTGAGCCCTTGGCCTAAATACTCACCTTACTTAGTTAATACATTTACGTATTGCTTAAATATAAGTAAGGCCACATGCCTTAATTCTTTGACATTGCTTTGTATGACATCACACTTCTTCACGTTTGAGCCTACGCTAGGTTAGATATATTGATTTACGTTATGTGTTCATGTGTATAACACCATATTTGGGGATATATTTTGTGGGGATAATCAAATTTAACTTTCAGTGCGTTTATTTATTAACGCTATGCCAGTTTTATTATAAATAGATATTCAATTGTCAATTGTATCAAATGTATATTACCCTTTCCTACGTCAAGTCGATGCCCAGCGATTACAACGGTTACAAAATAGTTGTATTAGACTAATTTGTGGAATTAGAAAATACGAATCGGTGTCCTCGAGTCTGGGGGAAACTGGTTGGCTTAATATCAAAACTAACAACTTTTTCCACAGCTGTTGCTTTTTTCACAAAATGCTGTTAACTAAGTCACCCCCTTACTTGTACAATAAAATTACCTACAGAACGGATGTGCATAACATTAATATAAGGCACAAATCAACGCTTACCATCCCAAAGCACAAGACTAGCGAATTTCGTTCTGGATTCTCATATCGCATAGCTTCTCTTTACAACTCCATTTCTGATGATCTCAAGATACTGCCATATACAAGTTTTAAGGTACGCCTTAAAAAATGCTTTTTAGAAAACATAATACGTAATATATAATTTTAGTTAAAGTTTTATCATATGGGTTATTGCTGCGTCTAAAATGATAAATTAACTATGAATAAATTAACTAATTGCTTATATATTAACCTATAACTAAATTAATTATGTCTAGGTTGCACGAATACATTCTCTTTTTCTGGGTTGAGTGGAAGAACAGAGAAGATTCTCTGAAGAATCTCTTTTAAGATTCTCTGAACTCTGCCCTTTATACCCCAATTGTATATAATTATAATAAAATAAATCACTTATGTAATCTGGGTTATAATAAAAACGATTATTATTATTATTATTATTATATTAGGGTACTGTGTACTTCATTTTTTCACCAAATTACAGCAGGATTCTGAGGGTAATTTAGATACTCAGTATAGTCAGGAACTATATGACGTGGTTGCGTAACTATCAGTGGTATCCACGGGTAGGTAATTAATAGCTTCGAACCTACTACTTCATTTCTTTTTTTATTAAGCTGAGATAGCAAACTTTTGTTGTTTACGTAAACACTGTTGGATTATACTCAGGAGGGTAACATATTTGACATGAATAAATCAGGGGAAACAAAAGTTGGTTGATATATCGCAAAAGTAACAACAGTAGAAAACATTAAAATCTGAAACATATTATCAGAAGAGTGAACTGTTTTGATAATAGCTACTGTACAGTACCATTGCTACTGATGCTATAATTTTGAGCAGTGTATATAAGTAAAAACATACTTATAAATATGTTTAGTACAAACATTACAGATATTTGCAAGAAAGGGTACTTGCCCTTTTAGTATGTATCTGGTCTGGCTATTTTGCATACAATTTGGGGCTACTATATAGTATGCTAGTACGCATAATATTTCGTAATTGAAACTGCCACGGTGTGCATATCAGAAAATATATTATATACCCTATTATCGGAGTTGGCGGAACATCGTGGCTTCTAGCGGGACGAAATAATATGAAAAATAAGGATCCTGGCTGGAGATGCATGCCGCATATCCTGAACATATTCGGAGGATCACCTTTCATGGACGGAGATTTCTTCTGGGAATCTCCTTTATATGGAAATTTTCTCCTTTGCGTTCTACCTATACGGTCCGTAAGTAGTTTCAGATCGTCTGTACTGATAAATCATTTATGCACGTGTGACATACCCTTTAGATCAACCTCAGAATTGAAAGGGATTAGGGATATTGATATATGGAGCTATAAATTTACTCGAAATATATGTCTGTATTTGTAGGGGTATCAAATTTTACTGGAATACTTGCATTACTCAGTAATTTAATTAAACCGCTGCGCTGCGTTGAAAATAGTTACACGTAAAATTTACAGCAAAATTTATGTTCATCAATTTTACAATGTAGTTCGATCTTTAACTTTTGATCACATATATTATGTAAAGAAGTAAAAAAAAGCACACGTTAATTGCCAACAGTTTTTATTGCTGTGAACGCGTTAGTCTAGCAGGCATAAAAGTTAACAGTGTCCGAAATAGCTCTTTTTAAGACCGGCAGTAAAATTTATTACAAAAGAAAATCCGGAAACGTAGTAAACGTTTCGAACTTCCATGGCGTGTACGTGCTGTCGCGGAAAGTCTGAATTAGTAGTCAATAGATTTTACATCTCGCAGGAATGCTCCGTCGCAGCATCCATTAAAGTTTTCTAATTTGAATGGTTATATTCTTATACAAGCCGTCAGTCTACAAAGCACTAGAGAAGTTCTCAGTTCGTTGTTTGGTCCTTGGTTAGCGTTTTAAAGGAAATATACTAGAGGCCGATTCTCATGTGGCATTAATTACAATAGATGATTATCTTAAAAAAATGTAGGAATTTGTAAGCTGTTATAGTAAAGAAATTATCTCAAAATAATGATTATTTTTTAACGCAAAGTACTTTAACGCAAAATTTTTTCAGCTATTTTTTACTTCAAAATCTCTGCCACTTGAACTGGCTATCAGAGCAGAGCCATGTGATTTGTCACATTTTTTAACTCTGGAGATATGGGGCAGGTATGTTGCAGGATACCAAGCAAGTAACAAGTATATCCTCTCAATATAGTGTGAATTAAGAATTTATCAGAATAAATGACGAAGTAGCCGGATTATACCCAGCGACAAGATCGCCAAATAACATTGGTCCTTCGAGCCGGATTATACCCAATTACAATATCGCCAAATAACATAGGTCCTTCGAGCCGGATTATACTCAATTACAAGGTCGCCAAATAACATTGGACCCTCAGCCGGATTATACCCAGTTACGAGATCGCCAAATAATATTGGTCCTTCGAGCCGGATTATATCCAGTTACAAAATCGGCATATATCATTGATCTTTCGAGCCGAATTATGCCCAATGACAAGAACGCCAAATATCATTGGCCCTTCGAACCAAATTATGTCCAATTACAAGCTCACCTTTAAACATTGGTCCTTCGAGCCGGATTATCCATTTAACAATTATTGTCAATTATTGTCACGCTCTTTCCAGACTAACTAACACAACTAATATTTAATAATAAGACCACGCTCTGGACTATTAGCCACGCTCAGGGCTTTCCGTCATGGTCTTTATGGTCTTTAAACAACACAACCGTATCACGGTACGCGAATGCAACTGACAATTATTGTAAATATTTAGTACATGCATATTTTGCAGTATGTTTCAGATAATCCCATGTATCCCAAGATAATTTACATATAGGTTTAATTATATTGTGGTCTATTTAACAACATCGGTGTCGCTTCAGTTTGTGTTTTGCTACGCCCGATTTCCCATTGTTCTAGTGCATAAGACGTCGCATAATCCTGGTGTGCATTTCGGGTATGCAGCGTTCTTCAACACCTTAGCTTTCATTCCATGCCTTATTGACTCGAAAGCACCTAACTCAGCTTTAATAAGTTGAACCTACTTTGAAGACCTATTGTGTTTGCTTGTTAAATATGCTAATGTAGAAAGATAAAAATGTAGAGAACATTTGATATATCTTGGAAAATATAAAGAGAATATATAGAGAAATGACACAAATAAAAAAAATGCAAACACACGTGTAATAAATATCTATAAGAAACAAATTTCCACCCAGTTTCGATTTCACTTATTACTTACTGTAAAGGTCTTATACACTGTAGTAAATGTACGTTTTGTATTCTCAGGCATCGTTTCATTAACGTCATTATTGCATCGATCGCATTCATTCGTGTGAAGTTAGTCGAGAGGCAAAATGAGGTGAAAATGATGCCAATTTTATTTGAAACATAACCTAACATTTTCGAAGTTGTTTTGTGATGGAAATTTAAATAAGTTTTGTTGGTTTGTAAACATTGTGATTAATTGCCTTATTGTATATTTTTATCTTGTTATTAATATTGTTTATATATTGTTGTTATGTTGGTATACATAATAAATAATGAGACAACATGAGAGGAAAAAATTCGCAAAAAAGCCACTTTCTCGAAAGAGGATGAGATTAAATTACTGAATGGCATATATTTGCAGAGCAAAGTAAAGTTATCGAAAATAAAGTCACCAATAAAGTAACAAATGCGGAGAAGGGATTCTTGTCAATTGTGCCAGTATGATTAAAGTTTTATTTTTATTTGAGAACAAGGCTGGGAGCGAAATCAAATTAAAAATGGTGGAAAAATTGTATGTCGTCGTTTTGAAGAAAACATTGCAGTCGTAGCCTATATATTTTTTCTTGAAAATGAACTTGAACTGGATTTTATTAAATTATATTAAGTACTTTAAAAGTTATTCAAGAAAAACCAATTTCCAGCGGTGTACTTCAGGGACACATCTCCATAGGGAGGGCCTCAACGATAGATTGTATTTCAAACACACCAAGCCCAAACGATCACTATTTCCTAGATCATAAATCCATAAACAGTTTTATAAATGAACGCATAAGTACTGACAATTTATGCTGGCAGTAAAAAAATATTTTGTAGGTTAAGTTGACAATAAAGTCGACTTCTTCCCCTCAAAAGGACCAAAATCGAGACTTTAGCAAAAAGGAAGCTTTTCAGTAAAAGTGTCTTTAAAATTCGATTATGGAATACGCTTTAGAACTTAAGGCGACTTTAGAACTTAAGGAAGCTTTACGTCGATTATGGAACTGGCCATTAGTATTCGTTACAAGTAATCACCGATACCGACTGATTACTTGTATGCGACATACCTCCGTATATAATATATTAATCGTCATTTTTGTATCAGTACCAATTGCTTTCGGTTCCGTTCAGGGTTCGGTGATAGGATTCGAGTAACGAATATTTCTCCGTATATGGGATTCGATTGCTTCGAGTCCGAGAAAGTATCAGATACTAAGGTAACGAGTAGATACTATTCGCACACCACTAATTTGTATTCAGACGCACCGTATAGATACCGCGATCTCTATACGGCCGCCCCGTTGCCTACCGCCTGAATTACAGAGCCAGGAATGAAACTTCCCCCTAACAACTGGGAGTGTAAAGAAACATGAATGGAATAAGTTTTAATTTGCATATAATTACAATAATGAGAAAGCTGTCAAACAAATTGCATTCACAAGGGTCCGTCCTTCAACTTACTTACTCAGAGGTATCCTATTTATGACGTAATTATTTTGCAATGTTAATTTCTGAATGGATTTGCTCCGTAATCTGCGAGAACACCGACGATAATTTATCATTCTCATTTTTGCGCCATTTATTTTCTCATTTATAAGCATAAACGCCACCGGTGTTTGGTCTAAACAATTTAATTACGTAGCCAAAGTACAGGCACCTTTGTTGAACTGGATAAAACAAACAATGTATCAGTTAGCACCGATTCCTGCGAGGCTTTAGAAACCTCCCTCATAGCTGACTGAAAGAACACATTAATAAAAATACAATTTTAAATAAAATGTGTTGTTTCGTTTGTCAAAAATTTGACCGAAAGAAGGTGAAATGTGTTAGGAAACGATTAGATCTTGATGCAAAATTTTGCAGAAAAAACAAATTTAAAGTGCAATAATAGGCGTGCCATTTGCATGGTGCCAAAGGGCTCTAACGGTCACGTGAACTTAAAAAAATGTAATTTTCCGCGGTTTTATGCTGCATGTCGATGTAGCATGAAATGAATGTTTGTTTCCAGTCGAAATTAATGTTTGTGAACTTTCATAACGAAAGTTTGTGAACAGCTAATTTCACTATTATATCGGCTCTTTGTTTCCGCCAAATTTGGGAATCTAATTAAAACTGTGCTTCCGGATAACTGTCAAAAACTCCGTTTATACGCTCCAAATTCACATATTATTATGATATTTCTCTGCAGCAAAGTTATAGGAGAGCAAACATTTTTATCAACATCGCAAATAAAAAGTATTTATATTATAAACAATACTGCTTTGCTTTGTGTGACTGACGTGCCTTTCTGATCGTTGTGACGGCCTCCCGTCGCCTTAGAATTCAAAATCAGGTTATATAGCAACAGCCTAGATGTTATGCGTGGCGGTATTACTATTCATTTTATTCATTTCAAAGCTGCTCCAGCTTTTACAAGTAATATTGCAGTAGAAACTTCTTATATTTTTAATGTTTGTCGCCCCCATTGTCGACAAAATGAATAATTTATACCGTAAAATATTTCAAAGTACCTACTCCCGAAGATGAAACGGAATGCTAATATGACTAGGATTCCAAATTTGCATTTTACACTGAGTTTTAAGTGTCTTTCAAAACAAAATTCAAATGGGGAAAACACGACGGTGCAAATAATTTATACTAATATTGAAATATAGTGTAATTACATGACCTATTGACCTGTGAGACGCTTGTTACAGAGCAGATTTGTCCCTGATGAACTCTAAAATTACATGAGAAACGACGCAACTGGCTGCTAGAGGTATCTGATTTAATCTGGTATCTCTCGCCTACACTGAACTGCTTAGTCGGCTTGACTGTTTGGATAGTTTTGGTCATTCATTAATTCGTCTACCAACGGTGTACTGATGAGAGCCAATAACTCGAAACTAGTCTGCACCTGGTGAAGGTATTGGGTAATGACCATAGCTACCATATCGGATTTGAGGGTGTATCAATGCAGGAAGCAGTAAGCTATCTGAGTAGTTGTTACTTCAAAAATCCATTCAGTATGTAGCTAGCCTATACGGCATACGGCTAGGGCCGCTGCTCTAGGTCCCTGCATTGCATGACGCTGCCTATCACAAGACATTACTAATGTCTGATGGGTAGTAGTAGCAACTGGCCGCTAAAGGGATCTGGTATCTCTCGCCTACACTTAACAGCTTGACCGGCGTCCTATTTTATACAAGTATCATTTTTATTAAACAAAGCATGCATTCTCTAGACTCTAGACCGCCCCTTCGTAACACGTAATGCCATGTGGAGCCTTACACTCACCGACTTAAAATTCTATCCACTGAAAATGTTTACTAAATTTAAGTGCGATAACTCTCTTATCCTTAGTGTAAACGAGGCAATTTTTTTCCTTTTGTATGTAAAATTAGCCGCTTTAAAAAAACTGAAAAAATACAAAATTAACAGTATCTTAAATTACAAAATGGTAAATTAATAACTATATAAAAAGTTAAACTCCTATTAATCGTGAGAAAGAAGATGGCGCACATCGAGTAGACACGATATTCTGTAGCTCCGTACAAATAGTGTATAATTCTAATTAATTAAGTGGTAAAATTACCGAATAGTTGCGTGTTAGTGTTAATAAGTCACATAATTTTATTATTAGTGCAAATTTGATTATATTTGATATAAAGGCAATTACTAAGGAAACAATAATTATGGAATTATTTGCAGACTCCAATTTTATGAACATGATAACAAAAACAATTCAAGATAAGACTGATGAGTATATTGAATAAGCTAAGGCATCCTTCAAAACAAATGAAAACAAAATAATGCAAAATAATGCACCTGTAAATATAATTGATGCAATGGAAAAGGAAAAAATAAATAAAGTATGCTTGTATGGGATACCGGAGGAAAATCAACTCTAGACTATATTTTTATATAGAATATTTTTTTCGAAAAATACGCATTCTAACCGGGCCAAAGTTTTGTTAACAAACAAACCTAAATAAATAAAATAAATAAATATTGTGATGCTACTTTCATGGTGTTTATAGAAAAAAATACATGAAAAATAAATGTTTTACATTCCTTATTTCCGTTAAGCTAGGTAGTTGTACAAGAGCTTACGCATCGCAAAACTTTTAATTGACACGTAATTAATAGTCTGTTAATGAACGAAATTTGGAAAAGTCTGGGACGGTAGACAAAACCTCCGGGAGTTTGAATTTTAATTAACCGGAGTTTATTTTGCTTCCCCTCTTCGGACGCCCACCGCTCGAATACGGGAGACAACAGTTTCAATCTAATATTGCATTTGCGAAATTTACATCTGAAATTACATTGCCCAGAAAATATGTTTTTATACCGTTTGCGTTAATTAAGAGAATACTCAAAAACCGACGAAAACAATTTTAATAATAATTACCTCTAGGCTCCACACAGCCCAAGCAGTTTTCCAAGTATGTGTATGTGTATGCTTTCCAAGTATGTGTTGAAATGAACATTTAAAGTGATAAATGAATCGGGGAAAATTTTATAGAAAGCTAAATATGTATTTTGGTGCGAGTATGTTTTGGGTGGCGTGGCACAAATTTATTTGGAATTTCTTCATCTTGGATAATTTATTTGGTTTTAGTCCGATTTTAATGAAATTTGAAACACAGAAAAACGAAGGACATTTTGCTCTAAAAAATAAGGTAACAGTGAAGAAGTCCCAAGTGGGAGGCATTTTGTAATGCCTTATTTCTAAGGCCGTTGCAAAAATTACACTGTTAATATATAAATTGGAAAAATAGTGTCTGGATCTGTCTCGGCTTTATCGATGACCTGTACATTCGTTCTATGGCGCAATGGCTGCCTATAGGTGTTGCCATTGTACCGTTTGTTGAATTTTGGCTCTAAATTGTGTAGGTCAAAGTCAAAAGCAAAATTATTTTTTATTTACACGTTATTTATCTAAACATTTATAAAGCCGGCTTTGACGCTTGTGATGATATTATGACAGTTCCGTCATATCTCAGTGATATTTTGGATTACTTCAATCACAATGCCTCGCGTAGAAAACGCTATTCTTGAAAGGTGTATATAGTAGGTATGAATCCTATAGTGTGTTATCGTGCGTGTTAAAGTTTGGCCTTTGCTCAAAATGTCTTTATTGGGGGACTAGAAACAAAGATATGATGAGGGCCCGGGGATCCCCTTTGAAAAACTACCCCAAAACCACCCCAAAGGTATTGTTTTTTTAGTTTTTGCCAATTTTATCAAAAACTATTACTTTTTAATCAGTACATCTTTAGTAATTTCATCAGAAACTGTACATCTTTTTCGGAATAATATTAAGAGCCCCAATTTAAAGATAATAAAATTCCTATCGGCTAGTGTATATGTTTAATTTTAACAAACAAATAAATCCTAAAAGAACCCCAAAACTATTGGCATAATACATGCTCTCTATAACTTCCTACTTTATTCAAAATTTTCAATTTTGAACACGTGAAGCGTCAATCCAATAAATACTCGGTACATCTTGAATATATTATGTGAGATAGCAAAAAGATAAACTTAACAAATATTGAAGAAAAAAAACCAAAATATAAATACACTTGTGTTATATTAATTTATAAGTTAGATAAGATGAACATAAAATACATAATAGTTAAAAATATACCAATATAATAACGAAATCAAGATTTTGAACACACACATTTGCATAAAAAATTACAGGGAAGATTCTTTTGTTTTACAACTGTATGCTTTAAGCTGCATGCCCTCCTTATAGTTACATTTGATCAAGTCCTTTACTTGTGGGATTGATATCTACTTTGGGATAAGTTTGCCCTCGGGAGATTGCACCCAGCCAAAATCAGAGGAGTAAAAATCTGGAGTAAAAATGGCTTACGCAAAATCTCACACATTGAGAATATGATTCTCCTCTTTGCATTGCATGGCATGCGGTCTTTTTTATCTTCCTCTTATAGACGACGTGGAATCACGTCTTGTTAGGATGATAAATCCTTATTTACCATTATTTACCTTATTTACCACGTTTTGACCCCAAAACGTGGTAAAGGTTCCCGGTATTTAATTTACTTTTGTTTTTCCCGTTCCCAATATACCCATGATAAGGGTATATTGAACAATCGTCTAAGCCGTTGGAGATATTCGGATTGGTACATTACTAAAATAACAATTGTATAGGAATCTACGCTTTTTATTGAACCTGTCCTTAGAGCATGAATTACGTGTAGGATAATTTAGGTGTCTGCTGCTTCGTGATCACAATTTTCAAACATCTCTGTTCCCAGGCCAAAACGTCGCTTCGATGCTCATCATAAAACCTACAATATCGCGCGAAAAAAATGTATAGGTTAAGGCACATTATATGCCCTCGTATATATTAGACGATTAGATTAATGTTTCTTATCCAGATTTCTTATCCACACACTATTTTATGCCTTGTAATAAATGAGTATAATATTGCGTCATTCAACCTATTACTTTTATTGTTTTACCTATTACGATAGAAAATTTTATTCTCTTTAAATTATGGCTCTTAGCATTTTCACGAAAAATTAATAATAGTATGCCCCCCAATATACCCATTTCCACTAAAGGTCAAACTTTAACATGCATGGTAACTCCAACACATTTTTATATGGGAATTAATACGTGTTGCTGCGCTACTTTAGTTTATTTTATTATTACTCGAAGATGGAACTGGAGATTTAAGTTACTATTTAATTATTTATTAGTGTTATATTGGATGTATTCTTCTTCACTATTTGAATCGGATTTTGTTCACAATTTCATGGATTTTATTTTCTGGCGCAGAACCCTAATTATTTTTCTAAAATAAAAGACGCCTAAAGTTACTCCTTATAACATCAGCTATCTGCCTGTGAAAGTCTCTTCAAAATCGGTCCAGCCGTGTCGGAGATTAGCCGGAATAGACACAGACAAAAATTTTAAGAAAATGTTTTTTTGCTATAAGAACCATATATACTTTTATATATTATGCATGTAGTAAAAATCTGTTATTTTGACATTACAAACAGACAATCCAATTTTATTTATTTGTATAGATGTATAGATTTGAAAATATATAATTTGATCGAAAAGATCTAAATATCTAATATGTAAAAATTATACAAGATCGGAGAGGGTTCCAAATAAATTTGTACATTTAAAAGTGTGTCAACGTGCAAGCATGAGACGCTGCCTGTGACTGGCGACTTCGCCTTTTATTCGAAACTTGCACATTTCTCAAAACTATAAATCCAATCGAATTTGACATAATAAAAAAATGCATCCAGTACAGCTTTTTTGTGAAATTGTTTAAGAGGGCATAATAAGGAAGCATAGAAAACTGCTAAACCTGTGCGTCCCCTATTTTTAGGGGTTGAAAATTAATTTCGAATTGTACTTAAGTGCCAATATTTTTTTCCCTATTGCCCGAAGGGCTCTTTACCAAGTTACACTTTTTGAAGATTCATCCCTACTCTACATAATATATATCACACATTTGCCGTAGATTAAACGGTTTTACCTGTATGAGTCCGGAAAGGTAGCGCAGTTTGAATTTGGGGGTCTTCTGTGCAGGACTAACGGCTATTATTTCCAATCTAAAATATTACGCATACCCTTTTGGAGGGATGATGATTTGTGAAAAAACTTTTATCGAATACCTACCGTGCGGTTTTCACGATATAGGGTGTTGAAATTTTGAAAACCTTTTTTTAAAAAAAGTGAACCTACTTTTTTTCCCTATTTTTTTTGTATGCATGACCCTAGTATAAATAAGGAATTTGGGGTTTCATTTTTATGCATTCAATGGTTTAGGAGCTGGACAGAAAATTATGTCAAAACTGGCTATTTTGGTAACATTATAAAAAAACCAAAACCAGTATAGTTCTGGTAAATGTTTTTCCTTATTTGCAAAAAGACCAATTCGTTGAATATGCATAGAAAACATGTTTTTGCATTTAAATCGGGTCAACACTTATTGCGTAATAACGATTTATGTCATGTGTTCTCCATCAGTATCCTTTCTCAAAAAAAATGTTTACGGCCTTATGGTTCATACTAGGACAGAGAGCAATATACACGTGCACAGGGAACACAAAATGGTGTAAAAAGGGTCTATTGTCAAAATGCGATAGTACGTACTGTTTTCGAGATAAACGCACTTGTTTACAAGAAATGCTTAAAATCACACATTTCATCGACTGACTAAATGGAGGGGCCTCCCACACCCCTATTTAGTGGTCCATGAGGAAACCATGTAAATAAAAACGCGCCAATCATTCTACCTCACGTGAAAAGGTGATGCGAAATGAATATGATTTTAACAAGATACCCTTTTTATACCCTATTATGTTATCTGTCCACCTGTCCACCTGTATATTGCTCTCTGCCCTACTATAAACCTTAAAAAAACTTTTAAAAAAGGATATTGGGGAACACATTACAAAAATCATTATTACACAGTAAGTGATCCGATTTAAATGAAAAAACATGTTCTCTATGCGCAATGATTGGCCTTTTTGGATAAGCAAAAACATTATGAGAATTATAGGTACTGGTTTTGGTTTTTTTAATCTAATACCAAAATAGCCATTTTGCAATATTTTGCGGCCCAGCGCTTAAACCAATGAATGTCTGAAAATTAAACCAACATAGATTTCCTTATATTAGGGTCGTGCATACATAAAAATAATTATCGAAAAAAGTAGGTTCACTTTTTCTTAAAAAAGGGGGGTTTTCAAAATTTCAACACCCTATCATGGAAACCCTATCATGGAAACCCTATCGTGGAAACCGCACGGTATTTGATGAAAGTTTTTCCACAAATCATCATCCCGCCAAAACGGCATTAGTATGCGTAATAATTTAGATTGGAAGTAATAGCCGATTGTCCTGCACAGAAAACCACCAAATTCGAAACGCGCTACCTTTCCGGACTCGTACAGCTAAAACCGTTTGCTCTACGGCAAATGTATGATATATATTATGTAGAGGAGGGATGAATCTTGGTTAAACTTGGTAAAGAGCCCTTCGAGCCATAGGGAAACAATATTGACACTCAAGTAAAATTCCAAATTTTCAACCCCTAAATAGGAGACGCACATGGTGTAGCGGGGTGTAGTTTTCTGTGTTTGCTTATTATGACCTCTTAAACAACTTGCACTGGAATTGCAACATTGCAACTGAAATAGCAACAAAAAATTGCACTGGACGCAATTATGTCTAATTCGACTGGATTACACCTCTAATTTTATTATTATTTCTAATCATGTGTCGATTATTTTATATTGTCAATCATTATTCAGTACTTTAGATAGGTATGCATTTTATAAACGGGATATGTGTCGCCTATAAACTGGACAAATTTAACAAATGTCTGTTATTGTTAATTTTTATGTACCTAATTTATAATTTCTCATTTACAATTTCAGCATTTCATGTCAGCATGTTTGTTGTACCCTTTTCACGCGCATTTCTATGCAGATTATGTATAATGTATTTGCGCAATTTATATTGGGGCAACTTGTACATGAACTGCAGGATCACAAAAAAGGTAAATGTTTATGTGAGGTACGTACATGGCAGCAAAAATAATGTTTTATGCTCACCCCTAATAATCAACTCTTGTAAGAAAGGCCGAGTCTCTAAACCGCATCGTAATCCTCAGCAGTCACCCTCTGAAATGCATGTCTTCATCTTAGCAAAGAGCTTTTTGTTCTTTATCCTAATGATCACAGTCAGCTCTGCCGCTATCCTAGATACTTGACGAGCTGTGAGGGCCTCAGCCGGTCCTTTTAACTCTTTGTGTTTGCCGTCTGATGTCCTGGCGGCTAATAGATTCGAATGTACTTGACATATTTGACACGAAGGCTGCGCCCTCCTCCCGCGAGGTGACCTGGGCCAGAGCTGCTCCCAGCAGCGTCTCGACAGGATCCGCAGGAAACTTGTCATGATGTGAAATTACACTCCGATGTCCCATCTATCAGTGTTTGTATAATTCGGGGTAAAGTTGGCTCGTTGCGCGAACTTTGTCGGGACTGCCACGTTTCTCGAGAAATAGGCAAGTTTAAAGTTTCCAGAGGTGGGACAGAGTGTCCCAGAAAAAATATTAATTCACATACTTACTATGTTTGATTTTTGTATGGTTTTGTTAGGATTAACTATTTAAATTATAATTCTTCTTCTTTTTCTATACGGGAAGTTAAATAAATTTTGTTATTTTAAATGTAATTACCCAATATTTTTATTTATTCGTTTGATCGTATAACATGTCCATGACCTGATTTACTTACTAGCACGGTTTTAAGTAGAACGTTGTTTGGTCAAATGTTCTCAACTTGAACTTGTTGTTTTTTCTCCGTTAAATGTGCAGCGGATTAGCGTTTGGGGTTCGATAAACAGATTGTTTAAGCAAGTGAGTAAGCCCATCTAAGCATTAAATTGGTATTAATTTAATTTGGCCCCTATTAATATAAGTTGGGAAATATAGGGAGGAGCGTGGCTTGGACCCGGATCATTCATAATTGATCGAGCATTTGGGGGAAAATACCAACTTTGTGTTCGATGTAGTTAATAATTTCATATTGGGCGTGATAAATTATCGTTATGAAACATTCATTATTATTTTAGGGCTTCATAAATCATCTAGTACACTTTTCGGTCGCAGTAATTTAATAAAATCAATCAATTTGTATCATACGTCTTACGTGTATGAAAAAAAGTTATGACCATTATTATGTTGGGGTCCTCAATATATTGTATATATACTCGTGTGTGTATATATATATATATATATATATATATATATATATATATATATATATATATATATATATATATATATATATATATATATATATCAAAAAAAATTGTGACACGTTATATAGAATGAGGCGTCTTCGTAAGAACATACAGGACGTGCGTGTATCGTGTGTATATATACATACATAAATATCAAATTTTTACAATATATTCGTTATTCATTTAAGTAGGTATAGCGAGCGGTTTTTAAGGGTTGTATATTTGGAATACACCGTAAATCATGTTCGAGAACATGAAATAAGCTTTATTCTGCCTAATTAAATAAGATGTGAATCCATAAAATGCTTAAACCTGCAGTTCTATTTTTTTCACGAGGGGGCAGTTTTCACCCCTTTAAAACAAAAAGCACAAGTCGGGCATACTATGTCACTTTTGAAGTTTAGGGGAACATGAGCTTAATTCGAAATTTTTATGAACATCGATGGTTTGAGTTTCTCGTTTTCGTATTGCTGATATCCATGTAATTAACCCTAAACCACGTACATGTCTTGTAAAATGTTTCAGTAGGTCTCGCTTTGCAACCAGATGTCGCTTACGGATAGAGTTTCTCTAGAGTTTGTTTAAATTATGTTTTCTTAAATTATGTATGAATGTATAAGTTTAATTAAATAAAAAAAACCATTGTAAAGCACTTAATTATTCATTTTGTCACTCGATGGAAAGAATGATTTCGATAGCATTTCTGAAAGTAAGTATCCTGTCAATTACTATTATTATCTAAGAAATATTCACTTAGGACCGAACGGCATATCACAAAGTAGATTAGGGGTTCCAGCTTGGAAAAAATATCGTGTTCCTGTGCTGTTAAGATGATTAGGCCGTCTCGTCGCGCCGCGTCAGTGTAGATAAATCAAATTAGTGTAACAAATCCCATTCTACATACATGAATACACCGCTGTCGAATGTGTAGATAAGCCGTAGTAAAAATACTATAATATTCTTCACATTGGATAAAATGTATCAAATGGGGGTTTCAGATTTATTTTAGTTTAAAATCAGTGGCGTAACTAGAAAATTCTTATACTTAGGTATACATATTAAGTCGAACTACCTTGTGTTTTAAAAAGGAAAGTTTTAGTCGAGTTTTTATTTATGGTAGGTATTATATAATATTTCGGGCTGTTGAACATGAATTCACCAACAACAATTTTTACCAACAAAAATTTTGCAAGCTAATATGACTTTTTCGCTCGCTTTTTCGCAAAAATCTGTGAAAATGGTTTAAATGGTTCACCAACAAAAATTTTGATGGCAAATATGTCTTTTCCCCCAAAACCTGTGAAAATGGACTTTTATCCGGGTTTTCTTGAATAACTGAGAAACTATGAGTTTTACGTGAAAATTGAAGAGCATATATTTTATCAAGTATATATAGGCGTCAAAATCTAAAAACAAAAAAAAATGGGAATTACGGCGAATTAACAGAGAAACTATCTTTCCCATGGCTATTAATGACTATAATTTCCAATTGAATACTATACTTTGTACACGACTTATCTACTATAATTTTTAACGAGTTGTTTGGGAAAAATTTCACGAAAAATAATTCCCTATATAAAACGTGATTGTCATCGGTTGGCCCACATCGGCAGTAATGTAGACAACCACCTTGGTATTTGTTCTCAGTACTCGGGATATGTTACGTCGCCATGGAACATATGTAAATGTCCGAACTGAAGATATACAGTGCGCAAATATAATACTGGATTATTATTATTAAACGATTGTGGAGAAATGATTTATATTATAGACTTCGCAATTAAATGTTGTAAAATGTATCTCTGTAGTAAGGTGCATACATTTCTATGAAAATAATAAAAATCGGACATATTCTTGTGTAATATTCTGGTCCTCCTTAGCATCTTATGCTACGTACATCTATTTTTATTATCTAGTCAGGCGGACTACCATGTGCCAAAGTAATTGTGTTTCAGGGCTTAGGAAATATAATTGTGTCGTCTACAAATACAAAAATATACTGTAAAATACTGTAAAAATTTTTACATTATACTAAAGAAGTTGTCCCAGGCGCGATAACATATTTTTTTGTTTTGCTAAAGTTTTAGATTATATCTAAAGTTTCAGATATAATTTTCCCACGTACGCGCTTTTTTAAAGCCATTTATGTTTTCCCACATTGTCTTCCCTATGCCATAAGAAGCTATGATGGAGGACAGCCATTTATAAACACGAAGAAATCACGACACATTACCACTATGGGACGCTAACAGTTCTTCGTCACTCCAAGATAGCTCAATTGTCATTAGGGAGGACTTTAACTGTAGTGCGGGTCAAATTTAATAGAGGTACATGGTAGTAGGTCTGCTCTACAAGATCCCTGCCAAAAAATAAATTTGCTAGCACATTGCACATGTTTAAAAATATATGATACTACTATTTTATTTTTAACCTTTCACAAATTTTGCAAAAAACTTAACATCATATTTACGGTTATTCTACATATAAATAAAATTGAAGTGTCTGTTTGTAATGTCAAAATAACGGCTTTTTACTAAATGAATATGATAGTATATACGGTACATACCACAAAAAACAAATTTTAAATTTGTTGTCTGTCTATCTATCTGTTTGTTCCGGCTAATCTTCGAAACGGCAGGACCGATTTTGACGGGACTTTCACTGGCCGATAGTTGATGTTATAAGGAGTAACTTAGGCTGCTTCAAATTTAAAATGTTGGTCTGTCTGTTTGTTCCGACTAATTTCCGATAGGGCTGACCAATTTTGACGAGACTTTCACTGGCCGATAGTTGATATTATAAGGAGAAACTTAGGCTACTTTTATTTTAAAATGTCTGTCTGTTTCTTCCGACTAATATCCGAAAGGGCTGGACCGATTTTGACGGGACTTTCACTGGCAGATGTTATAAGAAGTAACTTAGGCTACTTCTTTTTTAGAAAAACATTTAGGGTTCTGCGTAAAATGATTAAAATCAATGAAATTGAGAAGAAAATCCGATTCAAATAGATAAGTATAAACAGTGTATACATAAGTGTATACAATACAATCCAATACAAATACTAATAAATGATTGATTATTTATTAACGTTAATTTCCCGGTCTAAAATAAAGTAAAGTAGCAGTGTCATAAACCGCGCGCGCCCCACGCGCACGCAGCTTCCCCCTCCCACGAATTAATATCACAAAGGCTGCCTGTCGTGCAGGTTCAGAACGCGCGTTAAATTGGAGCGGACGAAGTGGCGGGTAACAGCTAGTATAATATATTTTCATACATATGTAGTTCATCAAAAGTACCTAATATTGTTTGGTGTCGTACAATACTAATTTCGACATCCAGAATCTAATGAAACCCTTGACAGCTCCATCTCTCACGCCTACAGTTGAGGCAAAAAATGTGAGGCAATTTTTTTTATTAGCGAATTTTGAGCGAGGATATCTCGGAAACTGGCCTTATCGCTGGGACCCATAGTTTCCTAGACATAAGCGGAAAAACAAAAAAAAGGACCTTCTACGTGCCCCCTTGCACCCCGGCGCTCAGTGCCTATGGGTTTTTTGTATTTTTGGTCCCAGTTTCCTCTCCACCCCCCGCTGAGCATTCATTGACGGACTACTATATCTTTCTATTCTACCTGTTTCATTTGAACCAACGAATTAATTCATAAGTCACCCTGATTTACTCCGCACAACAGACACAAAGTAGAGCGGAAATCAATCAGTATCAGCCACGAGTTTTGTACTTATACGTTCATTCATGAATAAATATAAACTACACACGAGCCAAACAAAGGTCCTCCAATACTAACATTATTGTCAAGCTACTCCGTTGCTTTCATAAACCACCCTAACAAAAGAGCCCCGTACAATGCTGTACGTCCCGCCGGTGTACATCATCTATATTGTTATGTCGTGTAGGTATACCCCAATCGGTGGGTAATAAAGCGAATCTGCGGACCGCTGTTAAAGCAGGTTCGTTTCGTGAATCTGGTTCTCATAGCTCCTGGCGATTTGTACGATTCACTTCGTTCCTTGCTATTTCAAATAAAAGTTAGAGTGAAATGTGGAGGTTTGGATAGAACATTTCCCTTTTTTATGTCCAAACTTCTGGTAACGGACATGATTAGGGCAAATGAGAAAAATATCAATAAAAGGGGAAATGTGGAACAAGGGATGAAGATAAGGACAGGAGGATAAGGGAGGAAAATGAAGAAAAGTATGAAAATAAATTTAAAAGAAAAAAATAAGGAGAAGTACTATAAAAATTGGAACGCATGTCAAAATACGAAGCGACAATATTTTAGACTATTAATTCCGTTTCAGTTGTCGTAGCCATACCATTATTGGGTGTAGATCTGTGTTTTGGGGGCGAGAAATGATTATAACTGTCTCGAGGCCCTGAGGCCCACAGTACATAGGCCATGATACATAGTACACAACCTTAAAAAAAATAAAAATGGAAAAACCAATATCGTACCCAAACCGCGATTTTCACGAAAATTAAGAATTTAGCTCACCTTACCCTTAACTTAACAAAAATGACATATGCCCGACTTGTGCTTGTGCTATTCGTAAAAAAAATACAAAAATCCTGGTTTAAGCATTTCATGGATTCTCATCTTATTTAATTGTGTAGAATAAAGCTCCTTTCATATTCTCAAACAAGATTCCAAATGTGTTCCAAATTTTCAACCCATAAAAACCACCCCTATGCCTAAGTTAATGAGAAAACCGAAAATATTGTAAAAATTTTACATTTATATACGTATATACATGATACACGCATATCTGAACAATCATGAAACTCCAAAATTATGGGGAATGGAACATTTTTATGATCCGAAAAAACGCGTACCGAGTTTTTTTAACCATTACCTCAAGAACTACAAGATCATATACATTTCCATACGTCCAAACCCATCATATTTAAAAGGTAAGGTAACGGGTTAAAATACAGTAGAAAAATACAGTTAAAAACAGTAGAAAAAGGAAGAAGACAGTAATATAAATCGCAATAACGTTGAATGTGGTCCGAAACATGAGGTAACAGGAACAATCCCTAAAAATCTTATCCAAGTAATTGCTTATGCCGAGAATTTAGTGATCGTATCCAGAGAAAAAAGGACTTGCGACAATAAAACTTGAGGAAGTAGAGAAAACAAGAGGACCAAAGACAGTAAAACGGATTTTTTTTAATTTATCATTTATCAGAAAAACGAAGTTAAAAATTTAATAGACACTAGTTATACAAGCAACGTAAACAGTAATGTGGCCAACAACATAAAAGAAACACCTAAAATACTGGAAAGGAAAAAAATAAAACAATAACCAATCAATAAGAACATAGGCTGAATATACAAGATATTAATATATCATGAAGTTGACGAAATAATAAGAAAGGAAACTATTATGTCGATACGGTTACAGACGTTACGGATGGCGTTACGGACACAAAAGAGCAAAGAAGACAGCACTATAAGACAGCAACAAAATACCTAAATATTTTTTTTTTATGGCAGATAATTTGTTATTAACAATGACATTGCAAAGTAAAGAAACATATATAAAAATAAATAAATTTCAGGATGAAAATGAAAAGTTGCTTTATTGAAATAGCAGGTAAAAGAAAATATTATAGAAGATACGGAAATAGAACAGTGGAAAAAACAAGTAACAAATAAATAATAAACGAATGGAGAAAAATAGTTAGGGAAATAAGGATAATACAACTTGAAAAAAAAGATAATTCAAGCCCAAAAAAATAGTTCCATCTTTTACGAAACGTAATAACTCGATATTCTTATGATGTCTAAAGTTCGACTGGCATGTCTAAAGTTCGATTAGTTACGTTCTAGGGAACAAAAAACCTAAATTTTTTTTTCTCCGAGTGGTATATAATCTGTTATTGACAATGAAATTGCAAAGTAAAGAAACATATAAAAATAAATAAATTTCAGGATGAAAATGAAAAATTGTTTTATTACAAAAAATAGTATGTTTAAGTATAAGTATTAGCGATCATTTTGCGACCCAAAACATTTAAAAAAAGTTCAGTAGAAGCCCAGATATGAATTTTTAAAGTTGTCGACTTGTGGCCATTATCAGACCTTAAATCGCCTATAACTCAAAAATAGTGCATTTTTTGAAAATATTACAAGTGACAAAAAGTGTTTATTTTTGCCCAGTTAACAGTGTAACGAGTGAAAAATTCCAGCTCACTTGTTACGGTAATTATATAGTGTAAATTAGATAGGAAAATACCAGCCGTAAGAATACCTTATTACCAGTCAGGCATTATTATTTTACTCAGTTCTGTTTACAGTAAATTCAAGACCGATTACCACTACGTAAAGCGGTAGAAATATGATTTTTCAAATGCCGGCCGCGTAAAAACGTCCAGATTTATTCAACAGTAGATACGTAGAAAATACACACCTGATTGAGATATTGTGCCCGATATTATGGGCCGCAGGGATGACAAGTGCGCATCACTTGACCGCCATCCGGCTATCCCCACAAACCGCACTTGCGCCGGATCGCGGCTAGACCTGATGCGAAACGTGAAATTAAAATATTAATTGTGTGTCAACAATCGAAGCTGCCGGTAGTGCAACGGAAATAAAAGCGTACTGAAGCAACTGTAAGTAAAATACTCTGTCGTCTTATTGTTATAATTTTCTGATATAGTGTTTTCGTTTATATACAAACTAGAGCAAAACATTGTGAGGCATTTTGCAAAGAAAACCAGTACCAATTACTACAGAAGCGGCAAATCACATCATTATATCACTAAGCAATACAAAAGGATATTTAGTGTAAAATTGTATACCGCCACAATTTCTTGTGAATAGAACTAGGGTCTCCAGTCCGCGCCTTACCATATCGGTCGCTATCCCACTTCAACTCATATAAATCCCATTTCCCTTCTCGCTCACTTAGAAGACACCTGCATGAACAAGCCGGCGATTTACTGGGTTTACTGCTCAGTGGCGTATCATCATGAGCAACCAAGGTGAAGTGACTGCAAAATATGAATTATTATGTCATATTCATATATGTGCAAAACTTTAATCCAAAAAATTATTTAGTTTTAAATGTATTTTAAATATAATGAAAACATTTTGCATGCTGCGTGTACAACTTAGTGCTCAATTTAGCCAATCACATTTTAAAATAAAAGAAAGAAACCACACCACCTTACATGCGTGTGCCACTGAGCACCGCATTAGTTTACATATCAAACGAAAGCACTATAGTCATATATTGCCGATATTTTGAACATGGCCGTTCTCTCGTTAATATTTACTGATTGAAATTTCATTGATGTTCCGGATTCTGTGATTTTACTACTATAAAATTCTAATTGAAATATTTTGCCATATTCTGAACATTCATATTTTTCAGATGGGCAATAAGCAACTAGGAAAATACTCGTAAAATACTTAGAACTTGAAATATGCGATATAATTAAAACATAGCCGAAATTTTGATACAAGTAATACTTTGAAAATATTTCATTATTATTTTAACTCTGATTAGTTTCCATGAAAATTAAAACTTTTTATATTATTCCGCATTTTATGATTTGATAAAATATTTTCATCAAATATTTTGGGACTTATAATAATATTTTTTACCAAAGTTGGAAATAGCCGCAATTAATAAAACTTATTATTTTCACATGATTCAGTGACTAAACATATTATAATTTTTTACTTTTCACAGGCCCCGAGAGTAAAAACACACCGAATTTATTCGATTCTGTATAAAATCCTAAATCAAAAGTGAGTTTATATTTTTCTGTATAAAAGAGAAGAAGGGACCCAGAATCTAAAGGAAACAATAGTCTTGCTGGAAATTCACTTGTAGCATAGACAGCAAGGTTGATGGCTTTCTTCCGAGGAGTCACTTAGTAGTCTTTTCGATCCATAAACAACAGGGTTGATAGCATACCTCCAGATGACCTCCAGGGTTGATAGCATACATTTAGAAATTAACTGAAACACTGACTCTGAGCCCCTCCCAAAACTCTGATATTCATTACCGTCATTTTATGGCCTTTATATGTATGTACCTAGGTAATTGCTTTGAGTCTTGCTTTTTCCCCATGCACGGACTAGTGTTGTGCTTGACTAAAAAGATTTTCCCCTCTGTAAAAAATCTGTAAAAAGGTAAAATCTACGTAAGCAGACTGAGATAAGTATATATATGTAAATAGAAATATGTGGATAGATTTGCCCATTTAGATAGTAGATTTCTTAATAACTGAGAATGTTAAGTAAACTTATTAGAATAAACTTATTGAAACAATAGAGTTGCCCCTAATATTCCCTACTCCCTGTGAATCACGTTGATCTCTGGACATTTCCGATCTCCAGCTAGAAGCTATCGAAGGCCCCCATTGTACCGTCTTTGGGGTAACGTGGTAACTATACACGATAAATCACAGTTGAGCGCTCGAAACTTTACATACGACAGAGAAAGAGCGTCACAACAGTTAAGAAAATGTATTTCCAAATAGATTTTTTGTTTCTCTACTTTCGCAATTTCATTGTTAATAACCAGTTACCTGCCACTCGGAAAAAAATATTTAGGTTTCTTGTTCCCTAAAACGTAACTAATCGATTCCAATTGGTTTTAATCCGGCAACTTTATGTGGAAGATTCCGCGACTTTTTTGGTCATCTTTTTAGGGGTGCACCGATCGCCTATGAACGCTGTCTAACAATACTGACAATGTTCCGGAGGATTAAATTTTTACTTTTGAGCAACGAGATTTATGAGTAGCAAAAAAGCAGAAGTATATGGGGCACACATGAAGGCTAATTCAGACCAGACTTAAGGAACATATGGCGCACTTAAAATCTGGTAGGATTCAGGAGATGTCTGTTGACGCCCAGATGATTATGCTAATGGAATAAATTATAGTTTAAAAAAATATTAGGGAAACCGAACTAAAAAGTCAAAAATAATATATACATAGGTATATGTGAAGCTAATATAAGCGTGTTAAAAAACGGAATTATACAGCATTTTTTTTACAAAACAACGCACAGTATGAACAATTTAAACACCAATTAAAAACACAGACTCCATACGGCCCGTGAGATTCACTGAATGTAGATACAGTTTCAGTGTTTAATTAAATCATTATTCTTTTTTTCGCAGCGGATACCTTTTGTGGTCAGGATAGCCACAAGGGAGGCAGCCAGGGGCACAGTCATTAATCAAGAGAACATCTCCCCGTAAAATTTAGTTTTTCGCCCTCCGGAAAGACAGTACCGCGTGCAAAAAACGTTTCATTTATATTTCGCAGAGGCAGCACAGAAAGAAAGTAATGTTAGTTTATATGTGGCATTAGGTACTAATGAGACGGGCGGGACAGCGAGTGGGAAGTCAAGATTCATATCCGTTCCTTTGTGGCAGGGATGCCCAGAGGGTGGCTCTGAACGGGCTTAAGTGCCTTTTGTTTTTCCTTTTGGGATTTTTAGGCAAAATTACTGCATATGTATTCTGTGTTGAATATGTCAAAGTAATTATTACATTACATTATATTATTATTATAGCAGTAAAAGCACACTTGATTTATTTGAGGATTTAGAAATTAGTAGTTTAATTTATACTATTAATACTTAATTTATACTCAAGTTACTTATACTAGTAGGCAATATTTCTAATTATAAGATGAAAACTATGCTGTTTCTTTGTATCAGTTTACGGTAAATAAAGATATTATTATTATGTAAAAAAAACTGTATAAAAAAGATGAAAACAAACCAATAAATCAATTCAGATATAGTAAATTATATTAAGAAGAAAAAAGGGATTAGAGGTTCCGTAACATGGGGATACTTTGATCAATTTTTATTTTCAAATCTGAATAACTTCTTTTTCTTTCAGTATACAGATCTACTAAAAAAAATGATGTATCGGTTTTACCTTACAAACATATCCTAAAAAATTGATATCTAAAAAACGAGTATTTCCTGAGAAAAAAAATTATAAGGATGTGATCAAAGATATACTGTTATTGGGGATACTTTGATCGACCTTGTGTTTTCTACGAAATACTAAAGTAACCCCATTAAAACGAATAATAAAGTTTTTTTTTAAAAATTAGGGTTTATATTTTAGGAATTAGAAGCACATTTGTATAAGGGGGCATCATTGATCACATGAAAATATTGTTTATATTCATCTTTATTTAAATGTGGGTAACAAGGTATAGTCTTACATTAATTAGACCATGAATAAAGCACAGGAACATAAAATAGTTTTCAGTCTTAAAAAAGAACCATTCTTTGGTTACATTAAAAATACAAGAAAAGATAATGACAAGTTAAACTTCGAGAATTGGAATGTCAGTTTCAAATTTATAGTACACATTCATATCAGAGTCCAATTCCTCCGAAGGATCGATCTGGATGTCGATTATATCTTCACTTTTGATCACAGACACATCATCTGCGATAAGTTTAAATTGTCTGTTATTTTTTCTAATGGATTTCATACCCATGACGACAATTTCTGGATCGACTTCCAGTATCTTACACATATATTTGTATGTTTTCTTTCCACGGTATGAAGAAAATTGTGCCAAAACGTATTGACCGACTTTAAATGTTCTTGCAGATGTTTGTTCCTCATCAAGTTCTGGCTCAGCGTCTGGCATAGATTCTTTAGATGCGTGGTCCTCTTCATTTTGCGCTGAAGGTAACAGATTGACATCGTCGTCGTCATAACTATCATCCATCTCATTATTCACTGTCGCCGTAACCGTAGATATACTACAACCAGGTGCGACATCAAGTCGTTTCTTTTTTCTCTGTGGCCGACTTGTTTCTCCAAACCTTTTCTCTTTTAGCAAAGTAGTTAGTGCACTTTCGATCTGATTTATAGGATCTTCTTCTTCGACTTCATGTGGCAATCTTTTAAACACTTGTTGACGATCCAATGGATATATACCAGAAGAACGGAATGAGTTTATTAAGTTTCGTTTAATTGCTGATGGTATATTATCTGTTTCTTCTCTGGGTTGATTACTAGTACGTCCAGGTTTTGCATCCATGTTATTTAAAGTTTTCTTCAGTAGACTAGCAAATGTATCTTTGGGAACTGTAGACAGTCGTATATTTTGTAGTTTCCATTCCGACAGTGTAGCGCGCCAAGCTTCTTTCATTGGCCTGAAGAAACCAACATCTAGCGGCTGACACAGATGTGTAGAGTTTGGGACTAAACAGATGAAATCAATATCATTTGCAACACACATGTTTAATACGTCATCGTCCATATGAGATGACAGGTTATCACTGATTATAGCTTTTCTGCCCTCTAAACGATTGGCGTGTGGAAGAAAAGTAGTTTTGAACCAATCACGGAATGTTGATCCATCCATCCATCCGCTTGGCGTTATTAAACCTGGTGCCTAAGTTGCAACATGGCTTGTCACAACAAGGCAAACCTCGTGGCCCATTCTCCTTCCACGAGTCATAAAGGTGGAGGCTCTTAAACACAACATAGGGAGGTAATAATGTGCCGTCTGCTGAACCACATATCATGACTGTTGTACAGCTCTTCGAATGATTCATAACCTTTTCCGGGTATTTTACACCACGTCTGTACACTCCTTTTTTTTTCCCAGGGTCATCAGATAAGTTTGACTCATCGTAATTAAATATGTTGGAACTTGGTAGGTTTCTTATTGTGTTTTCCAAGTTATCAAAAAACGTTCCTAGAGTTTCTCTTGATACTGCTGCTCTCGCTCGTTTTATGTTGGTGGCCAGTCTTTGCCCAAACGAATTTTTGTGCCTATTAAGAAGGCTGTATGTCCAATCAATTCCAGGAACATTGTTCTTAAACGTGCCGACAGTTTTACCCTTCCTGTCCAAATAATACTTGGCCATCATCCTTATATCTATAAGATTTAACGGAAAACCCCAATCTGAACACTTGGCTGCTGATTGAAGGATGGCTACTTCCTCTTGTTTACTAAAAACTGTTGGGTGGCCTGGCGCTCTTCCATGTTTCCCTTTATATTTATTGTAGAGTGTCCCAAAAGGTATTCCATACCGCCTCGAAGCCTCGCGAATGGACAACACACCTTCAACCACTGCTTGCAGTGCTTCATCTATCTTCTCTGGGGCATAATCTTGATATTTTCGACTGCCGAGTACTCGTTTATGGCTACGAGGCATTTCTAGGTAAAAAAACAATGAAAATTTAAATATTTTCCTATTTATTTGACAAGATCTATGTGATGGGGTAACATTGATCACCCGATCAAAGTTACCCCAGGTCTTGACCAATGTTACCCCTAGAATTAAAATCAATCTCACAAAATTTGTTTACTATAATTTAAAGTGGGTATTTATGGATAACACTCTCTAATACATGTCTGACACAATACAGGTAAAGCCATAATTGAAATTCAAAAACTTACCGATGTGGATGTGAAGTTTCTCAACCTAAATAAATAAGATAAAACACGTGTACACCAAAACCAAATTTTTATGAGGTTATGTGTCTCGACCAAGCGCTTATAACGACTCGACTGAGTAGCACGGCTATGGATGTTGCTACCTAAGCAAGAACGTTCGTTCGTACTCAACAGATGGCGGCGTTGGTACGGTTCGAAGAAATTGCGATGTTTTGATCAATGTATACCCAGAATTTAAAGTATCCCCATGTTACGGTTCTAAATTAGTAGGTAATAGATAAGCAGATGAAAAAATACATCCAAATTCGAGATTGGTACAGACAAGGTAAAAATCATCCATTTGTTTACAACTCGTGGTGTATCTGCCACCCCATTCTACTCCTCCAATGGTTTCTAACAATCCTAGACAATGTTTATTTGTCTATAAATATATTGTGCAAGCGAGGGATAACCAGACCCCTCTAGCGGTCAGTTGCTACTACTCAACATGGCTATCTTATCGGATTTACAGGTGTAATTCAATACGGGTAGGAATATTAGTTCTCTGAGTAGTTGTTACCTGTAAATCCATTCAGTATAAATATATTGTTATTATAATAATAATATAAGCTATTACATTTCTGAAAGAAATATTATATCTGCTGTTTTATTAGAAATTAAAATGTTCCCTTTTTGCAAGGTGAGTTAGTCGTTTACTTCTCGCTGTCGAGGTCGAAAAGTATGCATTTTATCGGAGACCAAATATTTTTGTACCATTGCATCGTCTCCAAATTATAAACAACTCAAAATGAAAATGAAACGAATGTAATAGTATTCTTATAAAACCCATGCACTTAGGTCCATGAATTATTCCATTAGGCTGAAGTAATGTTGTTTGTTTTGTGTTTATATATTTTCACAGAAAACAAATATTTGTATACTTATTCAGATATAATTTAAAATAGATATAATTTTCTTTAAATTAAAATGTTTTTTTTAGATGAGAAATATTTATGAAGTTCTAGTACACAACTATGATGCCTCAGGAGAACGCTATCATTGGTGAAATATGCATCATCAAAAATATGTATCTGGCAAATACCTAGTCGAGATTACAAGTTCTGATGTATTCTAAAACTTAGTAAAATCGTTTGTTAGTGAATACCTGCAGGGGACATTGTGCATAATATATTATGTATATACTTGATGAAATATATGCATATTCAAATGTGGTTTAAGGGAATATATGTTTATTTATAAGTCCATAGGTGTACATTGAAAGTGTAGAATATTTGTCATGTTTGCCCGCGATTTTACCACAACATGTTTATGAGTATACCTAATATACTAGGCCAGTTATATAGTACATTAAAATCGCAAACTAACGGCTTTCTGTGCTTAAACTAAAGCTAATTACATTCGCTATATCTTCCCCTATGACTACACCCGTAAAATTTTGGGGACAAAAGTTGAACAAATCTTCAAATTTCACTTTTTTTGGAAAAATTCACAATTTTTGGAGGGCTGTATCTTGATAACTAATACCTACAGAGCTGGTTCTGGTCTCAAATTGTAGCAAAGGTTTTTTGAGTGCTACGAAGTTAGCACAAGTCTTTCGATGCTGCAAACCTTGATTTACACTCCTGATAGTGGTCCTAACAACATGTTGTTATGTCCATATTTTTCCTAGGAAGACATTTGTACACACAACAATTCGTGTTATGCACTATTTACTACATTGGCATATTGAATAATAATAACAGATAAATTACGCGGTAACACACATTCACGAACACGTAAATATATAAATGTAAACGAGAAGAATGTAAAGGTATCTTATAATCGGTGATTTTTTTGGAAGTTAAAAAATAATCCCGGCAGTACCTTTTTTTCGATTAAGAATATCAATAATCTTCAAATCCAACTACACCTAGGAATATTATTGTCCCAGTATGCATTGCAATAGCAGAGTTTAAACTGATTTGAAGAATTTACATATTTCCAGATCAGTTAGCTCAAAATCGGCATATAGGCGTAAAATGTCATAGGAACATAATTTCTTAGTGACATTTTTCGATATATTAATAATTAAGACTATTTTATAAAGGCTTTTTTAGAAAATCGCAAATTTGATAGTTGCCTGATGTTAGCTGTCAACTTTGCATTGGTGCATTTTAAGTTATATTGGAGGCAGAAGTGCCACCATAAGTTTTTTGCAAACTCTAGTATTAAAAAAAATCCCATATGGTTCTAACTTTATGGCGGACACCGTATATATAGGTATATCCTGTGATAGTTATGTGATTTTGAGGATAGTAATTTATATATTAATTTATTATTATTGTTACATGTTGGTGAACTATTTTAAGATAATAATGTTTATTATAATTATATTATATATATTTTTTAATAAATTTAGAATAAAGTTTTAATATTAAATTTTAGTATTATTTGAATTGATATTTATGTGAAGTTAGATATTTACGATATTATATCTACTTTGTTTGCTCAATACCTTTTTATAGATTTAGCTGCCTTAATCACCACAGCATGCTCTTTTTCAAAGAAATCGGTTCTTTAGGGCAAAACAGCAGAAAATATGCATTCACAAAAAAGACAATACATACAACTTACCCAAATTTAACAAATTTTATATATATATATATATATATATATATATATATATATATATATATATATATATATATATATATATATATATATATATATATATATATATGTGTGTGTGTGTGTGTGTGTGTGTGTATACCAATTATACACATTTGTGTAATTGAAATACAATTCTACAGTACACATAACTCCATCTACATATTTTCTTATTATCGATTTTGGAACGTATCTAACCCTGAAACCTTAAGTTTGTGTGTATCGTAGACTCATATATGTTTAATGAAAGAAATAATTGAAGGAAAATGCTTTAAAACTAAATTACTTGTTAAAGTCGATATTATTGAACTATTTAGATTTCCTAACCTAAGATTAAATGGAATTGCCTATATCTTATGTGCGTGTTTATTTATAAGTTTTCAAAGATTTTATCTGTATTTGGAGCTCAATATTGGTAAGTAAGCTTTATATACCTATTATTCATTGATATATAGTTTTATTATGATTCAAGTACTTTTTAATTAGCTAGATTTTTATTTCTGATCAGATATATGTTGTAAGGGATACCTTTTTATCATTGCGATGTTATTGTAGGTCTTGATTCCTCGCTGGGGGGTGAAAACTATGGACTGCTTGCACACTATCCCACTGAATTCTTTACATCTGCTGACTAATAAAAGTTGTTACGGTGATCTGGAACCTCGTCTCCTCGCTGCACATGTACCAAGTCCTCGTAGATGTTCTTGTGAGTAGATATATCCTTTTTATCCTAAATTAGTCTGCCTTTTTACGATGAAAAGACTGGAGAACACCAATTTACATGCTGCATTTTGAAACCAACTCGCTGCTTCTCAATAAATTGATTTTTATCACTTGTTTTAGTTTCTGGTAACCAGGAAATGCATACTTGTTTCCTGTTTATTTGTTCACTAGATTTTTTTTCACTTAAGAAGTTTTGATTTATGCACTTTCACTTTGTTTTTAAAATATCTATACCTATCACATTTTAATTATTATAAATACTTAATATTATTGTTACATTACAAAGCTTTTCGAATTTATATATTTCTCTATTTGTTTAAGGTATTATATTTTTGCATTGTGAAATGGCCTTACATGTGACATAAGCTGTTATTTAAAATTACCATTTGGACAATATTTTTACTTTAAATAAATATTCTAACTTTATTTCCACTCGCTTTGCAACCTAATGTATGTTATAATTTGCTTCATTTAATTTGTAATTACCATGTCAAGTTTGAATATGTTGTATGTAGTCAAGTCAAAGATGCTCAATGTTTGATTGAATCATGGGTTACATGATATTTTGATCGAATTCTTACTGATGAATATCAAAAATGTTTTATTTAATGATTAATTATATCTTTATATATATATATATATATATATATATATATATATATATATATATATATATATATATATATATAACGTCTATTTGCTTATTTCTCTATGTAATGAAATGCTACAAACCCAAGATTACTTTTCACAAAACAAATATGAATAGCAAAGAAGTCAAGAAATGTGAGGTTTAACTATAAATATATAAATATAATGATATATATCGTGATAGATATCATAAGTGGACTTGGATTGGAATCAAATTAACATTATTATTAAATTAACAATTATTATTCGAAATATCTATTTCCAAGTCAATAACAAACCAAAGAAGTGTACTAACAGGGGTCGACGCAAAACCATTGTTTCGTTACGCCTTCTAACCTGACCTTCCTCCACAGCAGAAAAATATCGATCAGCACTCTATTCAATGCTGCATTTCCCTGTTGACATAATTCTAATTTGTATTGTGGCTTCAAACAGAGGATAATTATGGCAACTGGTGGATGAATCCCCAAAAAGATAAACAACTGCGACGCGCCTCAATCCTCTTACTATAAGCCCTGGCATGGAGTAATCCGTCCCGGACTCGATTCGAGATGCACGACGCGACGCACTCACGATGCGGGCTGGAAACAGTGCTTTTATTTTTGTTAGAGTTGGGATAACAAATTCAGGCGTGGAACTTGTCACCAGTATATAATTGAAATGAAGGCCGATGCATATTTTGCTTTGTTAGTGTAGATTAAACGGGCATTACAATCTCCGGGCAACGGCCACAGGAAATGTACAATATGATACTGCAATTCACGGTGCATGCATATCATCTACGCCATACTTTCTGAATTTAGGAGAGCACAGGAAACTGCTTAGGTGCATGTCAATATTTCCGAAGAAAGGAAAGAGGTATAATTTTTATGAATTTAGAGGTTTATTTTAACATTTTAACTTTTAATTTATATTTGCGAAATATTTTGCAAATGTATTTAGAAAAGTTTACTCTAACTTTGTTAACCTTTAAATATTCATCCAGGAACACATTAGCATTCTTCATTAGCAATAATGAGACCAACATTCTTGAGGTGATTGTGTGTGATTCCACTGAATTGTGAAAAACGTTTGAATTTCTTTATGGTAACCAGACCTATTACTCAACTTCACGTGTTAAGTGAATTTTCTGGTTCAGTATTTGAAAGAGTTTGGCGAATCACCCTTATATCCAGAGCTCCGAGAGAATCACGACACTTGCAGAAGAGTACTTAGTACACAGGCTATGGAATTAAATATTTCTCTTGATGACTTACCTCCAACAAGTACCAGTATCCCAGTACCAGTACCAAGTACCACAGGGGCATCTTCTTTGTGCTTTCTTCCATACTTATTTAGTGATACACTGCCTCGATGAAGCGCAAGAGACACTATATCCACTTCAGCTCGGATTTTAAATGACATAGTGCCTACCTATAGTTCTAACAGATAGTGCCTACAAAGTAGGTATATTAATCCACTTTCAGATGACTACATTGGGCATGTTTGTAATTAAAGCGCGATATCTAGCTTAAATGAAATGTTTAATTTTACTTAAAATGATAATTGGGTTATTACCATATTTCAAATAAAAAATAATTAAACGTATGTTTATTCTAAAGCGTTAGTGTTATATATTACTACCTTAAGGAGAATATTTGCTTACATCAGTATGAAAAGATACATTTTCTGGATGAATTGATTGAAATATGAAGAAAATGGTTTAAAAAAACTTACAGCTTGTAGACAATGTAACATTGATATTTTTTTGGTTTGGACTTTTTTTTTAAATAAAACGCTTACTTTAATAGAAGGATGCAATTCGACCATATTTAATGACGTCATACTGAGTAACGTGGTTTTTTGCTTCTTATGCACCCAAGTAACTAGTTCTGAAAGAATTTTCTCTATACAAATACTTGCAAATAGAAGTGTAGTGAGCTGTATGATTAAGTTGTTCAGGTTGCCAAATATAATTTTCTCTATGCAGCTCAATCTCATGGGGATCTTCCGCCGCAGACAGTCCCGCCTGTACCTTAGGTTTAATTAAAACTAGCAAGAAGCGTAATCTTGCATGCGGCGAGTCGCTCGTATATGTTTTCGGGTTAAATAAGATAAGCCATTTCAATTTCAAAGTGCCCAGGGGTTACACTCGTTTTATATTTAATCTGCTTGCACTTAGATAATAATATATTGAAACAATCTTATTTTCTTTATTGATGAAATGAGGTGCATCGTTTCGAAATCACTTGGTTTTTGACTGTAGTGTGGTTCTTCAAGAGAGAATTATTGGCTAAGCTACGATGGGTGGTAGGAGTTGTGTTGGTTTTCAATAGGAAAATAAGGTCGAATGAAATACTTATTTTAAAAATTTATTTTTTTTTGATTTAGGAATTTGACAATCAAATAACAGCTGGTAACAACTTTTAAGTAAATAATAAAGCTATCCCGCATCTGAATAAGAACTGTCTTTGTCGTTCAAATCATCGCTTTTCACGTCTGAGTGATCGGAAGGGCTGGGCCATCTTTCAAAATGTCATCTACGCATAAGGGAGTAGGAATTCCCTTAAACTAAAAGGGGTTTAATATATTCCTCATTACCTAGCCATATTATTTACGAAAAATAATGGACCTCGCAGTGTTTACGTTACTGCAATTTTTGATTTGTGTACATTAATAACGTGACCATGCGGCTTTTCACTTCTTCACAACTTTTTCATGATCATCAGTTAAAGTCGCGAAAACTTGTTGGAATGATTTTTTTTCTCTAAATGTTTAAAAGTCTAGCAAATGTTTCAGCTACGTGGTGCAATCTACCAACTCATGTTCTTATTTTTTCCTACAGTTCGCGCCATCCGTACTTTACAAATTTTGAAAATTTTGTATGTGACCCAAAAGTGAAATTGTCAGTGGCTATTACCATAATTCTACTGTTTGGCTACAATTACTATATATATGAAATATCATTCTAATGTCGCCTGAAAAATGAAAACATAGCATTTCTATTTCTTTTGTTTGAATGACACAACTAACATACGAAACCACTTTCTCTTGTCAAAAAAACATTTTTTGGTCCCCAACATCCCAATTATCCGAAAATCCCTCATAGGCTCAACATTCTGTGAAAAACAAAACTAAGCTCCATTAAATTTTGTGTTCCTCAAACTTTTCAAGAAATAATTTGGTTTAGTCTCTTTCGATCCAACGATTATGTATAATATGTCAATCTCACCTCGATCTTTCCGTTATCAATATTTGTTTGACCGGCAAAAATACCGGTCAAAAAAGAGGGTTTGAATAAAATTCATACTGATAAAAAGATCTAAGAATTATTCTATTTTCAAGGACCACAAAAGACATATTTAAAACAATATCAAACCTTTTTGCGTCGTCTTATAAACAAGAAGATAATGGCGCCCTGTTATTACACTCGTGCTTATGCTGTTAATATAAATATACAGCGCTGGGGAATAGAACCTTAGAAAATATTTTATTCTACATTTACCTTTGACAGCCATATATAGTGAAAGGCGAATTACATACACGTTTCAGCAATTCCCACTATAACTAGTCGTGGAAAAGTTTGAACTCCTCATACATGCCGCTTAGTGCGACGAAATGCCTCTTTGATGTCGTTTATAGCAGTTTTAAAATGCCCGCATGATGCAATCGAAAGCTCTTGTGCTGCACAGGCGCGTGTAATAAAAATTTAAAAAGCCAGTTTATAAAGGGTCCGCCAATAGGGACGCTCGATCTTTGACAGCTCATGGCGGCCATGTTGTTTGTGGTAGAGTTGGCAAACGTAGTTGTTATTATTCAGTGTATCTTCACAAATCACCATGAACCAATTCAGCCGCGAGCAACATGTGCAAATCATTAAAACTTATTACGAAAATCATTCATCAGTTCGAGCAACGTTCCGCGCGCTCCGCCAATTTTACGGTGCAATTGATCGTCCTGCTGAGTCGACTATCCGTCGTTTGATTAACAAATTCGAGGCAACCGGTTCGGTGAACAATCAGCCAACACCGACGCGTCGTCGAAACGTCCGATCTGCCCAGAATGTCGCCGCTGTGCGCGATAGTGTGCGTGAAAATCCGCGACAGTCAATTTCACGTCGCGCACAGGAACTCCGCCTTTCGGAAACATCACTTCTCCGAATCTTGCATCTGGATTTGGGCATGCATCCGTACAAGATCCAGCTGACACAAGAGCTCAAAATAAACGATCATAGACAGCGCCGTATCTTCGCTGATTGGGCTTTAGAGCAGTTGGAAGTCGACCCCGATTTTGGTCGCAAAATCATCTTCAGCGATGAGGCACATTTTTGGTTAAATGGGAATGTCAACAAGCAGAATTGCCGTTATTGGGCCGAGAACAATCCACAGGAGGTCCACCAGGTCGCAATGCACCCAGCAAAGGTAACTGTTTGGGCAGGAGGCATCATCGGGCCGTATTTCTTCGAGAACGACGATGGTGTGTCCATCACGGTAAACGGCGAACGATACAGATCCATGATAACGAACTTTTTCTGGCATGAAATCGACAATATGGATGTCGAGGATTTGTGGTTTCAGCAGGACGGCGCTACGAGCCACACAGCGCGCGCCACAATGGATCTTCTGCACGAGCGCTTCGGAGGAATGGTTATCTCGCGCGGAGGCGACATCAACTGGCCACCGAGATCGTGCGATTTAACCCCACTAGACTATTTCTTGTGGGGTTTTCTTAAATCACAGGTCTACGCAAACCAACCACAAAACACTGATGCCCTCAAAGTCAACATACGCCACGCCATCGATGAAATACAGCCCGATTTGTGCGCCAGATTCATTGGAAATTGGACTTCTCGTATGCGCGCCACCCAGCGAAGCCGAGGTGGACATTTCACCGATATTATTTTCCATACATAATGCCTTCGAATACTCTTTCAAACAAAAAATAAATTTCATTTATACCTCTCACACAACTTGCTTTATTTCATTTTAAAGATCGAGCGCGCTTATTGGCGGACCCTTTATGAATGTATGTTTATTGGTCCCCTCTAAAAATATAATGTAACGAACTCGTCGGGTTTGAACAAAACTTTGCACAACAGAAAATTACACACTTATTATTGAAATGAAATAACGGCGCCAATTTATTAGGTAGGTCCAATTTACAGGCATTAAGCTCACTGATGGGCTCATTATATATCTACGACATTGTAACAAAAGTTAAAGTCCAGGCCTGTAATTTTATCGGGAAGTATAACATAGACCCAAAAATGCGTTTATCCTTTTTTATTGCTTTATAAATTCTTTGAAGATCCATATCAAGTATTGGTGATTTATCTTTTTTGTGTTGTTCTCGAGTAGGAAACATGAATTACGATATTGTAGCAAAAAAATCAAAACGTAAAGGGAAAACACGTGTGTCGCCTAAAAGACCGTACCAAGTAAAATATCTAAATCCTATTGTCCTTGTAACATAAAGAGGGTCTTATACTACGTAGATCTCATAAAATCACGGGCTGCACGTATCATAGAAAGGTCGAACGTAAAATAATAAATTATTACTTAGGTCTTTTTGCAGTTAGATGTGTCAAATGATTGATGCTTTCCGGTATTGGTATATTCAGTAATTAGCCCCATAACAAATTAGCAGTCAAACAGCAAAACATTACCCCAAAAAACAATATTAGAAGAGTACTTACATAAAACGTATGGAGCAGCTAACTAATTGATTGACAGAAAGATGAATTGACAGAAAGATTACCTCAGAAATAGCATACCTAATTGTATTGTTTTGCGAAATAAGGAACTGAGTAAGCCTAGGAGATTCTTTAGTGGGATTTTCTCTTCATATATGTAGATAATAGTCAATCCCACGATAATCACCTAAAATGTTTATATTATCCATGTAAATAAATCGTAAATAGATAAAATCGTCTTGTAAAATGTCTTATTAGTTTCCTTTACTCGTAAGCTAACGACATCTGGTTAGATGTCGTTAGCTTACGAGTTTTCTTAAATCATGTCTGAACCCTGTCGTAAAGTAGATCCCGTGTGATTGGCTGAGCTTTTACTGCCGTTAAGTACTATTACTTAAAGGTCCTTTTTAAGAAGTCCCCACCTCCAGTGAGGACTAGAGCCGCAATATTTGCCAAAATTATTTTATTAAAGTCAGATCTACTTAACCCTATGGATTAACCTTGTGTCTCATTTGCATATGTTGTATATGTAGGGATTTTACAATTTTACTTAGTTTTCTCTGAGAGAAATTTTAACGCGGCTACCAGTTGTAGTGCCTAGTATGAACATTATCATCTTTCGCTAAGGAAGTCTCCTCACAGAAACAAAACACACTTCCTTAGTTACTCGTATATTTATTAACATAATATCTAACTGTCAACTAATCAGGAATTGTCATAGTTTCTTCTTTTTACAAATATACTTTAGAATCTAGTTAAAACACTACACATATTTATTTTCACTTTATTTCTATTATGCACGTGCATTACCATTTTGCTTTTGGTTAGTCAGTGTTACTCTCATATCTTGGTGCTGAAGGAGGCTAAATAATCTTGACTCCCACTTTTAAAGATACCCTATTACATATATAATTATAAATAGACATTGCTTGATAAATTTTAATATTTGATAAATGGTAAAATTACTTCTCGAAAATATTATTATTGTTTTTATAATTTTCTGGCGATTTTTAATGTAGTTACTAATATAATTTGGATTGACAATCATCGTATAGCCGTTGAAGGTATGTGGTATGATGTTGTCTTTATTTTACTAGGGCACGTTATTTTGTAATGGTTGTCTTTGGCTGTTACACACGGTCTGGGGGTCAATTAATGAATGTGCTCGCAATACGTAATTTGGAAATAGTAGATCAACAAAATAGACCAAACAACCAGCACATATCCGTCGAGATCCATTCATAGAACTAAACCATTATGTTTCGATTGACAAAAGATCTTGTCTTCTTACAATCTTGGAATCGTACATCCGTCCGGAACAGGGGATAACAGACATCACTGCGAAGGTAGGTATGCCTAAATGAATGCCTCTTCTGTCCCGAAATTAATAGCTTTTCTAAAATGTTGTTGGTTTTAATCAAATGTATAAAATAAGTTAGAGACGCGTTATTACAACCGGAATCTATACAAATAAATAAAATTGAAGTGTCTGTTTGTAATGTCAAAATAACAGTTTATTACTAAATGCATATGAAAGTATATACGGTACTTAAAACAAAATAACAATTTTTCAAATTTTTGTTTGTTCCTGCTAATATCCGAAACGGCTGAAACGATTTTGACCAGACTTTCACTGGCAGATAGCTGATGTTCCGAGGAGTAACTTAAGCTAGGTACTTTTATTTTAGAAAAATAATTAGCGTTCCGTGCAAAAATATTAAAATCCATGAAATTCTGAACAAAATCCGATTCAAATAGAGAAGTATACATTACACTACTAAATAATAATTATTATTAATTATAGGCGCCTCCCACGGCTTCCCCTCCCACGATTCAACATCAAAAAGGATGCCTGTCACGCGGGCTCAGAACGCGCGTTAAAGTAGCGTTGATGAAGTTGTGGGTGACAGTTAGTTATTCAAAATGGGTGCAATTTTCTGGAAATTTTCAAGAACTGAATAAAATATTAAGCAATGGCAAGATTGATTCAAATATATGAGTACCTATGTGTCGATCTACGTTGATTATTGTTATTTTTATTAAAGATTCTATGACGAGCATGGCATTCTTGGTACTATAAGTGTAGATATAGACCACACCCATGTTACAATTGTAGCCCCAAAAATGTGTTTATCTGATAAATTCGCTCTTCCTTTCTTCTTGTTTTCCGACATTTCTCACGTGCCACTAATTCTCAAAATAATAAATTTGTAACAGTCAAAAGCCACCGCTATAATGTAAGGTTATATCTGTTCGAGTAGTTATATTTTTCTGTCAGTAGTTCAAAAGTCTCTCAATTTGCAGAGTTGCCTGATCAACCTTGCGTAATGCTGCGAATTCCTAACTCAAACGTCTTTTGACTTGCGCATATCATCCAAAAATTGGTACAAAGAAACGTTTCAAATCACGTGCATCTTAAGCATACGCAAAAAAGCTTAAAATCCCAAAAATTGACCCCTGGTTTGTTTACTTTGTAGGTAGGTACTTTTATGATTCTATGCGTTTTATCGATTGTATTAGGGCAGTGGTTACAATATTTAAACCCTCTTAACATATTTTTAAAGTTAAGTTTTTAAAATATTGACGCAGAGACTCAAATTTAAGCAATCTAGGAATATCTTAAATGCTATACGTCAAATGAAAGTGAATTAACAGTTTAATGCGTGTTTAGAATGTGGGTTCTCTCTTTGGCTCCAGTTTCATTTTCCTTGTGAAGAGAATCATTTTCGTCTTTTTGGGATTTACGAATAGGGCATGCTCCTCACCAATTTTCGATTATACTTAGGACCATCTGCATTATCTCGCAAAGGACTCATAATTTTCGATTAAGCGCTACCCTTATGTGATCTGCGTATGCAATTGTGTAGAATCCTTCAGTGTTGCGGTGGCTTAGTGGGGTGTCGAGAACTAGCTTCCATAGCAGTGGTGATAAGACATGTCCCTTCGGCCAGCCTCTCGCAACAAATAAATCTCGCAATAAACTGTAAATATAATATACATATATAGATACGAATAATTTATCTATGATTTGCCTAAAGAATCATTCAAATCAGTATAAGAGGAAAAATGTGCTCGTGTTTCGTACCAGTCAACATACTTTGAGAAAAATAAACTTATTCGATTTCATTTGTTTCTATTCTGATTCAGTTCGAAGCTCGCTTCAGTAACAAAGTTCTGTACACAACATCAGCTGGAGACTAACAGACATTTAATTTCAATTCAGTTTAACGATTAGAAAAAATATTCCTCATCCACACAATTCCTGCACTTTTAAAGGGACCATTTCCAGCCGTTGTAATTTTAGGATGTGCATTAAGCTGTGTCTAGAGATTTGGCGAGAATTGCTAATTCCAAGGATGGCTGTTCCCTGAACTTGGAACGCAAGACGAAGCAATAAATGGGGACGCGATTGCTACTCGGTTACACATCCGAAATTCCCTTTCATTATACGGAATGCGTCTTATTGTCGATGTTGTTCGCGAGGAGACGCAATAACGACGACGGGAAATGACTGCATTCTACTGGCAGATGTCGTTTCGCTCTGAAATTTTTAAATCCTCTTGTTTTGAGAGTATCAGATAAACATGAAGGCATACTTCTTGCAAGTGTTTCTTGTAGGCAGATTCTTACCTAAGCCTGTGTATGGAGATCATATTTTTTATCATATAGAAACATGCTAGGTTATTTGATGGTTTGCTTTGACTTTATATACACATATCGCACTTAAATTGACCCCCCTTATGTCCTTATCTATCCATATATGTACTAACCTAGTCTTTAAAATGCTAATTTATCTTCGCACACATTACATTTCGACGAAATTTTAAGCACGATTCGTATTCATAGAACATTTAGCTATGATACTATTTCTTATCAAGAGAATAATTTTTTCTTGAAATCAAATGGATTTATAGTATTTTTTAGACGACGCGACGCCGCGACTATAAAAAGAAATCGCGAATGATATGAGGTTTTAAATACTAAGTGTTAAATTTAATGTCCTTTCTATATATTAACTTTTTAAAAGAAATAGGCCTCCGGCCATTTGTTTGGTTGACAAATGGTCCATGTATCCGTCTTATGCAGATTTCCCTGTCCCAGCGGTTGTCCCGCACATAAACATTGAGCTGATACGAGGAAATGAGCATTCTGGAACAAAGTGTACCGTGAGGGATTTTTAACCCTCCTAAAGTTTGCAAAATGTTGCTTACACTGAGGATTTTCAATATTACTAAGCATAAATGAATGCAAAGTTTGCTAACCCCGACAATAACTGTGTCAGTAGGCTTTCATATACCTCGTGTCCGAAAAAAAGACCGATGTTCAATAGAAACAAAATTTAATTAGATCTAAATAGAAAATTTAGATCTAAATAGAAAATTTAGATCTAAGTAGAAAATATTACATTATACCAATCCAATATTACGTAAATAACAAAACAACGCCTAAAGCAAACTTTCTATTTTCATAATCTTAGCGTGATAAGATGGTTAGTTCATGAAAACAATTAAGATTGTGGTACTTTTGATTAACTTCCCAACTACCAATTTAAACAAACTTCAGAGAAATATTAACTAATTTTAGACACTACGCGTGTTGGTAATTTCGTAATACCTGATTAAGTCTTCCTCGGGTCATATTTGCATGAATTATAATTACTTCTGAACGAAGAGCTTGCCAACCATTTATATCAGATTTAAGTACAACCTCAAACATTGGGGCAATCACCTCGTATCCCCCTTTAAAATAACCGAACCCGTGCGACGCGCTGTTGGTAGTAACTCATAAAATAGCCACGTTGTTATTTACGTGCGGCACTAAATGATTAATGAATGGCATGATGTAGCACACTCGGCTTTTATGGTTGCACCGGGGTTTGTAGTTTTAGTGCATCCCAAAATTACATCGCCTAAATAAATCGCATGCAGCACTACACAACTATTCAAGTTCATGAAATAAAACTATAGGCCAGCAGAAATAGGGTTTAGAGAAAGAAAAGTATAGAACATATATATACAGCAATATTTTTGAAAATAGTTCAAGGTTTTGGTGTCTAGAATTTGCCGTGGGCTAAACTCCCAATAAGTAGCAAGTTTTAGAATGTCAATTCGATAAAGATACAGCAAAAATAAAAGTAGTCGATTTTTGACGGTTTCATTTCTATACGACGATATGTTTTGTTTCCCTGTTGCATTTTTGTTCCACCCTTATATAATTCAGGGAATAAAGATTAAAAAAAGGCTAAACCTCGGAAAAATTCCCGGAAAGTTAGATTTTAGTATAAACGTTGTTTCTAAACAATATTCCAAAAGTCGGTGCACAAAAGTCGGTCGCACATATATCGGCCACATCGATATATGTGCCGCTGAAAATGATACTCGGAGTCAAAGGTCACGAAAAGTGGTTTTTTACTGGAACGGAAAAGAGGTGCCTTGGAAAAGCTTTGCTACAAGTCTTCACTCTAACCTTATCAATGGATTTGGTTGACCTGCAAGCTATTTTTAGAAGGGGCATCTTCAAATAGCAGCAATTCTGCTTTAAGACTGGAAACGAAGAGATGTGTCTTGAAAAATATTACCTACAAATCTTCACTTTCATCTCATCAATGGCTTTGGTTGACCTGCAAGCTACTTTTAGAAGGGGCGGTCTTCAAATAGAAACAATTCTGCTTTAAGACGAAACGAGGAGGTGTATCTTAAAAAATATTTCCTACAAATCTTCACTTTAATCTCATCAATGGCTTTGGTTGACCTGCAAGCTACTTTTAGAAGGGCGGTCTTCAAATAGAAACAATTCTGCTTTAAGACGAAACGAGGAGGTGTATCTTAAAAAATATTTCCTACAAATCTTCACTTTAATCTCATCAATGGCTTTGGTTGACCTGCAAGCTATTTTTAGAAGGGGCGGCCTTCAAATAGAAACAATTCTGCTTTAAGACTGGAATCGAAGAGGTGTGTCTTGAAAAATATTATCTACAAATTTTCACTTTAATCTCATCAATGGCTTTTGTTGTCCTGCAAGCTATTTTTAGAAGGGGCGGTCTTCAAATAGAAACAATTCTGCTTTAAGACTGGAAACGAGGAGGTGTGTCTTAAAAAATATTTTCTACAAATCTTCACTTAACTCTCATCAATGGCTTTGGTTGACCTGCATGTAATTTTTAGAAGAAGCGGGTTTCGTGAAAATCTCGTCAACATTTATCGAAAAAATAGTGGTTTACAAATTTGTAGCTTACGAATTGCCTACAACAACCATATCATTACTGTTTTTCGTAAGACTAACGGTTTTCGAGAAAATTCTATTTAAAAAGTTGTAACTCCTCAGCAATATGTATGTGTATTATGGTACTTAATAATGTTATAATAATTGTATTCGTTGCTTATAATGATTATCAAAAAAATTTCAAAGCTGCTGAAAAACGTAATCGAAAGTAGATGACGAAACTTTTACACATTTCGTCATCTACTGATATTATCTGGATCCATGACTATTACAACCGCCAAGAAAAAATCCCTGGGAATGCAAGTAACAAGCCTAGATTGATTTCCATGTTAAGTGAGAGCTGTTAATGTCAATGTAAGACGAGCTCCACTCAAAATGATGCTGATGTTCTCATCAATGAAACAGCAATTGAAGAATCTGATAGAAGAACAAGTATTGTTGTAGCTGAAGACGTAGACTTGTTAGTAATATTGAATACACGAACGATCATTCATAAAATCATTTATTTGTTAAAACCTGAAAAGGCAAAAATACCAACAAAAATTTACTCTAGAGGTAAAGAGCGATGATACCGCTCAGCCCCCTCCTATCGAGGTGACATACTTAGTCAAGAATATTGGCGGTACATGTAAAAATCATATTTTATTTTTACATGAAATGGCTGGTTGCGATACTACATCAGCTATTTTTCACAAAAGTAAAATTAATGCCTTAAATTATTTGAAAATAATAAGGAATTAATTAATTGCGCCAATATTTTTACAAAAAAATGCTCCCCAGAAGTGATTTTTAATTATGGTATCCGTTTTCTACTGGCTATGTATAAAGCACCAGTAAAAAAAATATCTATTGATAATCACAGATTTTTGACGTTTGCAAAATAACACAGCTAAGAAACCTGTATTACCTAATTACCTTTTCTTCCGTCAACATCTAGTGCTGCTCCATTTATATCGTGTGTACTACCAAGGGCAAGTATGGCTTGGCAATGACCTTAACCCTCTAGACTGAGGATGGAGATTGCAAGATCAAATTTGGGAGCCAGGTAAAACTCTTCTTCCACCCGCTCCTGATAGTCCACTGAATACAATTTTTTGTAATTGCACCAAGGGATGCACCTTAAATTGTGGTTGCAGAAAATTTGGATATATAATTGCACATGCCTATTAGGGACACAAAAAAACGCATCTTGTACTAAGAAGTGCACGTATAAACGTGCACCAATTTTTAAATCCAATCGAATTTTCTCGAAAACCGTTCTTACGAAAAAAAATGAGAATATGTTTTTCGTGGAACAACAAGTTTCTAAACTTCGAATTTGATTACCACTATTTTTTCGATAAAAGTAACGGTTAGCGAGATATTTGCGAAAAACTGTTTATCGTGACCTTTGACCCCGCGTAACATATTCAACGCCGCATGTATCGCGGGGATATTTGAATTGTTGTTGAGAACCAGAAAGGGAAGATTCATGCAAAAATCCAGCTTAATTTCCTAATTTTCCACCTAATTTTTCTACTGTACAATGTCTCTTGTTACGTTCTATTTGGCAATTGACCATGTAGATATCAGAGGTTTGTTGCAGGTACATAATTTTGAATAAATCTATTAGAGGAATCGACAGCTCTCTTCCTTCATTATTATAACATTCATTATTAGATCTTAAGGTATATATGTATGTTACGAGTTTTTTGTGGCGACACATTTGTGTTAATTTCATCTTTATTATAGAACATTATTGATTGGTGTTAGCGCATATAGTTAGTCACTATGTCCCTATTCTGTAGTTCCTATGGTTTTTGGTTAGCGCGTTCAGGCTGTCTACAGTTCAATGGCACGTGGCCTGTTTTCAAGGCTAGGCGATCGTATTCCTCGTGTTGGAAGAGTCGACTTCCCTTTTGTTCGTGCACCATTGCAGCTCGCGTTACTTATAGTTCAAGTTTAAAAAGTGTTTTCTGATAAGAATAAATATGTTGTTATATCCATGATAGGGCAAGATTTAACAAGAAAATCACTGTGGTGTTGTGGTTTAATAACCCGCACACATTCAACGGTATGTTGGATTCAACGACTTGAAATAGGTAAGCCAGTTTTTTCTGTTCGTTGCTACGAGGCCATTTTCTATTAGATGTGACGCTTGCTGGGCTTCGCACGTCGAGTGTAGGTAATAACTCCACCTTGTAACATTGGCACCTTGTAACCTGGTAAGTTGATAACTTCATTTATAACCATCTCAAACTGTTGCTGGACTTGCTTCCACCGAGTTGATATCTATCAACTATATACTTAAATTTGCTGCTACTTTACATATAGGATTAGTTTAATCGTACTTTAGGAGGAAGGCACATCCTCTTTTAACGATTCTTGATTCTACTAGTATGTACATATAGACAACGATTATGAGCCCTTCGCTACCGTTTAAACTCTCATTCTACTTAATTTTCCCTAAATTAATTTTCATACTGTACGAATAGGTACCTGCAGGTTGCCGTTACTTAAATAGTATGGTATGTTTATTTCAAAATCTAAATCGAATATATATATTTACCTGTATACTTTCGCTATTTCGATAATATGTTTATGTAGGTATAGTCCTATTTCTTGTTAATATTGGTTGTGGGAAGGTCATCGTGCGCGTTGACCACGACACGATAGTAAGTAGATGTATATGATGTTCATTTGATAAAAGATATGTGTGTTCGGGTACAATATCACTTTTTTTGATTTAGTTTTAAATTAGGGTCCGTATAAATAGTTGAATTATATGGGATCTTGAATGTAAGTTAACTTCAAGCAAATTTTAGGTAACAGTTCAATGCAGTTGTCGACCTTGAATTTTTAAATTAAACTTAGATATTAGTATATTGTGTTTCATTTTTCTTTCACCAAAAATTACAGAGTGCCGAGAGTAGGTTCGATACCCAGGATAAATGGGGACCATCTGACTTGGTTACGCACAGTCAGTGGCGTCCACGGATAATTAGTGATTTCCGTATCCACCTAACTCACTAATTAGTAATTTTAATTTTATTTTATTTTATTAAGCTGAGCTAGCATAGGCAAACTTTTATTGCCCACTTTAATCGCTGTTGAAGGTACTCTGGAGGGTAATACTTTATTCCCAGTATTATATCCCTATTGATTAAAACTATTCCTTCTATGGCGCTTATTTTCTGATCGATATTTATTAAATGACTTGGACTTGGTTCAATAACAATAGGGTTATCCCGTTACCCAAAATTCTTCTGTCAAATTCTACGTTATTTGAATATTTCGTTGCAATTAATTAATTAACTATTAATTAACTGTTATTTACTAATTACTATTAATTTACTGTTATAATTAACTATTAATTAACTGTTACAATTATAGAACTGTTAACTAATTGCTGACCTTTCGATTGAGAGTTTAAAAAATTAAACCACTTAAAAAATCTTACTATTTAATGTCTTAATATTTCAAATCATTAAAGAATTAGGTATAGCCAGCAAATTACATATCTTGCACCCGGACGGCAGATATTCCTACCATAAATCCAAGGCCGAGCCCTAAATTTTGTTTTAATATTGATTTTTATTAACCTGTTAGTTAGCCACAATAATTACGCAGACAGGCACAACTCAAATCACGTGCATTAAAATAGCATTTAGAACTGGGATATTTCCTCGGCCGAAATTACCGGTTTACTGATGCCGACTCTTCACAACCTTCAGCCTGCCCCTAGGCATGTTGATGCGGAAAACGTTCGAAGACTTATAAGACCCCAGTTGCTCCGGGCCATGTCATATCTTGTCTTTTACAGTCTTACAGATAGCAATTCTAAAACAAGGCTTTGGCAACCCTAAGACATGAAAGGGAAGTCGTTTTCAGCCATGCACCATCACTCCCACTATCGGTGTATATCTTGCACCAGGGCCCGCCACTCTCCGCGTGATCCTCGGAGAATTCGCCAAATCAGAGCCACTTTAGATTAAAGTGAAACTGGAGTTTGCAAATGCCATCCGCGTGATAAGCCCCTTGCCAAATATTCCGGAAATGCGATTTCCAGCGGGCATCATATTTCCGTATTCGACTGATAATAGCGATTTAGATGTATAAGCCGCTTCATTCCTCTTAATATAGTAGTGTTTTCATTAATTTTTAACTAAAAAGGTAACAGGCATTTTTAAAATAATACTGGCGCAGTCGGTGGGTAACCCGGAAAAAATTTAATTCACTGATGCGTTGATTGAAGGATTTACAGTCCTTCAATCAACGCTGACAGGATACAATGGCTACAATGAGGCTCCCCGATGGCCTGTTGAAGTGCTATAGGGGCTCATTCACCTGACGCCATTAATAGATAGCAACGTAATCCTAAAAGTTATGGCGGAAGCGATTCCGCGAGACACATTACACCAGCAAAAGTCGACCATGAAAAATGTTTCAAAACAAAGTATTAGAATACGTTTAAATATTACGCTGCTATTATATTTAATACATATTTGCGACAGTACGCTGAGATGTGACCAAATATGAGTCTAAATATAACATATTTACCAGTTTCTCGCGTGCATGTACAGTTAGAATATCCATAACGGTTTATCCCTCGCCTGTGTAATAGCATACGGCGGAATGTTTGCTCAAAACATTTGCATACTATACAGCGACTGCCAACTTATTCTTTATATTTGACGCGAAACTGACGTTGATGGTTCAAAGCGCTCTTGTACGAGGAAGAATATTAAGTTACGCCGCAACTATAAAATGTATTTTGCATATGTTATATCGACCTATACAGTAAAAAAATACATCACGAACGAATATTGTCATGTGGAATTTAGTTTAGAAATTTATATGTAAAAATATTTACTTTATCTCCAATATTTTTAGAAAAAAACTTTGTCGATGATAATTCTAGATATTTAAATGGCTTACCTTCCTAGGCGGCTCTAGATGAACTCTGAAACAACAAACATGCAATTATTTTCTTTTAAAAATTCCATGGTTCTAAGAAATATATTGTGATTTTCACTTATAATACCCCTAGTGATTGAATTATTACCGGACATTATTTTGCTCAATTTTTTTAAATTTACTAATTTAATAATTTTATAAATTTCTTAAAAAAATTATGTATGAATAAAATGTCCCGGTTATTAATTTAATAATGAGGAGGATTCGGTAAGAAAATTTCACACTTACTTAAGTTTTAAATATACAAACGATTTAAATTTTATCTCGTCCGATGTTTTGGCTGTCAAAAAATTTTAGCTTAATCATGTCCTACCTGAAAGAGGAGAGATAATTTCCGGAAATCGTCTCTGTTTATATGACAACCAAACAAATACAAAGCTTCTGATTGGTTGATATAAGTGTGAAATTTCTATATACAATATAACTACGGACCGGGATATATTGGATAATTTTCCGCGATATCATTCAAGTGCAGTTGTATGTGGCAACAAACGCCAGTACAATATATATAGCAAGGAAATTTTTTTAATCCACATTTAAAATAAAAAAATGGCCGTGGCATTAATTTTGACTCTTCTTTTGACAAGCCAAGTTGTCAGTCATATCGTATTGGGAAAGTAAAGTGTTAAAATGTTTGGGACTGAATCATTATGAAATATTGATGTTGAAATTGATAAAAGTACATATCTGGAGTGCCACAAGGAACAGTATTGGGCCCTAATTCATATTTCATTACTTTATTATTTATTATAATGTATCTTGGGCAATAACAAGATACATTGTAAGAATGTTTAAGGTTGTCATGAAAAAGAAAAACTGCAGCATTTTGTAACATTTAAGAAATTGTATAAATATATGGTCTAAATTACTGATATATAAAACCATTGTTCTTCCACACTTAAAGTCACTTTTGTGACTCTTATAATATACTTTTGTTACTTACTTATAATACTGAAATACATAATTTACAAGAAATTTTAATCTACGAAAAAAAGTATATTAATTATTAGTTATAGTTAACAATAGTTATTAATTGTATCCAATTTTGGGTTTAAAAAATTGTTAGTATATCGTCTACTTCATCAATCTGGTAGTCAAGGCAATCGAATATTTCCCTAGGAAAATTATCGATTATCGCCCGTTGCTAAGCCAGAAGCACTAGATATGGAAAATATCTATAAAATCGAGATTTAATTGGTTTTCAATAATATAATGCGTCTTTGTTATTGGTACACTTTAATCATGTGACAGATGAGGGTGATTCTCACTTTTAATCTCCCTAGTACTTGGATTATTACCGGAACTTTTTTCGAGTTCACGAATGTTTTAAAATTACTTTTTCAAAACATTCCTGAACGAAAAAAAAATCCGCTTATTAATTCAAGCACGTTATTAATTCAGCAGTCTTTTTTTTATTTGACAAAAATATTATTTAGAGACATGAAAAAGGAAACGTTAGGTGGCCATGAATGTTTATTAGTAGGTATGTCCAAAATTAAACCACGTTCAATGTTCTCATTCTGTAAGGTCATATGAAGTGCTAAGTAAAAATGTTGCGTTGTCGAAAAGAAAATCAAGAGAATATTAGAAGATGTTTTACTTATTTAATTATGATTTGCACAGAAAGTAAAAAAATCCACTCTCCATTTTTAAAACAATATTTCAAGTCCATTCCATGTGTCATTATTTTGACATCAATATTTCCATTTATTAATATCGTCCAAGGTACCCTGGATCAATATTTCCGGAAATATTTTGAGTGTCCATGGTAACCCAACAAAAACAAGTCACTGATTGACTTAAAAATGGCGGTGTGCAATTTTCATATATAATACAAGTGCTCTGGGTTTCGCCGACAATATTTGTTATTCTGAATACGAGTTGCTGCTGCGACGAAAATTATTTTTCAAAAACAGCAGCAACGAGTAATGAAAAAATGAATGACAACTATTGAAGTGAAACTGAGAGCACGGGTTGTATTCGGAGGACAATTCACAATTAACAATAACAAGAATGTTCATTTTGAAAGAGTATATATTAGTATATAATTAAATGCCAGTGTGCTGATGATTTATTTGAGGTTTATCTGACATAATTTAATTTCTTGTAGTGCGCTTCCAGTAATTTCCAAAATGAAGCGGTTTGGTAACAACGATTCAAGTACCTACAATTCGCGAAGAAGCAGCATAATCAACTTCAAGTAATACAAAAAGACGCCATAAGTCAAATTGGGACCAGTTTGATTGTTCTTGTTGAAATAAAATTCATAGTTTTTTTGACGTTTATCTGACATAAATATTGTCGCTGGAATACTCTGTTGCCTCTCATTTGACGTAAATATTGCCAGTGTAATATGCTATTGCATAGGCTGAATTACATTGGTGAAAACGACGACTTGAATTGTCAATGTAATATGCTGTTGCATAGGCTGCATTTAATTGGAGAAAAACGATGAGTTGAATTGACGCTGAAATACTCTGTTGCCTCTCATTTAACGTAAATATTATCAGTCTAATATGCTATTGCATAGGCTGAATTACATTGGTGAAAAACGGTGAGTTGAATTGTCTGTGCATAAGCTGAATTACATTGGTGAAAAACGTTTGAGTTGAATTGTTAGCATAATATAAATATACAGTCTATTAGAAAATTAGAATAGCAAATTTGTTGCTCAATAATAAAGAGTGGCCTCTAATGCCTTTAGGCCTTGAAGTCATCGTTTACTGAACGCCAATTTCATAATTAGACGGCTAGTCACATTCACTAAGACTAAAACGTCATATATATTATGTTGTGGTAGAAGTGCAGAGGATGGTTTTGCTATTATTTTATATTGTGAGCCTATTTATTATAACATAACCTATAAGTAGGTTAAAATTTAGCGTTAGTCTTTATTGAAAGCTCATATTTTTATGCGTCCTTTCTGGATGGTGTTTTTGTACCTTGTTGATTATTGGCATTTTTTTTTTGTAAATATGAAAATATCCAGATTTACCAATATATCAAAGGAAGAAGAAGTTTTGATAGTAGAAAAGATGAGAAGAATGAAACATTATAATAGAAAATTAAACTACGAATAACATTTGATATTATTTACATGCTGACGGATGACGTATATGATGGCATAGTGAATGAAGCATCTGTTTTGTTATCATGAAACTACGGCATTTACAACTCATTTCTCTTTACATTGTCCAAATTTATGCACGTGATGCGGACGTGTGTTATTTAGCTTCTGGTTTATTGCCCCATCACAATATTAAATACAACTACTCACAGGCAGAGTACTGGACGACATGTATAAACACAGGTTGTACCGTTGGGAGATTGTTATCTGATCAGTAAATACCGAGGTATCGGTTATGGATATATCTCGTAATACATATTTCATTTACTATATTCCGGTTGTTAATACAAGAAAAACCAGAAAAAAAATTGTTCTCGAAAAACCGCCATATTCAAAAATGGGGTGATTTCGGATTTGTCTATATAAATCATTTACACTCCCCGGCACAAAATTCCGTCTAACCCTAAAATTTTGCCCAATTTTGATGTTTTATAACTTTTTTATTTTTCATCTGATTTTCATAAATTTTTTACCAGTCTGTAGATCAGTTCATTGTGTGTCTTTTTAATTATTGTAATAAGTCATATTTTTCGTCCAGGCAATATTATACAGGGGTAAATCAAAGTGTTGTTTTTTGTCGTAAACTCAAAACACCCTGTGGAAAAATTGAGGCGAATAATTTTGTTTACAAACTATTTGCTGCCATCTTAGACGTATTGTAAACATTTTGTTTTTTGAGTCATCCCATTATCTCATTTCTTCTGCGAGCAGCAAAATTTTAAATGAAACGCTGTTAATTTTATCATTTTTAATTAAAAAACATCGACGTTGGCTAAATACGCGGTTATTGTGACAGAATATTTGACAGTACAGTTAATTTAGTGTGTTGTCATCATGGTAACTACAGCAGACGTAGGTAGAATTGTTGCCTTAATAGAGGATGGTCGCAATAAGAGTTATGTCTCCCGTACTCTGGGAATTGCGCGGTCTACAGTTTGTGATGTTTGGAATAGGTATCTACAGACGGGAAACTTTATTAGGCGGCAAGGCTCTGGCAGAAGGAGAATGACCACTCAAGCTGATGATCACTTTGTCATTATGAGTTCTTTAAGAGATCGAAGAGCTACTGTTGTGTATCTAAAAAATGACTTGCAAATGGTACGTCGAGTAAGTGTAAGTGAAAGAACGATACGTAGAAGATTGTTAGAAGCAGGATTGCATTCACGAAGGCCAGCAGTATGTCCAAAATTGCTTCCTCGGCATCGACAACACCGACTGAGATTTGCAAGAGCGCATGCTGACTGGACTGTAGAACAGTGGGGAAACGTACTATTCACAGATGAATCCAGGGTTTGTTTAAGGTCGCCGGATGGTCGTGAACGGGTATACAGACGTAGAAATGAAAGATATGCAGACTGCATCATATCTGAGCGACTGCAATATTACGGTGGTTCAGTCATGGTTTGGGCGGGTATTTCTACCGATGCACGTACTAACCTTGTATTTGTTGAAAATGGAGCACTAACCGCCCACCGTTACATTGAGGAAATCCTCCAAGAAATTGTTGTTCCATTTGCTCCTTTCATTGGGAACCAATTTACATTAATGCATGATAATGCTAGACCTCACGTTGCACGGGTAGTGAGCGAATATCTGGATGAGGTTGGACTTCCAAGATTGGACTGGCCCGCATCTAGCCCGGATCTCAACCAAATCGAACATCTTTGGGATGTTCTTAAAAGAGCACTCCGTCGCCGTCCTGTGCAACCACTAACCTTGCAAGACTTACGGCTGGCGCTGACAGAAGAATATCAGGCTATTCCTCAAGACAGAATAAGTAATCTTATTAATTCGATGCCACGAAGAATGCAAGCTGTCATTGCTGCGAGAGGAGGACATACACGTTATTAAAATTTGTCTTTGTTAATTAATTTTGTGATATACCTAGTGGATGTTTTTGTTAATAAAAATAAGCTTGAAATCAGCGTTTCATTTAAAATTTTGCTGCTCGCAGAAGAAATGAGATAATGGGATGAATCAAAAAACAAAATGTTTGCAATACGTCTAAGATGGCAGCAAACAGTTTGTAAACAAAATTATTCGCCTCAATTTTTCCACAGGGTGTTTTGAGTTTACGACAAAAAACAACACTTTGATTTACCCCTGTATAATATTGCCTGGACGAAAAATATGACTTATTACAATAATTAAAAAGACACACAATGAACTGATCTACAGACTGGTAAAAAATTTATGAAAATCAGATGAAAAATAAAAAAGTTATAAAACATCAAAATTGGGCAAAATTTTAGGGTGACGGAATTTTGTGCCGGGGAGTGTACTTTCGCAGATAAGACAAAAATGTTCAAATAAAAAAATAAGCAATAATAAAACAAACAAAAATATATAGTGCAGGCGCTGAAAGTAGTTGAGTACGCAAAATGTGAGGACCGACAAGTATGTTGAGATTCTTATTACTAAGACTAGAGATTACTGAGAATAATGAAAAATTCATCGTTCCGATAGCTTCCGGCCCTTCTAGTCTGCGTCCCTTCCACGCGCCCAATCGTAAACATCAGTCGACAGAAAAATATTGAATGCTCGCGTTTGTCGTGTATATGTAATATAATTAACTTTTAGTTATTTTTCAGTGTCTACTTAAAGCTTGTTTTATTAAAAAACGTAAAAAATATCGTTAGAAGTGATATATTATATAAAAGAAAAAGACCAAACGAGTTATCGTGTTTATTTTGTGATGAAAAAAAATATTTAGTTAAAGAACGAAAATCAAAAATGTGGCTCAGTAAATTAGAGAGTCATCAAGGGAACCGGCAGTAAAGAGTAAACAGTTGGAATATTTCATATGTGGAAAATTAACGAGGAACAAAGATAATCAACTATTTGTATTCCGAAATTCCAGCAAGGATTTTTTTTTAAATACTGCACATATTAAACAAGACCATATTTTGATTAAAGTTAGCACTTGTATACTTACAGCAAATGCACACAAATATTGCTATAGTGATTATTAAAGATTGCCGGGAAATTTAGAATATTTAGCATATCGACCTTCCAAGTAAAATCCCCAAGAAATACTTAATACTGATAGATGACATTAAAGAGAAATCTTTCTCTTTTTACTCACTACTTATTGTCAAGTATGGTGGAAATATATTATTTTCATATGCGACTGATAGATCAAAATCTTCATTAGTGTTTCTGAACAAAATAGAAATAAAGAATAATAATAATAAATATACATCTTAATGTCTAATAAATTAATTAAAGTATGGGAATTGAAAAAATTCAATAAGATAGTAACTGAAACGTCACTAAATTCCTTGCTGTATTATTTTTACAAGGATCGTCTCGAGGTTCATATACGCTTATGTTTATTGCACTATAATTATCTCACTTATTATACTAGATCGCCCAAGATTCCGGGCGGAAAAATTAAAAGGCCAATCTCCCCAAGCGCAAGACAACCACTCCAATAGAAACTCGTTATTTATCCAATCGCCTACTTAAATTAACCTTTCCCATTATCCCAAACACAAGTCTGCGAACGTGCTGCCAGTGCAAAAGAACTTCGGCTTTCACCCTCGGACGGAACTGAAGTAAATTCAAACACACATCATTTATTCAGGCCACTTTGCCCTCTTTTTTGATTCCTACGGGAAAGTAGTTTTCTATTTAGTTATATTGCGTGGTGTCAATCTACCACGCTACGTTTTCGGCCGGGATAGTGGCTACAGGCGAGCCAGATTTCTCATAAGATACGTTTCCTCAAGTTCGTGACATGCATAGCCCCAGACTTGGACTACATTATCATAAGCTATTTCAGGAAACAAACGGAAAAGGTGCTCAGTAGAAGCTATTCAGATGTATTTTACATAATATTTTAAGCAACATTCATACCCCATAAAGCAGAATGTTTGGTAGGTAGGGGAATGGGGGACAAAACCGGATAGCGAGGCATAACCGGATACCGCCAAAATTTAGACACTATTACTGTCATCTACTGAGGAATAACTGAATTAGGTCCATTGGTTAGAAATTTGTACGTGCAAGAAAATGAAGCCTAAAGTGCCGGTTATGTTAGTGATTTACGCATCATTGTGATTTGCAGGTGAGGTGATGTAATATAGGGATATTTTCAATCAACCAGCAAAGAATGTTGCTTATACATTTAGGCCATGAATTAGCATGCGTTCGATAGCCTATCTCATAAGCTAATGTTAGAATGCACGTTTTGAATTGATTATAACCTAAGTATGCTCGGGGCAGGACCGGACGCGGTAGAACCGTATACTATCCAGTTGTGCCCCGTCATATTTTAAGAGTACAGAGTACCTATGTTAATACGCTATTGGCTATAGTTTCAGTTTATTTCAAACTTCAAAATGCGTACGTACAAGAGGAAATCCTTGAGACAAGAGTGGGCTGTAGAGAGTATGCGCAAAGAAATAGAAGCGGTGCAGAAAAAAGAAATGGGTTTCAAAGAAGTTGCTCTAACACATAGTGTACCGAAGTCTACATTAGAGGATAGGTTTAAGAACTTACGGAATGGATCTACGCTAGATGAAGCAAGCTCTAAGGGTCAGTTAAGTATTCTCTACAATCTCACAACATATTTAACTGTATTTACATTTTTAGGTATGGGTAATTTAAAATAAAACTTTTCTATTGTTCAAGAAGCAGAGTTGGTGAAATACATAAAACTGGTAGGGAGGTTTATTTGGGCTAACTACAAAAGACATGCGACAATTAGCATTCCAATTAGCAGAAAGGAATCAAATAAATCATAATTTCAGACACGGTATCGCAGGTCTTGATTGGTTGAAAGGGTTTCTAAAATGTCATCAGGATTTCTTTTAATATTCCCAAGAGTGAGAATGAAAGCAGAACTTCTTGACGGAGCACCATTAGGCACTGTGGCAGCGTGTCACCCGTATCGTTGGATGCAATCGGATAGGTTTCTGTAATGAGTAAAACATTTTGCTTCACATATTAAACCATCAGTTGCTGATCCGGTGTTGTTGCTCCTTGATGGGCACGCAAGTCACACGAAAAACTTAGCTGTGATTGCCTATGCCAGTGCTAACGGCATTGTAATGTTGAATTTTCCATCACATTGCACCCACCGGCTTCACACGCTGTATGTTAGTTTCATGGGACCATTGAGCACGTTCTACAGTCAAGAGGTTGCGTAACAATCCTGGCCGAGTTGTAATCCAGTTCCAGATTGCCAAACTGTTTGGTGCAGCATTCGCTAAAGCTGCTACGGTCCAAAACGCTCTGGGAGGATTTCGGAAGACCGGAATTTATCCAATCGACCCCAATATATTTTTGGACGCTGAATTCGCTCCAGCCGAGACCACTGAAAGGCATGACGAAACAGGGCTACAAAGAGAAGCAATAGGAATAGGTTATGCAAACTCAGAGCTACAAATAGAAACAGTAGGGAGAGATCATGCAAACTCGACAAACACAAAAAACATAGAGGACTAACACAACATTATAGGAGAAATAAGTGAAAATGGGAACGAAGAAGTGTAACAACAAATATTACTCAACTCACAACCAGAACCTTCAAGTATGTACTCAAACTTTTCGGTGACGCCAGAAATCCTTTCTCATGTGCCGCATATGACAAGGCCTGTCGGGAAAGTAACCAGGAAGAGAGGAAAAACTGCCATCCTGACAGAATCGCCTTATAAGAATAAATTGATGGAAACATTTCAAACCCCAACGCGAAAAAAAAACCGCATCGATAAAAAGAAACGTATTTGGTGGAGATATGAAAACCTCAAAAGAAAAAAGGAACAAGAATGGGGAGGTAGAAGAAACAAATTTAAGTTCAACAGAAGGCGATAGTGAAGTTGAGCAGGCAGATGAAGCTCTATGTTTATATCGTCAGGTATCTTACTCTTCAATAAAAAAAAATCAGATGGAAGGGTACAATGCTTAAATTGTAGACAATGGACCCACGAGGGATATACCCGTTTGACTGAGGAAGACCTTGACGAATTTACGTGTAATAAGTGCATTCATATATGAAAGATATAGATTTTAGACACATCCGGTTTTGCCCCAATAACAGTCCGGTTGTACCCCTTGGGTAGGGGCAATAGCGGATTTTCCTAAGTAGGAGAAAATATTTTCCTGTTTTAATGTCTTGCTAAAATGAAACTTGATTGTAAGTTTGTACTTGCTTTATACTCATAAGAATATCTGCCAATAGTTATTTTCTCAATAAAACATTTTCAAATAATTTTTAAATGATTTTGAAATTACGAATCCGGTTTTGCCCCTTATTCCCCTATAGTCTTAAAAAGCCGTAAAAGCCATTCAACCGCATTTCGCGATGTAATGGCCCTTAACTCGGTATAGAATCTCATCAAAATCATTATTATATTTCACCACAGAAGCGAGTTAAAAGCTTTATAAAGTTATTATTAAATCAAATAATCTAAGGTTGTTGCTATTAATTACACTGTAACATAAACTGAAGCAGAGCTTTTGCCTGCATTAGTGCATTGTATCAATTAATATTCTGCGATTTGTAGAGGTTTCCGCAATAATTGCACTTGAAGTATGATATATAAATTATTATTATATTTAGTAGGCTACAAATTCCACACGAACGGTCTGTGGTACAGTCCGTACACGACCACCGCAAATTGAGACCGATTGGTAAGCCACATCCATTCCATCCAGTTGTGTGATATGAATTCTGATCGGCCTAACCGAGCACCCATTGTCTGTAACGTGAATCGGGTTCATGTAAGGTAAATGCCTTTTATTACCGAGTGGATCAGACCGATTTCAGCTTTTTATAATCAGTTGCAAACGGCCGGCATGTCAGCAGGTTTGCCAACAGAAACGCTGCCTCCATTCACAAGCAGAAGTTATTCAACTAAATATCGTCCAGACGAATGCAACTATAGTGTAGGTTGTTCCTTTGCATTACAGCTTCTGATAAAAGTATTTGTGGGAAATAATTGTCAACAGTAAAACGACAAGAGGATTTTTTATCGGTTAAATTTCTCGTTGTAGCGAAATAATATTGCCAATCAGTGATTTTATAAGACAAACTGACAAAAAACGCGCCAGACTGGAGGTCCAACGATTTTGTCAAATGTCAGTTCTTCGAGCAAAATTATTGATTGGCAAAATTTTTAGTTAAAATTTATGAGTCAAATGAAAGCTCGAGTGATTTTTGGCAAGATAAATTAACGACAGAATATGTGTCTTATAATGATCTTTATTTATACAATTATTAGAAGGAACGGTTATTAAAAACACAGTTGTTATAAATTGTTTGGTTTGGTCTACTTATTTCAATATTATCTTCTCTAGTTTCCGCACGTCGAATATTCGTTTTTTTTGTTTTATTCGAAGCTCGTAAGTTACTAACAATATTTTCGTGGTGTTGAGGGTCAATTTGGAGGTACGGTTTAATTGATGATGATGATTATGATGAGTGTCCGCTTATATTTATAAGTTGTTGGTTGGGAAACTGTACTGGTACGGTTGGAATGATTGGTAATTTTATTATTTATGATGTCCAGTCCAATTTCAGCTGCAGAATTTTTGGTCTAAGTAGATATCGTATTAATTCCCAGTGGAACATTTTTATACCTATCTTTGGGATTTATGTTTTAACAAAAGGGATTTGGAGTTAAAAAAAGTCGATCGGGTGTTTTTTTTTCTAAGACTAAATAAAATAATGTAACGGGACAAATATGTTTATCCGTGTCATTTTTTGGCATCCATTTGCTGCCTGCTAATTTTTTAGACCCACCTTGTGCCGTCCGACAAAAGTGAATTGTATTCAATTCTCCCTGTTGGATTCCATCTTGATTCTTTCTTCATTAAAATGGTAATTTTACAGTTTACTGCTTTCCCTCTCTTTCTTGTTTATTGCTTTAGAACATGTATTTCTTTTCTCTTTTCCCACCTTGTGCCGTCCGACAAAAGTGAATTGTATTCAATTCTCCCTGTTGGATTCCATCTTGATTCTTTCTTCATTAAAATGGTAATTTTACAGTTTACTGCTTTCCTCCTCTTTCTTGCTTATTGCTTTAGAACATGTCTTTCTTTTCTCTGGAAGAGCTTGTAATTCCTTCCGTTCACTGTTTGTTGCATCACGTGCTTCTTTACCCTTGAGCGGGCGTGCTGGTGCATAGAGTACGCCGGTGTGAATTTGCTTACAAAACCATTATTGCGCTTTATACACCCCTTCGGCTTTAAGTATTCCTTAAGTTGACCTTCGTGCTTAGAAGAGAGTGATTGTGAGACTTTATAAAACAGTAGTACGTGTGTAACTGAAAAATATTTGAGCAATTGCATCAACTGACGCACAGAGTGCACCACGCGCTCAGTTATGCGAGTAGGTATTTTATTTAATTTATTTTTTCGCTTCTGCTTTTATTACTTATTAATAGGCAGAATTGTTTTAATATATCTTTTTTATAAGTCCAACATTCGATACTAATAAAGAACATAGGGCTTTTCGCATTTTCTCACAAAAAAAAATTGCAGATGAACAACCGATTGATGCTGACGATGAAGAGATATCTGAGAATGAGGAAATAGTGACTCAAAGATATCATAATACTGATTCTGAGCAAGAAAATTTCGGGGATCAATCTGACATTGCGGAAACATCTGACGAGGACTATTTCTTGGGTAAAGACAAAACAACAAAATGGCCCTAGAAAAATGTAACGACTGTATCAATAACTTAAAGCAAAAATTTGCTAAGAATTTTGCCAGAGCCAAAAGTAGTTGCAAGGAGGAATCTTATATCAGAGCTTTCAGCATTTGATAAGATTGTTGGCACAAATATGATCGATGATATTATAAACATAAATATATACACAAAATATATACACAAATCTTTATATTAAATTCAAAAGAATTACAGTTGAGTATAAATGAGATCGAGGCGCAAAGCATATTACGAAGAGTGAAATTATTGTATTGCTTGGACTATTTATTGTATTTTTATGTCAAAAAAGGTAACCATACAAATGTGAAAGAGCTATGGGAAACTGAAACTGGATTTATAATAACGAGGCAAGTAATGAGTTATAAACGGTATTTATTTCTGTTGCGTTGCATGTGATTTGATGACCGTGGAATGAGAGAAGAACGAAAAAGGGCTCACAAATTTGTCAGCCATTTGTCAACCTTTGATGCATTCGTTGCCATTCGCAAAAATGTTTATTGTTTAGGCGAATATATTACAATTGATGAGAAACTGGAGCCATTTAGGGATCGTTGTAGTTTTATACAATATATACCGAACAAGCCTGCCAAATATGGCATAAAAATGTTCGTTTTGTGCGATGCGCAAACTCATTACACAAACAATGTAGAAATTGTGGGGTTCAAAATACAGCCATGGAAACAGTGACAAGACTAGTCGAACCGATTAAGGGTCCAAAAAGAAATCTGACAACTGATAATTGGAATACCAGTTATCCTCTAGCTCAAACATTACTGGAAGATTACAAAATTTAGCTAATAGGAACACTGAAATAACGAGAAATAACACCTGAATTCTTACCTCAGAAGAACAGTGAAGTAAAATCAACTTTATTTAGTTTTGAAAAAAATATCACTTGTCCCATATACCTAAAAAATAAATCTATTGTGTATAGTGATTTTATTATCAACAGTGCATGGTTCTGGAGATATTGACGAAAAGATAAAAAGCCAATAATCTTAGATTACAACTCAACTAAAGGTGGAGTCGATACAACTGACCAAATGTGTGGAACGTATTCGGTAAAAATAGTTACAAAAATATGGCCTTTAGTAATATTTCCTTAATGGAGATGGCCTTTATAAATGCCCAAATATTGTATCAATTTAATGAAAGTAATCTCAAATTAAAAGAATATTTTTGAAAAATCTTGGGATTAGTCTAATGAAGCCTTTTCTCACGGAAAGAGCAGAGTCGACTTCACTCCCTCTCGATATTAAAGTTTCTCTGGCAAAGTACAGAATAAACGTGCGAGAACCCAATCAGGCAGAAATTAAACCAAAAAGAAAAGGACGTTGTATGACATGTGGACGGTCGAAAAATGTGAATACGACAATAAAATGTGGTACATGCAATAACTTTGTTTGTAGGAAACATGCAACTACCAAAATTTCATGTGAAAAATGCTCCAGAGGACCTGAATCTGCAGCAGATAGACTAATTTATATTTTTTTCACCGTCTGATTTTCATGTACTTTCATTGTATTTTACTTGCAAGATTGGGATGCTCGTTTGTTACGGGATGCTCATATTTTTTTCTGAATAACGAAACATATTATTAATAATAAAATTATTACTTAAAAAAATAATTGGACCGGTATGTTTTCAAGGTTCCCACATTGTATAAGCCTTTATTACCAACTCTGTGAAAACAGAAATTCAAAATAAAAAAATCCTATGAGTTATTCTACGCTTTTTAACCGACTTGACCGAAATGAGGAGGTTCTCAACTCGACTGTGTGTTTTTGTATGTTTGTTACGCGATTATTCCGCCAATTACGAATTATTGACTTCGATGACTCTTTTTTTGTTGGACAGGGGGTATTTTCAAGTGGGTCCCATTTTAGTTTTGTTGGTATTGGGCCTTATAATCCGAAGATATATCGGAAATCACCAGATATGTCAGAACAAATGGCGAATGCGCCGATCACAACCCTAATTTATAGATATTTAAATTAATCAATATAATTAATTTCTTAAAGAAAAGAACAAAAACCGACTCCAAGACATGTACAAACTTACACTAAAAAGTAGAACATAATATTTTATTTACTTTAAAGCAAAGAGCAAAGGGCAAAATTATTATTAATTATATACCTTTTTATTACAATTTACAAACAGTTATTTTTGGAGTCGGTGCCAGTCAAAGTAAAAATAACCTTAATAGATACCTACTTGATTTATCTATTAATATATGAATGCGAAATAGAGATTAGATTAGTTAAAAAAACAAAAACCGAATTCAAGACTATACCTACATGTACAAACTTAAACTAAAAAGTAGAAAATAAAATATTTTTAACAGACCCGACTTTTAAAAAACTATTCTAAAAAACTGCACTAAAAAGTAAAAAATAATACGTTATTCATTCTTATTTATAATACAAGCAATTTATTAGGCCAATAATATACAATTATTATTATTTTGGAGTCGGTGCAAGCCAAGGTTAACTAACGTGTTCACTTACAATTGAATACAACTGCCTAAAGCGACACCACAATTACAAATAAACCTAAATTCAAACTTATAGTCGAATACAGTTAGAGATGTATACCTACGTTACTTCGTTATACGTTTGTAAACATTGACTGGTACCGACTCCAAAAATAACAATAATTGTATATTAATGCCTAATGAATTGATTGTATTCTAAGTAAGAATGAATAACGTAATGTTTTTTTTAAGTTTTTTTTTAGTGTAGTTTTTTTTTGAAGAGATTTTTTTGAAGTAGGTAATGTTTTTTTGTTAAAAATATTTTTTATTACACTGTGTTCCAAGAGCTCTTAAGGTTGAATAAATATTACCGTTACTATGTCATTATTTTATCTAAATCTCAATTCTCGATATTAAACACATTTGAAATTTTAATAAAATGGGTGTTTTGGAGGCAAATTTTACAAAAAAAATTTACTCTAATTTAATATCCTAGGGAGTTCTCCCCGGGTCCCCATTGAAAAAGTCACGAGCCGCCATTGATTTCCAGTAAATTATGAGCGATAATTTTAACATGACACTTGGCAATACAAACATACATACACACTAGTATATTATCTTTGGCAAAAGATATTTGCGTTAGAATTCGTCAACGACTCCCTCGAATGCCGCTGACATTATAGGAAACACTATCCCGCACGAAGCTATAGACAACAGCCCTTCAACGTTATTACAGTGACTTATTATGGATTTCGCGTATCAGGTGTGTTCATTGTGTTTGTTTATGTCTACGCTCGCACTGAATCAGTTGCGGAAAATTTGAAAATGACGTTGATGAATAGGATACTGCCCTGGTGGAGTTTCGCACGTCACGTAATGATCTATTTTGTTCCAGTCATCCTCGGTTTGAGCCGGAGGTGATTATCTAGTAGGTAATTTGGAAAATGCATTTACTTCTATCTGTTGTCATTAGGTTCTTATGTAAAAAGTAAGTGACTTGTGCAATATCAAAATCGAATGTTTATGCGCTGCATAGTGTGTTAAGAATATACACACTGGAAAAAGTATTACTGAACATAAAAACATTAAAACACATTCAACGTTTTCTAACCATTTACTACAAACCAATCACTCATTTCGTGGTTTAACTTTAAGATTTTATACCAAGAAGATAAAGGGTTAAATGTGAAAAACTTGTTTCTCAAAAATCAGCATATAAACTCATACAAAGAGAAAAGAGGATTTCCATCGTGATAAAGCAAAAAAACCTCAACCGAGGATCGTGCCGATTGTGAAGATGGATTTTTGCAGCAAGAAACTAACAAAATATAGGCGACATTTGAGATACAACCAATAAATTTTACCAATAAACCGTATTTGCATACTTAAAATTAAATTATCAATTTCGTTTTGAAGTAATAAGGTCCATTCTTGTGTAAGAAGATCTTGAAGACCTTGGCGAATATGAGGAGCGTTCGTCTCTGGAGCATACCCCATATGCGATCGATGGGATTAAGGTCTGGCGACTATGCTGGCCACGGTAGAAGGGTAATATCTTCATTATCAAACCTATCTCTTACTATTGCCGGAGTATGTTGCCTATTATCCTCCATGTAACGCAAATCAGGGCCTGCAGCAGTGGCAAATGAAACGACAATGTTATAAGATGCGGTCAACATATTGATACTGATTCAAAGTGTCCTCCAAAAACGGGAACAGTTCGAGGGTGAGAAATTATTCCAGCACACATCATAACTTGTAGACCATCATATGGAAGAACACCCTGTACATGTCTGAGTCTCACTTATAGAAAATCCTATGCTTAACACTGGAGTGTTTTTTGTTATGAATATGTAAACATTTCAAAATATTCATAAAAATTGCAAGCGTTTTCCTGAACATTAAGAAAAAGTAAGTCAAGGGATGTAAGCGACGAAATGACTGCCTGTTTATAATTTACGTGTAATTTCGCAATTTACTCGTGATGATGGGGAGGCCAAATTACGCAATAACTTTCGCCGTGGCACGCTTGTTATTCCTGGAGCAGTAAAATTTCGAGGAGCGTTTGTTTTCTCCGAGGTTTACGGGCGTCATTTCGAAACTTAATTCCAAGTTTATTTGCATTCCAAGGTAGAATGCAAATGTTTCCATTTTCACCTCGGTCCTGGCACTGTCCTTTCAATTTCACTCTTCCCGCATTTGTCCCGCACAGGAATTACAGTCCGCTTAAAATAATAGCCGCCCTTTTGCCGAAACATTTCGCCAATATAAATGTAAATCGTTCTCAGTACCGCTCCAAGTTATCCTTGCTATTTATTTTTGCCATATTATAAACGTAGCCTTTCGGGGACCTTGTCGTTCCTCGGGTGAAATATGAAGGAAGGGTCGTAAATAAATGTTTCCCATACAGTATAACCTACAAAAAATTCAACTTCTTAAAAGTGCCAATACTTCAAATGACATATTTCAAATCATATTCAAAATTATTCATTCTTATATTATCACGCCATAAATAAATGTAATCGACCTGTATACAAATACACTTTATTAACTTCCAACAATTTACAGGCATTTACAATAAAAAATCATTATTGGAAACTGAACTCTTTTAGTTACTTGTTACTTAAGCCGATCGCACACACAGCCACCTGTGATCGCCACCGATGGCTGCCACACACTGCGGATTATATTTTGTATGGAGACTAAATGGTGTCCTAGAGGGTTGGGACTTCGCCCATGGAGAATTGCCTCTGGCTCCCAGATGCGACGTTGCCACATCGACGGGTTCGGTGTTGCCAGATTTTGCAGATTTTCCCTAGATCTAGGGAATTTTCAGTATCTATATCGTACATAATCGCTGCTGACGATCTCGTAACGATATAATAGGGAGGTTTGGTATATAAATATATAGTGTCGACTGACAAGACAATATTTAATTTTAACAAGTCTTCATCTATATGTAAATTGAGCCTTGTAACGTAAATAAACTCCGTTCCATTAAATAGTATATATTTTAATTAATCTTACCGTATTTCGAATATTTTAAAATATAACCGCGCAGTATTTCAATATTTGGTAGGTATATTAATATCCCGCCTGAAGTACACGCGGGCATGCCAACTGAATGGTAGGGTGACGCGAGGTTATAATTACGCTAGACGCTGGCATTTTCGTCCTCTTTCGTTGCCCTCTTTCGTTTTCCTTTTTTGTTTTCTTTGATAACTTAAGGAGTTATGTTTCTACATTCAGGTGTGGTTAGTGACTGGAAATTGCCAGGTACTGTGATTTTTATTTATCTATAATACGCATGTAGAACTGTTAACCCTGTTGTTCATGTAGTAAAAAATTTCTGTAAATAAGTTACGTCGATTTAAATTTTTTGGCTTTTTTTAAGACTTATAGTCTTAAAAAAAGTAGTAGGCCCAGTGCCACATTTTCACTTTGTTATCGTAATACAGGCTTAATTGAATACGCTGAGTTGATCGGTAGTTATATACATGTATTTGTCGTGGTATTTTATACCACTTTATTTCTTCGTAATTAAATGAACATTTAATTGTTGCATATCGTACCGTATCGTTAAAATCACAGTATCTTGCCTTCCAGGTTCCGTTCACACCGAACCGATATTTTTTTCATCTAATATATTAGCGAAGAGTATTTAACTTATACCTCTATATATCTGATCATATAGTTTAATTTGCATACCATTTTTCTTGGTTTTACTGCTCACTGCATAAACTTATATCTTCAATTTTAGGGAATTTAAAATCAAATTTAATGTAGTTTTGTCATTACCTAAAATAATTTCACACTAATATTTATAACTATATATTGCATATATCTATCTTTTTATATCTAACTTTTATCTCTATTTGAGATACTTGATTAAATAAATAATTAATCAATTAACTTAATTAGTTGTTTAATTAAGTAACTATTCGCCATTTGGTCGAATATTTTCTTTTTGAGTTCTAACATCTAGTTAAAGCTCATATCATTTTTTAATTTAATCCTTTTAAAGTAATTTAATCATTTTTTAACTTCAACTTAAATCTTAAATTTTACTCTTGATGTCTTGCTAAAGCCGGAAATTCATACATATTTTCTTGCTTCAAATTTTGTTGTAAAGATAAATCTGATACTGGTAATTTTTCTTCTATAAATTGACGAGACGACCGAGAAGGAATTCCTCTGGTGATTTTACTCCTTCAATACTGCTGACCTGGCATCTAAGTATTTTCTTAAAATATAAATTAAAAGTAGAGGTTCAGTAATTGTCTGTTACTGCTCTATCAAAAGTGATATATCTAAGGGTACCTAAGTGCTATGAGAGCCTCTACTAAACAATTTGATTGTTCACTTATCCACGACCTCCGGAAAAATCTGAGATAGGCACAATAAAAAAACATAAGTAAACAACTCCTGGATGAGATGCCATTAATTAAGGTAAATCTAAATTAATAGAGAGGTGTCTGTTAATGAGGTTTTCAAGTTCTGGGAGGGACTTGAATTTGCACTTTCTGCACTGAATGGCCGTCATGCGCTGTATGGTCGTGGTAGTGCCTGAGGAGCTACAGATACCTTTAACCATTATTAAAGCTTGTTTTACTGCTATAGCGCTTAAACATTGCATCATTCTTTCTTCAGCCTCTTAGGGGGGTGTTCATAAAAATTATGTCAGATTACACGATTACGGATTAAACGGTTACGGTTACAGAGGTACTGTTTCTTCTCGTTCATTTCCACTGTCGGCATCGTCGATTCCAGTATCGTCATCTCATTCGTCAGCTTGAACTGTACCTTGGCGTTGGTACAATGTGAGCCACTGCAGAAAATGCATAGAACTGAGTTTTTTTTGAGGCCAGCTTTTCGGCATCCGCATGAATTGCCACCTCTTGTGCATACACAGGATATGAGATCATTCCCCAGTAATTTTGGGATTATTGTCAAGTTTACGAATTTGAATAATCTTGAACAGAAATAATATTGTGACCAGGAACTATTGCTCTTTTGAATGGATAATGTATTACATTAGTTTAATGTTGGAGCCTTGTAGGACACCTGAGAAAATCAACACCCAACCCGAGGAAGAGATTGGAAAAAAGTAAAGGCAAAGAAAAATGTAAACTATCCACAATTCGTATTGCATTAGATAGTAAGTGAAACTGAAATAAATAAAGAAATGAAACTGTGCCTGACAGTCTGTAGGATAGTCTACGTGTATTTTTATACTGACTGTGTGTATTAAAGCTAACGTAGGAATCGTGCTGTGAGCTTGCTCTTACAGCGTCATATCCAGTCCTTTTAATGGTCCGTACGAACAGGGTAGCTATATCCCTGTCCTCCCGCACTTCACATCATAAGACCTAAGATCTTAACGTGGCACGGATACTTTTTTATTACAGCTGTCGGGTATATAAAGTCAGAGAATTGCGTTTGAGGGGGAATTCCGCGCCGTAACGCCGCCCCCGCCCGTTTGAGTTATGGATACGAGGAATATGGTAAAACCACGCACGAATACCTAAACAAGAAGTTGATTAGGAGCATTGTTCAGCGGTACGCGAGACGACGCTTTGCTCAAAATGTTCGCGTCAGGTTGGATGCCAATGGTGACTCTGATATTCACTAATGAGGCAAACAATTGATAAATACACATACTCCAGAGTTGTTGAGGTTTGTGCCGAACGAAATATCTCGGCAATTACCGGTTTCGGTTTACATTGTACTTGAGTGAAATGGAATTAAATTTGAATCAAACTCGGAACGAATTTGTAACGAGCTGCTTCTTTCCAGATTGTATTCTGCGCATATCCAGGAGTGATAATCCCAAAAAATCCGAAATGCAGTAATATTAAAAAAATGGGTCGCCATTTTCAAATTAGGCACTTCCTTCCTTTAATCGTTAATAGATGAAACTTAACCCATTAGCGTCCGAATTATTATTTTTTACATTATTTTAAATTTTGCTAAATTTGGATTTAACTGATCATAATTAAGTAAAAAAATAGTTTAATATTTTTTTTCACAGGTATAAAAAAATACAGGCTGATACCATATATGGTATCCGTGGACGCTTACGTATAATTTAATCGAATTTAATTTTATTTGTTTATTTACATGAATAAACTATATTATTATTATTACCATTACTATTGTTATTTTTTTTGTGCTGGTCCCCCCTGGCCTCCGACTAGCCCAGAGTCCCTCCAGCCTCGTTACTCAACGACCGCTCCCCACGTCCGCGGGGTAAGCGGTCATTGAGGTCGCAATTCATGTGTCCTGAGTAGACGCAACGAGCCAAGTATGACGGCCTTCTGCATCTTCCCAGCGATGACTTCTGCCGATTGACGGCATGCTGGGATGGTTCTTAATTCTGAGAGCAATGATTGTCGCATACCTCCGAGTGAGCCAATAATAAGAACCACAATTTTAACAGAATAACCCGGGTACAGCCTGCGGAGTTCAGAGAGTAAATCTCGATACTTTGTCCGTTTCTCCACCTCTTTCAAGACAATGTTCTTTTCGGCCGGAGCCGAAAACTCAATAGCGAACATCGTCTTGAGTTGGTGGTCGAGGAGGACCATGTCAGGCTTATTGGCTTGTATCCGCCTGACGGTGGGGAATGAATAGTTCCAGTAGAACCGGGACCCCTCATTCCCCACAACGGACTCAATATCTCCCGGAGCATAGGGCAACACCGGTGTCTGATCTATACCGTACGAGTGCCGTAGGTGGTAATACAGCACTCGTAATGCCGCGTTATGTCGATGGATATAGGCAGAGACCGCATATGCTGGACAAGCTGATAGCAAATGCATAATGATCTCTGGGGCCCGACGACATGCTCTGCAGCTGACGTCAGGCACTTCTATACCCATCACGCGGCTTCGGTAGACCAGGGTGTTTAATACACCATCTTGGCAAGCTAATATAAAACCTTCGGTCTCTGACTTCAGCCCAGCTGACCTCAAAAAGCTAAAGGTCAGCTTTTGGGATAAGCCTAAGTCTTCTATATTTCTATAGTAGACTCCGTGCAATGGCTTATCCCTGTGCTGCTGAAAACGAAGTGTATTTCCAGCAGCACGAAGGTGGGCTTTCAACCGAGCAGGGTCCAACTCGGTGACAGAGTTTGGATTATTCTGCTCGATGTCGAAGTCGAGACCTAGGCTATTAGCTGCTCTTTGTGCTGCCCTATATATAAAAGCTCCTACGCCAGCTCCTTCATGGTCTTTGACCATGAGGAGTAGGGGATCCAAACTCCTGATAATTTTACAGGCCGTGTCCAGAGTTACTCTGTTGTGGAGACACTCCAATCCCAAGAGTCCACGGCCTCCCTGTTGTCGTGGGAGATATAACCTCGGAACGGACGATCTCGGATGCAAACTCCGACAGAGATGCATTATTTTGCGGGTACCTACGTCGAGTTGCTGCAGCTCCTCCTGTGTCCATTTTATTACTCCAAAGGAGTAGAGTAGAATCGGAACGGCAAGCATATTTGTCGCCGACACCTTGTTGGACCCCGACAGCTCTGAGGACCAGATCTGTCGGAGCAAGTGTCGGTACTTGCCGCGGAGAGCGTCTTTTGTAATATTTACCTCCTGGATGTGACTTTGTGGCACACCCAGGTAGGTATACGTGTCTCCGGCATCAAGGTGGTGTAAGATGCCTCCGTCTACTAGCTGCGCATCATCTCCGTAGTCCCCACATCGTCCTCTCTTGAGATGAATCAGTGCACATTTATCCAACCCAAACTCCATACCAATATCCGCTGTGTACTCTTGCGCCACTCGGAGGGACTGTTGTAAATCCCTTTCCCCGGGGGCATATATCTTAAGGTCATCCATATAAAATAAATGAGTGACCTTATGCCTCCTGTTTCCGGGTGGGCCGCAGTTGTAGCCACGGGTTCTTCTAAGTGCAACAGATAACGGCAGGAGTGAGATGCAGAAAAGGAGGGGACTCAGGGAATCCCCCTGGAATACACCCCGCCTAAAGATAACCGGCTCCGTTTGAACCCTGCTATCACCAGATGTAATGGTGAAGCGGGTTCTCCAGAGCGGCATCAGTTGTTCTATACATCTCACTATTGGATCTGGCACCGCAAGGCATTGGAGCAAGTGAATTATTAGCTCGTGCGATGTTGTATCAAATGCCTTGCGGTAGTCGATCCAGGTCATAGAAAGGTTTCGCTTGTACTGCCTGGAGTCCTGCGTGATACATCTGTCAATCAGCAGGTTCTCCTTGCAGCCAGCTACGCCTCTCTTAGAACCTCTCTGCTCGTATATCTGTTGGTAGACCCCGTCAACTGCCATGAGTACACGCATGTTCAAGATGCGTGTAAACATCTTGTAACATGCGTTCAGACAGGTTATTGGTCTGTAGTTTTTTGGGTCAGACAAATCTCCGTTCTTTGGGATGAGCACTGTTCGCCCCTCGACAAACCAGGCCGGAATCTGCTGCTCTCCATTCAGCCAGTCATTAAAAATCCTGGCTAAATGGTGGTGGATTTGACTAAATTTCTTCCACCAATAAGTGGGGATCCTATCAGGACTCGGAGCAGCAAAGTTCTTTGAGCCCTCAAGAGCTCTCCGAACTTCTTCCGGGGTTATCGGTTGGCGCAGTTCTTGGAGCTCTGGCTGTTGATGTCTTCCACATCGTCTTGTTATTATTATTAGTATTATTATTATTAGTAATATAATTATTATTATTATTATTATTATTTGATAGGTAGAGAACAATACTAGATGCTAGAGAACATTTTTATTTTTAAACATTGCCATACATTAATTTCAATAACATTACCTACTATATATTTGGTATGATAAATTGCAAAACATGCCACAAGTCCGACGTCACATTTTTGGCACATCGTCCAAATGATTTGCATTTTACTGCTGCAAACTGTCTTCTTTGGCAGGGGGCAACGAAATGGTCCATACGAATCAACCGTATGTCTGGAACAATATTGCTCATTGCTCAAAATAACACAAAAACTTCCACCAATTGGTGTTGGTGCCACCAACACCGGACAAGTTTTATAATGGCTGTAGTCAGCAGGGGGAAACAAATATTCTACTTGTTCTAAATCGTCATGTATGCATTCAAGTTTTGGCTTGTATCCATTCAAGTTTTGGCTGTAATGACCGACACTGCAGAGAAAAATCGTACCGTAAAAACCGTAAAAAGTATAGCAGCCTGGTTTTTTTTGTTGCCGGTGTTTCTTTTTCTTCTACTTGAGGACGAAACACCGACAACAACAAAAAAACGGGCTACTATAATTTTTACGGTACGGTTTTCCGTTAAGAAACATTTTATTTGTTTATGAAAAATTCTGATAATTGACATGATGAAAAATGGCATGCTGAAAGATACTGTTATTATCTACCGATTGCAATTTTCATCAATATTGGTACGCTGTGACAGGCTGGGAAGATCCGAAATTTCAACTTAACAGTGTTGTAATAGGTCGCCGTATTAAAATTTTTCAATCGGAGGCAGCGCATTTTGTTAAGCATTCTGATAGCTATGTAATACTCAAATTTGAGAAAAGTGAAAAAATTTACGTTTTCAAAACTATTTTGCAATAAAGAACCATGACGCGTATCTCGCTCATAGTAACTTTTTTAATAGCTTACTATATACGTCAAAAGCTTTCATTTAAGCCCTATTTCAGCGGGTTCCCTCTAAAGTCCAAATTCACGATGTTTTTTTTCTGACACCGCTACTAACAATAACTTTATTTCGATTACGCTGCAATCCGCGACTTTCTGCTGGATGGCAGTCCCGCTAGAGTTATTCGACCCGAGATCCGAGGCGTTCCCATTGGAATGTTATTTGATTTGTGGAGACGTGCCCACGTAATCTCGCAATATGATGATATGAGCCATAAAATTGGCGTGGATTGCGAGAAGAGCACAATAACAAAATTGCACTCCGGTGCAAATTTATAATGCATGAGATTGGAAAATTGAATGAACAACTACCCCGTTTATTTTTGCGAGGGTAAGTTAGAATGTGTATATTGGGTTGTAAAAAAATATTTCGTACATTGTACAGGGTATTCCCGCATATTCGGACACTTATCTATAGGGTTTATTTTAACTAAGAAAATGTACCTTCGTGGGTGGTTTTGGAGTTTTTCAGGGAGGATCCCCGGGCCTTCATTCTATCTTTTTTTCGAGACCCCCAATATAGCCATTTCCAGTAAAGGTCAAACTCTAAAACGCATGGTAACCACAACTCATTTTTATATGGGAATTAATACCTACTATTATCATTTGTGTTAATATAGGCAGTAATGAATCTCTTTTTCGTTACTATGGAAATATGTAAGACAAAATTTAATCAAAAATACTGACATCGAAAAACAGTTCATAGTCACGTATATTTTTTAGTTTGCGACAATCGAGTAATTCTAAAGGTGACATTTCCTTAAAATAAAATTCTTTGATGTTGATGTTTTGTGTTGAAATAAGAGAGAAGTATTTTTTGAAAACGCTTTCCATTTCTAAGAATAAATAAAAAACTGTTTCTGTAGTAAAAAATAGGGATTGCTCTCCAAACCGTATGAATAAACTGAGCTAGGTAAACTTTGTATAAATTGGGAGTTGTGGATCCTGCAGTATCTACACAAGTAGAACAGGTTTTTGAGGTCTTCGCATTACTCTGTTGTATATATCCAAAGATATTATAGAAAGAGTTTAGCTCGGTAATTTAAATTAAATATAGGATTTTCAATTTCGCTGGGAGGCTGCACTTCTCGGTATACTGGTGTTGTTTTAATTATGGTATCTAAAAAGCCTGCAGAAATGCCCTATCATCTTCATCATAGCTGCTTGTAGTTGCAGTTTTTAAATATTGGGACACAACAGATAATTTTCAGATTATTTTCACTTGTACCGCATTTGAAACAATCTCCTCATCACGCTAAAAAAAATCTAATAAATAGTCGAGATAAGCGGCTTGTTAAGACAAAGGTGTAGTTGCGCTCATCTAACAAAAATATGAGTGCAGTGCCAACATGGACTGCGTAGAAACTAGAATACCCAGCTGTTTGGGATGACTTTTTATATCCAACTTCTAAATGATAAAATCTCATACAAATTTAATAGTCATTATATGCTTTCAGATGTAATTTAGTTAAAGCAACAAGATGGATTAAAATGTTAAAATGTATTTCCTTCTTTGTTTGTTTTTAATTAAATACTAAATAGAAAATACTAAAACTTTAAATATTAGACTCATTTATTTTTATTCATACCATCCAAAGAAATGTATACTTAAAGTTGTAAAAATTAACTGTACCAAATCAATCATTCATTCAAAACATTTCTATCTCACATAAACACAAAAAGATCTGTCGTTTCCCATTGAACTCATCTAATTTTGATAAGCCACTAATTTCTCCTTTCTGAGGCTCTGGGAAAACGTTTTATTAAAAACCCCTTTTTGCAGAGTTTCTGCAATTTATTGCTCATAGATAATATAAAAACCAATAGATAGGGAACTCCCATTATACCACTTGATGCCATATAGGGCGCCCTCTGCCGAGAAGTCCGCCCGAGTTTCAGGCATAGGGAGAGAGTGGTCATAATAGGTCATTATAATTTTTTTAGATTGAAAAACAAGTTCACAGCTGATCGAATCAGAATAAAATAACTATAGTTCACAGTTTCATATATAGTCAACGTTCTAGTGAGTATTTGTCACCTTCCTCGCAGGGCTCCAATACAGTAGAAATATTTATATACAAATATTTCCACTACCTATGTATTTTAGCCCTCAGATAGATTTGAAAGTCACCGAAACATTGCATTGGCAAATAAAATTAAAATAAAGTCATTTCTGGTACAATCCTCTGTAAACTCTGTATTTAATTTGTTATCAGTAAATAAGCAAATTACCTACAAAAAGAATTCATCATTTATTCATCATTTCATCTTCATTCATCATCATAATTGATCATTTATATTTCCTGTTAATTTCATATGGAATTTTACTTGTTATGGCTTTCACACGTATAAAGAAAATCAATTAATAAAGTAATATGAGTTTATTTAGGTGATCATATATAGTAGAATTACAAATTTACATGTAGAAAAAGTATGAAACAAAGGAGGTCAGTTATCTCTATAAAATGTTAAACTTATGAAAACAGTAACCTATCAATCCTGAGTTATCGTAATAGGCCTTGTTCAGAGAACGATTCCGTACTACAGGATATTTTCTTCTTCTCGAACTGGTGTGATTAGACTTCGGATTATATAATTCAATTCACACCAACCAATCAGAGAGGGCAAAAAAGTCCGGGACTATTATGGGACTACTCCACCAACAAGGCTAATTTGGCCGTGACACACTTGGGCCGCCGAATCTTTTCCATTCCCCATTAAGCATATATATATCGTGTATGAATATTAAAAAACAAAAAACGAGATCAGTTCAAGTCACTGTAAGTAGATGTTCATGAATTTTAAGACTAGACAATATCCAAGCTCTGATAGTAAGCGATTAAGACAAAAATGTTTAAAGACTGTTAAAATATTGCAAAAAATTAAGGTAAACTTCAAACAGTGACGACGTAATGGAAAAGATGAAACGGCATAACTTTATCGGCATTATACATAAATACTGACCTCAAAAAAAATTATGGTATGTGATAAGGAAACATAAAATACCTGAAAATAAAATACCTGTAAAAGAATCATCTAGATTCACCGATTTCGTTTTCGCTTTTGAGAATAATCAAAGGCGGCTTTATAAACTACATCTAAATTTGTATGTCTTGTATCCACTCCACGTAAAATTTTATTAAGTCACATTGTGTTCACATTCAATAAATCCAAATTTAATATTTCTATTTAAAAAATATAGTAAAAGTTGCAAGTCATTTCTTTTATAAGTTTGTAACAATAGTGGTTTATAAGCAGCATAAATTCGGTTAATTCCCGAAATAAAATAGTAGTCCATAAAATCACCATAAAAACTACACTTAGAAAGAAGGAAAAACTATTTAATTATAAAATATACGCCGCTATAACCACTCCACTAAAATCTCAAACACATATGAAAACTACTGTTCAACGTACAACCGTTAGCAAATTTGCCTTGACACCAGCTTGACACACTGAACACCACCTGAAGAATACACCACGAGTAACTCACTCTGTTGTCGCCAATGTCGTTATATAGTCACTGTAGTATTAATGAGGAATATATATTTTTTTAAATTTGTCAAGCTCGATGTAGAGACACGACTAGTACTATCCCTCATGCTCCGCTTTCTAGCTACTTCTAAATTTTGACAATGTCACTGTCAGTTTACATTCTGTGTGCTATTTTTCTCGTGACAGCCCGCCCAATGGACGAGAACAGGAGAGTGTCGAAGAGTGCGCCCAAGGAACTTGCCCTATCCCCGCTGATATTTGACGAGATGCGCAGGATCTCGCCGCATATAATCGCCGAGGAGATGAACGAGGACGACAGCCTAGACGACATCATGTACTTCGACGAAATGGCGGGCAAACAGAGAGGAAAGAAGAACGCGAAGCTGTGGGACCACTGGGGCAAGTGGTCCTCATGCAGCGTCAGCTGCGGAGTTGGGAAGATGGTGAGATGGAGGCACTGCCTATCAGAATCCTGCTTGCCGGGGGAGAAAGAAGCCCAGATAAAAACTTGTACGATGTCGCCTTGTACATGAACGCAGATATTTTAAGTGTATTTACAAACATAATATACGAGGTATTTTATTTCTAGTCGCGTATCTTTGGGTCCTCAAACCGCTTTGCAACCAAGGCACTATGTAAAATAATCTAAAAGTACCGAATATATATTTTTGAAAAGCAACATATTTATCCCAAAACCTATACTGCAAGATCCGGTATTAGAAATATCTACCTTCATCTGTTATTTGACTATGACAAAGATTATAAATATACTAGATAAAATATATACTTTGATAAATCGCACATGGGTTGCCTAGCTAAATCGGGTGCCGATGGTGTTGATTGCGTGTCGATGGTGGTGAAATAATATAATTTCTAATTAACTTTTTTGAATAAATTCCCCGATTTGTGATCCATAAAAGTCGAGCATCAGCTAAGAGAATAATGACACAAGGAATTGGAAAAATATGGGTTGGCTACATTCCTTTCAGGACAACTATGCCAGGTATAAACAGTTGAGCAATAGATTTTTTATGAAATGTAAGGTTATTTTATTCCCTATACTAACAGTATCAGGTTGCCTTAGCAAAAGTTTTGTCATATCCATGGTCATGGTTGCCTAGATTTTAGATTAGATAGATAGACCTAGTGGTTCGTAGGGGACCCAACACCACTACAAGTTGAGGATATACACTGAAAATCCATACAGCAAAATTCAAGTTATTATTTTAGTAATTTTTACAAATAATTTACAGAATGATTTAGTGATTTTACAAACATTGGCGAAATTCGTTTATATTACGAAATTCTGTAAATTTTGTATATTTTGTATATAAGTTGTACTAATACGTTATAATTAATATAAAACTACGCATTTTTACAGTGTTGTAAAAAATTACAGAAGACTGAATGGGAAGGATATACATTATATATGGGCCTTTGTCTGTTAGATTAGTGAATGTATTATTATTATTATTATTATTATTAAGCTTATACATATATACTCCTTTTAACCATGAGTGGGGAAAAATTATATTTGTGGCAACAGAGAAGCAAATGGCGGATAGAAATGGTTACTGGACATCGAAAAAAGGGGGGAAATTAATAAAATGACTAATTATGTCATTAAATTTTAGTAATAAAATGTTCTTGGATTTAGAAGTTACTAGCAACGCATATAAAAATTGTTGAATTTTGTGGACGTTGGAGACAAAAAGGCGAAAAAACAAACAAACAATGGGTGATATGTAAAAATTCAAAAATTTCCAAAAAATTTTTAGATTTTTCAGAAAATTGCCATTTTCACCAGTTTTGCAATTGCGGATGGCCTGGCGAACTTCAATGTCGAATCCGCCAGGTCGATTTACATAAGAATATTTTTTTTAGGTGGTTGTTTGCGAGTATATATTATACTCCGTGACCTCAACAGATCTGTATATATGTATATATATTATATAATTATGTATGTATATATATATATATATATATATATATATATATATATATATATATATATATATATATATATATATATATATATATATATATATATATATATATGTATGTATGCAATAAAAATATGCATACATTTTTTATAATTATTATTTATATCATTATGCATTTATATAATTATTCAATTTACATAATTATGCAATAAAAGTATGCATTAATTTTTTTCATTTAACTAACATAATGTTAGTTTAATAATTGTGGATCTTTATTTAAATATTAAGATACTTATATATTTATATTTATGTTATTCAACAGCACAATGATTTTTTAGATGCGAGTTAATATTTATTAGTGTTAAAATGATTAATTGTTTCTGACTAAATTAATTTATTGGTAATTAATTTTTTTAAATACTTGATTTGATTATTAATTGACAAAATATTTATTATAATGCTCAAAGCCAATGCTCAATGTATTTAAAAAAATGATCATTTAAATAAATGAATAGACAAATACAATTTTCAATGTTTAAAAGCTATTTTTATTTTCCAGGGTGATGGCAACTATGGAGGCTAATCCCGCGTCGAAATATGCAGTAGACTAAAATCGTAACTAAGCAAGTCATTAGTTAAAATATTGGATTTACTTGCAGAAGAAAACTAGACACTCATATTGAAATCCAGACGGTTCAGAGAAGAACACAAATAAATCAATGCTAAAAACCCGTCGTATAAAAACACATAGGTTCAAGGGCTGACTCACAGAACACCATCAGTTTCGCCTTTTACTCTTCTACAAAATCCCCCCTTAAAATAAAACAAATGAAAGCAAAGTAGAAAATTTATCTGTCGGGCATACATAAATACAAAAATTAAGTATCTTTTTTTTTCGTTCAGCCCTTCATAAAGCAGCCAACGCTTTAGGTGCAATCTAGCTGACGGAAATGAACTTCAGCGTGACCTGATTATTTCGGAAGCAGATATCGGGCCCGGTCGTAACTCCTGGAGTTGATAATATAAAATGTGAAATGCATTTCCAGCCAGATTAAAAGGGATTGAAATACCGTGCCTGGGAAAATTAAATCGTTTACACGGGGTACTAGGACGGACATCAGATTTCAATTAGACTAATGAAGCATGTGCTCTGCCATTGTCCCAGGGTTTTTCATCAACAAGGACTTCGCTCTGTACGCACCTACCGGAGGATAATTACGGCGAAATATTGTGTTTCAATGCCGCAATGGGCGGATTGAATATCCTGCAATATTGGTAGTGTAATTCCCAGAAAGGCAGTCTATTAATTGCCTGCGGTCTTTATCATTTTTTATTTCAAAATACATCCGATTAACCATATTTCAGGGGAAACCATATTTCCAAACAAAACATATTTCAGGGGAAAATGCACCTACTAAATATACAGATAGATTAATAGTATATTATTCAACGAGCATTTAATGATAGCTATTTTAGCGCAGGGTGACGTTTACGTCACCAGCCGGAGGCGAGTAGCGCAAGTTAATAATGGCCATTAATAGCGAGTTCAATGCTAAATTTGTCCACGTTGTTTATAATTTCTGGGTTTCTAAGAATTGCTTCCCATATTTGATATGTCACCGCACGCCACTGGATAACTTGTTTATCATGCTGGCTATAGTTCCTTACAGGTTAATCTTAGTGGTGTACACTATGTAGATGTAGAACGTAGATTTTACGATTATAGTCTAATCAACTAGTGCCATTTTTTACCGACTTCAAAAAAGGAGGAGGTTCTCAATTCGACTGTATGTTTTTGTATGTTTGTTACGCGATTCTTCCGCCAATTATGAATTGATTTTAATCATTCTTTTTTTGTTGGAAAGGGGGTATTTTCAAGTGGTTGTTCCCATTTAAGTTTTATTGGCATTGGACCTTGGATTCCGATATACCGGGAAAATCACCAGATATTCCAGAACAAGTGGCGAATGCGCCGGTCACCGCCCTAATTTGTAGATATTTAACATTATTTAAAAAAATATTTTCTGCCGGATCAAATTGTGCAGCTTTAAACTATTCGCGAATCAACTCAATCATCATAAAATGAAGTTCAGCCATTTAGGTGGAGTTCAATGACAACACACGGACAGAAGAGTATATATAATATATATCTTATAAACAAAGCATTTGTTTATAACAATTATTTAAACAATAGGAGTAAAAAATTATAAAAAATAATTTGTATGTAGCTTCCAATAATAAGAAAACGATCTAATTTTTAAAAAAAAAATCATTGCTTTATTTACGTTTTCCATTTTGTGCCATCGAATGTTAATAAAAAAATTGAAAATCAATTTTTTTAAATTTTTTCAACTGGGATGTTTTCTAAAGAATATCAAGAATAGCTCCAAGAAGTGAGAAAAATCTTCAGTTTACTTAAAACTTGAGAAAATAAGTTAATCAACAAAAGCGTATATAATAAAAGAATTACGAGAAATTTTGTTTTCCAATGACTTATCGTTTATTCAAGTATCCAAAGAGTATGCGAATTTTTTTATTTCTTAATATTCATATTTAATGGGTTTAAATAATTTTTATTGTTAAAGGGTCCAAATCGGTCAGCTCAACTCTACCACCAATGTTTATAATTTTAATTTAGAGGTGCAAATAGGGCTAACAACGGGTGATGTGACGTCCGCGCGCACGTCACATCACCCGTTGTTAGCCCTATTTGCACCTCTAAATTAAAATTATAAACATTGGTGGTAGAGTTCCTGGAGGTGGGCCTTCTTTTAAGGAAATTTCCTGCTCTTTAAGGATCGTTTTTTTTCGATTTCCGAAATCTGCAATAGTTTTTAAGATATTTGAAAACGATCCCCCTACTAAATTGTTCATAACTTTTGTAATTTTTACCACTTTAAATTTTTCAAAATGTTTCTATATGTCATTTCCGAATCGAATTAGCCCTAAATCATAATTATAATTATATAGCACCTAAAAATACACATATATAACCTTAACTCAATAAATCGTTTTTCATTATCAGTTTCATTGCAAATTTCATAATTTTTATTAGTTCTTTATGTTGATAAAGAACCAATAAATGATAATGATAAAAAAACAATAACCATTAGCAACAAAGTGATTCGTATCTTTATCTATATAATGGTAGATAATTGTTTTTATATCAAAAAATATCTATCATCTGTGAACCCATACTGCTTCCGCAGTGAATGTAGAGATTTCGACCATCTCATACACGGAAATGGACATGGCAGCTTGACACCGTTATGTAGACCCTCAGCATTACTTGCCTCCATATAACACAGACCCTGTGTCCTTAATTCGCAAATGTTTGCTCCAACTTTGTACTTTGTACGTTCTTGTTTGTCGTTGTTATTTATCTGAAGTAAATATTTACTTTCAAGTTTGCCAAAAGCCATGAAATAATGAATCCTTGATCTGATGCAATAAAACCTATTTTATGATTATAGAAAAGATCGATCTTTTCCAGGGTAAAAACCTTCGATTTTTTGGGCTTGTATCCGCCCTATTCTCTTCAAAAATCCAAATAAACTTGGGTAATTACATCATGGTTGGCTTTAATGGTGGCCTTAAGCATCAAATAGAGGACCATAGCGATGATGGCTTTCGTTCGACAAATACCAGAAGTAAGCCAGGTGACATTTTTCGGAATAATTTTTTCGACCATATTAGTCCTTGTTACACGATTTGATATATTCAAAATAAGTTTTCTCGTATAAAGCTTTAGATATTCCGGCAGCAGGCCGCAATTTTTCGCCTTTTCAGCGGCTTCGCAATTTATTGGATCAGAACAACTCAATTTATCGCGTTTAAAACTGACTGCCAAGACATCAAATGAATGATATCATACATATATACGAGTATATAAATCAAAGCCTCAGTCGACAATAACCTCAATTCTGTTAAGGACGGGTTTATTTATATTCTTGTAAAGAAACAAATTGCTTATATGAAAATAACTGAACCGCAGGGTTACCTGAAATACGCCGCGTTCTGTAATCCGAGCTGAAATCATTAATAAAGATTTCACGATACGCTAGATTAAACTATCAATCAAGCTTCCCTTTCAGCTTGCATATGAGACCCAACCACCTAGCCTAACAGAATGGTTGGGCCATTCTATATGAAATAGTAATTTTAGTAATTTGGTTCAAATATTGCTGAAGGAATAATAGGTTTGACGTTTCCTTGCACCACACCATCACTAGTCCAAGTGATAGGGAGATTTTTCCGGTGTGGGAGGCGAACGCGTGCAAACGTCGTTTTTCTATTTTCTTGGCTCCTGAAAAATTTACGACAAAAGCAATGGTATCAGCGTAGAGGGCGCTTAAAGCTCTACAAATTTGCCCCTCACGACTTTTATCGTAAATGCAAGACGTTTTGTAGATTAGCGGGTGGGACAAACAATAATATTTTTTTAATTAAATAATTGATTAGAAACATGTTTCCATCATTTTAGTAAAAAAAATTGTCAACCCCTAAATCGGGGAGTCCAGAAAGAAAAACTTACAAAAATCATAAATCAGTGGCGTAGGGTCATATCTTGTGTAAAAATAATAAAAAAATCGGATTAATTTCAAAAGTATATTGTGTAACAGTCATAATTTCAGCACCCTGTATGCACTTACCTATATATATTAATTGCCTTTGTCACGCCGGTAAATACCCTCAGGGCCACTGTATTTGGTTTCAGTATTTTTTACAGCTATTAATTTAAGGAGTGGTATTTATCCACTCAGACAGACTAAGTACACAAATTATAACAATAAATAAGAGAGAGGGTTGTTTGAGAATTTACTTTATTAACAACTGCTTGAAGTAAGAAATAACATTTTACATTCAAATTCAAATCTAGTAATTTTAATTATTTCAATTTGGCTAATCAGATCAGTTTTATCAAGGAGACAAAAAAAAGAAGTCCTTTTTTTGTGTATAATTGGAAACCATGACAGGATAGTGAATTTTAACAGCTATTTTCTACATTATCCTGGTTCAAAGTGTAAGGAGGCCTAATAAGAGCTAAGGTATGTAACAACTAACATCTCCTCTTTGTTTTGATATAAATTTCATATGTGAGACTGAAAAACGGAACATTTTCAGGCCTCTCGTCTCTTACTGTTCTCTCCCGTTTGTCCTTACTTTCTGCACGCCAATATTGACTCTAGTAACACTTGACAAAAGCAGCGAGCATTGTACGGTGGACTCAACCACTGGTTTCCTCTATTTTTGCTATTTCGAGCAGCTTGTTATAAAGTTTGAGATCCATGAGGGGCAGCCTTTAGTTAGATCTGAAGAGAGCTGCGGTGGGTCAGAGAAGCCTGTAAGCCACCTTTACCCTTCACAGAGTGTATCGGAGCCCCTCAAAGTTGGACATTGGTTCGCTAGCAGTATTCTCTGGAATGATATCCGAGAGCAGTCAAAGACGGTTTGTGTACTTAGTCCCAACTGTGAGTACCACTTTCTTTATTTATGATAGCGTTGTGGAGGACACCTTTGTCTCACGTTATGGTCACGACACTTCCAGGACAAAGTGTATGGATGGTGATAAAATCCTTGTAATTTTAGTCATACCTCTTACCGTAAGCTTTGCGTTTGTGATTATTTCATAATTTCTTGATTTTGTAAACTTAGGGACAGCTGTTCATAAGGGCATTATACCTGTAAAAACTACAATTTAGATGGTGTGCCTTTAGCTTCTTTATTTGGTCATTTGTCGATCGGTGGCCTGATCACTACCTACTTTCCTAGGTAGTATATTGTATTAGTATTGTAGGTTTCATTATTACAAGTACCACCATTTATATTAGATTTCAACTTGTCTCTGTTGTACATTGCAAAAGAGCGCGACTTTTAGGCATTTGTAGGTTAACATTAGTGTCAGACTCATCTGTCACCACAGATATTCACACACTGTCTTGGTTGTTCCAAATTGTGATTTCGCTGTGTCACACAGTGCTGTGACACATTATTTGTCCGTGTTACATTTACCGTTATTTGTGTTTATACATATTTATATTTACAAATACCTTTATTCATATATTTACATACCCATTTACATATTTTTACATTTATATATTATTATACTTGAATTCGGATACAGTGTGTTTTATTTGCACCTGCCACATATCTTGCCAGCTGTGTACCTATTCATTTATCAATTTAGTTTTGCCGATTTCACTAAAATCGGATGGCGCCTGGGCTGGTTTACTTATGCGCAGAGAAGAATTAAGTTGTCCGGAGTTTATTTTAAATACGAATTCCGAACTCACGACCGCCTCCGTAAAGACGAGCAGCCGGCCTCTGTGACATTGCCTGCAACACCTATTTAGTGTCACAATTGCTACGAAAAAGTTTTTGTTACTTTGGTACTTTGGTTTTTTTTACTTTACTTTACTTTATGGTTTAGAAAGGGATTCTAATCCATGCCTCAGAAATTCTTAAAGAAATCTTAGAGCATTCAGAACAAGCATTTAGATTTGCGACCGCTCAAATTGCTACATCTGTCAAGACGTCATCGTCATAGCGTCAATATATCTTTATACATGTGAATGAATTTAACGTTTCAGAAAAGTTTCTTCAAGGAAATATTCGGAGTTTGCTGACCTAGGTATCAAATGGTACCCCTCATACCATTACGGCACGGATTTTAATACAAGGTTTAGAAATACATGGATTTTAATTCATGTTTCAGAAATTCTTAAATAAATCTTATAGCATTCAGAACAACCGTTTAGATTTGCGATTTGCGAAAATCTAAATAATTATTGTGAATGCCATAAGCTTTCTTTAAGAATTTCTGAGGCACGGAATTTAATCCATGATTGTTCTGAATGCTATAAAATTGCAGTAAGAATTTCTGAGGCGCGGATTTTAATCCATACCTCAGAAATTCTTAAAGATATCTTGTAACACTCAGAACAATCATTTAGATTTGCGACCACTGGAATTGCCACATCTGTCAGGACGTCATAGCGTCGATATATCTTTATACATGTTAATGAATTTAAAGTTTCCAAAAAGTTTCTTAGAGGAAATAATCGGAGTTAGCTGACCTAGTTATGAAATTGTACCCCTCATATCATTGAGTCATCAAGCATTTTTTAAAATCAAATTATTAATGGCTCTGCTCGACAAATAAACAAATCATATCCACCGCCAAACCATAATTATATTCTGCCTTATTATAACTATTATATGAAATTAAAATACCTGGCAACACGAGGAGAACATCTTTCTTTAATGGCTGTAGCGACACAAACTTCAGAGACATGTGCCCTCCCGCGCCTGGAACAGCTGTGAAAAACGAGACGGTTCACAGCGCAGAGCTTATCGGGTTAGCACGATACGCTCCTTATCCAGTGGAGCGTTTTTTTGAACATGGAAAAAAAACTATGCACGTCACAATTCAAACAAACGCCTGTCTCCTCCAGCGTCTCCCACGTCGTTTTTCATCCGAAATTACCCACTTCCGCCGGCGGCAGCGAAGTATGGCTATGAGGAATGTGACAAATGAAGTGCGTTTGCATGTTTGCACAACTGATGGGTCAATTAAACAAACATTAATTTGCGCAGATTTGTATGCAGATATATGGGTTCGTTGCACGACGTTATTAAATGGAAAGCCAACGTTTAGTAGGGGTTTAGTTTAATTAGAGTCTGCTGCTACCGTCGCGTCGGGAACGTAACAAGGCATATGGTGCACGCTTGTTATGCAAGAAAAATTCGTGAGTGGCGCGCAAATTAAATTTTGCCAGGGGTATAACCTAAATGAACTGGATTTAACTAATAATTGTTCCAACTAAAATTAGTTTACCAACACCAGCCCTGCTAATTCAGTCCACACCACGCTTTCAACATTCACAATAACTAAAGAGGAACCGAAGGTCATTCTAATAGGGCATTGTAACTAGACTACTTTTTTAATAATGTCTTGTAAAATTGTACAATTAGCAACTAATCTGAATTAGGAAATTATCGATTTTTCCCAACCAGTGGGGGAAGTATTTTCCTATGCGCAAAAAATATATACACTGCTGTGCAATAAAAAAATACGCGCCCGACGCGGTACATTTTCTAATGTAAAATGTTCTTGTGTGCGGTGTTCAGTGTCCATAAAAACAGCAAACTATTTTGTCAGTACCTGTCACAATAATTCATCTTGAATTTTTTTACTATCAAAATACCGCGATCTAATGAAAATGCCAATTATAAGCAAAATTGAGGATGGTGGCCCATGAGGGCGATTTCCGAGCGCAAGGATATAGTTAGAATAAGGTTTTTAGGGTTAAAAAGCGTTATGCGCAACAGGGCGAGATTTCTCAGATCTGCTCGCTCCAGGATTTCCAATGTGGAAGAAGATGCTACTCTGATCGAATAACTTGAGCAAAAGCCTTTTAACAATGCGATGGTAGCAAAGGTTCATACGCATTTTCCAGGTTGCCGATCCACAGCATGCAGAAGACTAAAATCCTCAGATCTAGAAAGTAGAGTAGCTGAAAAGAAGCACTTAATCACAGAAGAAAATAAACAATCTCGTCCGTTATTTGGTATTAACGTTTGGGGATGGATAAGCTATTGTCACAAATATAACTAAATATAAAAATAAACATATTTTGGCAACAAATTAGAAAACACACTGTATAGTAAATTAATGCATAATAATTATAAATTTTACAAAGTCAAATAAGTTCCATGTTAACGATGAATAAATTCCGGATGCTATGAAGGATGTAAGGTATCTTATATCATTTATTGGCATTAGCTAGTAAGTACAGTTTATTTGCTGAGTAAAGATATTTCGAATGGAACTTTAAAGGAAGTAGAAAACATTAAACTTATTGAATGGTGAATCTTCTAGACTTGCTTTTATCAGATAGCAAGCTGGGAAGAAGTAAGTTAGTGGGTTTGCAGAATTGTGATAGACAAGTTGACACATCTCCTGAAGCCATGGGGGTAGTTTTAGTGAAAGGAATAATGTAAGTAATATTAATTTGTGAAATAGTGATAGGTGTTCCTCAAAGGTGTCACAGTAAAAGTATGAATAAATAAATAACTTAGTTGTAGTGAGAGAATGTGGTTTTATTAAAACTAACCCTAGCCCAAGAAGTTACGAGAAACGTAACACTATTATGGAATGGGGATGGGAACTTGACGGACCTTTTAATGCTAATCACTATTATAGAGATATTAGAGAACATAATGATGCTGTCAGTAGAACAGTTATACCCAAACAATAATTTTATCAGAAGGATAATTCTCCGATTCATATGGCAAATATTATATTAGACAGTGGTTTCAAAACAATAATATTGATGTTTTGTCTTGGCCTGCTCTTTCCCCCGATTTGAACTAAATTGAAAATGTATGGGGCCTAATGACTAAAATTATTTATAGGCGAAATTTGTGAACAGAATGCAAAACAATTGTGGAGCATTGTTGAAGACACATGGGAAGAGTTGGCGCAAGATGAAGATTTTGTGACACAGTTAGTGAATTCGATGCAGCGCCGTTTGAATGAGGTTATAACAAGAAACGGGAGCTTGACAAATATTAGAAATAATTCTCATTTTTGTTTTGTTTAATAATTTGTAGTTATATAATATGATCAATGCATTAAATTTTTAATTCTGTTTCTTTTATTAATGCTCAACACTCGTAAGAATTCTGAAAATAAAGTAGGGGTACGCTTCCAAACAAATAGGTAGATACCTATAGGTAGTATGGTCGAAACCCAAAATAAGGAACTAAAAATAATACAAAAATCTCCGGTAAGACTTGTAATCAATTTTATTGCACAGAAAGTGTACATCATAATTTTTGAACTGCCTATTCATTGCCAACTTAAATAAATTCTTATCATCATTACAAATTTTAACTATAAATTTTTTACAATTGGTTATTGTATTTGTATGGTTATGGTATTTGTATGGCATGTATTTGATGGAGTACCGAGGCCGACTTTGTATTTATATGGATCTCTCCTTGAGCAAATATTTTATAGCAACAAAGAAGGTTCTCTCAAATAATAAAAACAATAAAAATAAAAACAGCAGAATCAAGCAAGTTTAATTTTCCCAAAATATTATGAAATATAAAAATGATATTTTGTCTGGCAAAACACATTTTGTATTTTATTGGTCTTGCCGAAGTTTACATACGAGCAAACATAATATAAAAATTGCATCTTCCCAGCCGCCTGTTTTGCCAAGCACCACCAGTTCAATTTTCTATAATAAAAATCTATCTCAAAGTCTCTATACGAAATACAAGCTCCTTTAATATTCGACCAATGTGTTTGTTTTGTGAGGAAACAGGAAAGAACAAACAGGAAAGAAGAAATAGGAAAAATTAACCTCCATACAAATTGGTGCGTACGTATTAAACAGGGTTGTTTCAGATACTGTGACAAAAAATTTTACAAACATTTTTTTGTACTATTTCTGACGGTTTCGAAATCCGAAAAACAAACTATTTTTTTGTATAGGCTAAATACTTATTAGGTGTTATTTTGCCTGAAACATTTATGATTTTTCTAATCATTAGTTCTATATTGTCCCTTTGCAGATTTTTTATTTTCAGAAATAAAAAAATGCAAGGATGACTTATCTATCGATATATAATTTCTGTTAACGTTAATGTATGAGAAAACAGACATTTTTCTTTTACCTCATTTTGCATCAACGTGTTCGTGACAATATACAAGTTTTGATTTTAGCATATTTATGTATCTGTATCTCTAAAAATAAAGAAGCTAATACGGGACAAATAATTAAAGAATACCCAGCGACCGTAGCTAAATTAATATTTTCACGATTAATTAGGAACAGGACAATGAACACTGACAAAAAGTTTACGAACTGCGAAATAATGTCATGATACTGACATGATTTCACGTCTTACAAATTATACTGATCTTTTTTCTTATGACGCGAAATATTACAGAACATGCTGCAGTAATCATATATCGCGCACGAATGTAAGACAAAAGGCTGGTACAAGTTGTTCCAGCAGGAATTCTGTTGATATGTCTACCAATAGGTCAAACGACGACTATTTACAGGATATTCCTGCAGTCAACATGTCTGATCTACAGATCCTTCATAGAGCTGTTGGAATTTGGCAAAAATCTATATCTGATCATCAATAAGAACATACGTTTTTCCTTCCTTTATAGTGAAATATCCAAAGAAGACAAATGCTCAAGTTCCGGATGCCATGTTGGCATTTACCAAATGACTTAAAAACTTATGGAAATACAAAAAACTTGGATTACCTAATTCTGTCAAACATTATCATGAGCTATTCTTTTAAACGATTTTCTAAAAGTAATTTGCAGATGGGTTTAGGTTTGTACCTGTATCATAACGTTAAAAGGAAGAAGATTATAGATATTTTATATCATATGAGATTTTCTTGTTCTTACAACGACGTAAATATATTACGAACAAATAATTATTTCGTTGTTTAATTTTCAATTTATATTATTATTATTGTTATTAAGTTTTTACAAAACTTAAATTACACTAAAACGACTGCATCTAGATATAAGGATATCTAATAAATACCCCTGTAAAATATCCCGTGAAATTAAAAAACTAAACACATAAATTTAATGTTGATTCTATTTAAAGAAACAATATTGAAGTTAACTGACATTTGTTTTATTGCTTACTGTTGACAAAATTACATGTACATACTATGTGATTAACTACCAAATATGTATATAATATCAGCTACTTGACATAACTCCTTATATTGGACCACCGAGCGCCGCGCCGCTCCGAATAGGACGAGCTGCACTTCTTTCTCTACAAAAACGTATTGCATTGATAATTCAATTTCTCGAAAACCATAAGTCTTAGCGTGTTGATCTTTAAAAAAAAACTTTCTCATAGTCTTGTCCATATTTGATTTGATATATTCATATAAAAATTCTTAATAATTAACATAGCTCTCCGCAGGCAAGTTTTCCGTGTACGGATTTGCTAGTAGCTAGTATCTAGCTACTAAGGCTATCTTCTTTTTCAAAAACGTGTCATTTTAAAAACTTAATTTTGGCCATCGCATCGGAAGCACTGTAATATCTTCTATAAGTAGCCAAAGTTTCATGGTCATATCCCGAGCAGTTAATTTAATAACGTTTCAAAAAACGTATTCAACAAATTATTTCGCGGGCTAGGAAAATATGATTTTGCAAAATTCGTCCCTACTAAAAAAAAAAGTTATCATTCACATGATGAATGGTCAAAACTATGCTCTAAATGATGGCGAGGGTCCCATTTAGTTATACCTTCATAAAAAAAACTACATCCCAGATATCTGATTTTACTCCACTCAAAGGACATTTTGAACTGCAAAAAGCTACTTCGTTCGATAAAAGGACATTTCATTCATAAAAAAGGTAGGTTTTTACTTACCAATTTACCATAAAAATTGAAGTGAGATTTTTTATAATCAGCAATAATTATAAATTTGTCCTTAATATAGTACCTATATAAATACTTAAAAAAAACTGAATATTTCAAAAAATTATAGTTAATAATTTCTACTAAAACATACCAAACGTGCGCTATACACAATATTAGTGTAAATATGACCTTTGATGGAAATGGAAGAATTTCGACGTCAAGGGCACAGCCACAGCGTTCAAATAATAGCTATCGAACAAAAGATGGAATAATACCCTCTGTCAGTATAAAATAAATAAGAAACCGAAATAAAAAAATCAGTACAGAACAGTACAGTAGCCGTGATAGAGGCTATCAAATAATAGAGGCATATAATATAGACACAAGGTTAAGCTTGAGCCCGGCTACATCGCCGCCTCCGTAAATTTGGCGAGAGCTGACATATTTGAAGAAATCCCATGATTTGTAATAGCGCGGCCAAAGAAAAAGTCGGAGATGTAAGGAGGGTGAGGAATTAGTACATTTAGGGCGTATCAAACACGTCATGTCAAGATTCTGTAACTTACGATGTTAAGATAATTAATTTAATATATGATATTTAAAATACTATTATAGAATTATTAATGAACCTTTTTTTATTAGCATGAAGTATTTATCTAAAACTGGCGGTGGAAGTTCATATGCATTTTGTAAAACGAAATAACATTATTTTAAAACGAAATGTGGCAAATGTATGTCAATAAAATTGCAATTATAAATAATTGAAGAGCCACATTATAATTTTATATGAACCAGCAATATTTTAAAAGTTCGCAAACCCCAAGAAAAAGGGGCACCGAGCAATGCAAAAAATAACCGCATTCCTCGCTCCATTTTTATTACGCCATCAGACTTCGGTGTCGCTAACTAGGGCGTCTATCATTACCGATGCATCAATCAACCTGTACACTGATTGATTTACATACATCAATCCGCATTACTGGAAATGTTTCAAAGTTTTCCTACGGTTACACCGCGTCCCCATTTATTTCAGCGTATTTCTCTAATCCGCGACAGCAATGTACCGCTTCCCGTCTCGCTATCCGGTTAAAAATGAATTTTAATCAGAGGAAGCACTTCTTCAACTTTATCGTTAAATTTGGGGATTAGGTTGGCAAGAAGTTCCGTAGCGGTTTAGATAAGAAAAAACCGCAGTTATTCGCCTTAATTTAGCAAGGATGGACGGGTTGTCATTTTATGGAGGTAAATCTCCTCCCTAAACCCGTCCATCCAGATATCAAAACAGGACCGAATACAAGATTTTTTACAACATTCAAACGACAACTGTAACCTAAATCATGTAAGTTATTTCACCCCGAACGGGGTGATCTTTTTTCAAATTTTCCTCCCGTTTTCGAGGGTGCTGAGCATTGTGGAATGTGGTTCCCGCTGCTAATTGAAAAAAAAATCATCCTTTTCGGGGGCAAGTAAAACGCGGGGGGGATGTAATCTTGACATCGCGAGTGTATGTAAGTTATATCGCGACATCATGTAAGTTACTTCACTCCCGAAAGGGGTGAATTTTTCTTTTTTCAAATATCCCCCCCCCGTTTTCGAGGATGCTGAACATTGTGGAATGTGTCTGCTGCTGTTATTTGAAATAAAAAATTCACCCCTTTCGGGGACGAGTGTTGGCTGGTGGAGGAGCTGGTAGGGGTCGAAAGCGATATCCGACCACCACCGTGCTCAGCATCCTCGAAAATGGGAGGTAAGTGTTTTTTCCGCAGAGAAGCCTTTTAAAGCGCGTTTAACCCCTGTAGGGGGTGGTTTATGGCCTTCTTGATGGGTTGCGCAACCCCAAAGTGAAATTCTAACACCGCCATCGTGCTCAGCATTCTTGAAAACGGGGAGGGGAGGTAATCTTGTTCCGGCTCAACATATTTACATGTTGGTCCGACTCACACACGCTACTATGTACATGGACTTAACAAATGAAACATAACTTTCACAAATTGATGATGAAAATGATTGACCCCTGGGCCACCCAAGTCTGTGCTGCAAGTATACTCCATCTATGACGTACACACACCTTGGAGATTTGCCTGTTCAGTTGGTGTGAATGCTTTGTATAAAGCAGACATAGTTCCTTTTCTCATACAAAAGTCGTGAAAAAAAGCGAACCGATACGAGAACAGTTCGTATTTTGAAGAACTCTTCAAGTTCTTCATCAGATTATTTAGCAATTGTGATTCTTTGAAAAATACTCGAAGGATTTATGGGGATGGTTTCACCTATGTATTTTGATTAAAATTTTCATCGTAGCAAGTGGCAAAACTCTATCTTTCCTGTAGAATTTAACAGTTTCAAAATCATCACTCACAATCAACTGCGAGAAGTGCGATTTCCTTGGTCATGTGACAGTTGATGATGCTGTCTCCTACAACATCCGTGGTAAGAGATAAGATTTCTGTAACATCAGGTAAAGAATAGTGTTGCATAAACCAGTCCGTCATTTTTTTCGAATCGCTGGTCTTGTATCTCTATTAGTCAGTCCCATAGAAATTTTTATTATCCTCATTAGGGTCTGTTCAGTGGTCATGTCGGTCCATATTCTATACCAGAATTTGCTGGTCCTTCGTACTGTGAAACCGCCACTTGTGAACATTGCATACTCTTGAAAGGAAAACTGGAGAACTGAAGACCGTTAACGGTTAGGATTTTGGCGCATGTCTTACGCTTGACGCTTACTCCTTACCGTCTTTGCCTTTATCACAATATACGCGCCAAGCGCAAGTGGAATGTTTGCTATTTTCCTAATATTACTGATTTCCCCGACATTTCAAAACTCTTTTTTTGTTGAACAACTTCAATTTCGTGTTCTACACAAAAATAAACATAAAATAAATCGTTTTCGGTGATTTATTACTACACTGAAACCTTCCACCTCTTGTGCGCCATTTGACTGGGCTACAAAGGAAATTACCAACTCCAACACTTACTTATATATTGTCAATTGCAGGAAATTATATAGTAATAGACAACCGAGCACTACCTGCTTGATGCTGATTTTCTCAAATCGAATAGCAAATCCCAACCAGCCACAGACAAATTACACCCTGAACACCCCAATTCACTTACCTCTCGAAAAATAAACCTCGACCTCGTTTCTTAAAAATTAGCATTTAACCGGCAATAAATATTTCGCACGCTAATTCGATGTGATTCCGTCCAACAGGCGAAACAATTAAATTACTCCCCGGCGGCGATAGAACACGCTGCATATACATTACGACGCGCGTCGGACAAATAGAATCACCCGCAATGTTCTTCGTATTACGCCTGCACCACACAGTCAACCAAGGATTAAGGAATATCGAGGATAGAGAATTGTGCTTTCGGATCACGTATGTGTGAACAGTGCGAAGTCATCATCAACTCTGATGGATGCAAATAAGGTGCCACATTTTATTAGCTGCGTGTGATGGTAGCAAGAGCAGAACTCTCATCGATACTCTACTTATACTTTATTTGAGGTAAACATTTGACTGTAGATAGCTAAAAATCCTTGCTAAATAAATCTAACGAATAAATATGGAAAATTTACACGGGCCTTTGACCAGACCAGAAAAAAATGGCGTATTTAGGCAGAAACAATAAGTTTTGTGATTTTGCAGCCGCCATCATCATATTTGTTATGATGAAACAAACGAAAAAATTCATCGGATGTCTTAGAGTAATCTTATTTGCATCATCAACTCTGAGGGATGCAAATAAGGTGCCACATTTTATTAGCTGCGTGTGATGGTAGCAAGAGCAGAACTCTCATCGATACTCTACCAATACTTTATTTGAGGTAAACATTTGACTGTAGCTAGCTAAAAATCCTTGCTAAATAAATCTAACGAATAAATAAGGAAAATTTACACGGGCCTTTGACCAGACCAGAAAAAAATGGCGTATTTAGGCAGAAACAATAAGTTTTCTGATCTTGCAGCCGCCATCATCATATTTGTTATGATGAAACAAACGAAAAAATTCATCGGATATTTTAGAGTAATCTGGTGTATCTGATCTGACAAAAAAATAATATCTGCGACTCCGAAAACACCGAGAAGCCGAGTTTGAGGCGAATGGGACCATAAAAGACGAAAACTTCTATCTTCCGTAATCTCGAATATTTATTTTCACAAAAATCCTGTAAGTGGAACTGCTTACATTAGAACCGAAAAGAAATCAGTTCAGGAAAAATACGCACCACTACGCATTTCCCAGTACCAAGGATCCCCTATACCCGAACTAGCTGGGAACTACTTGTCCGTTGTCCGCGGGCAGCGCAAGCTATTATTTAGCAGAGGGCAGGAAGCGATGAATCGAGACACGGATGAAACTCAGTTTGTATCCGCGACCGTTACCTGCAAGTTGTATTGAAGACTAAAAGAGAATAATCTAAAAGTGAAGTTCTACGCTACCACTGGGTATGGGATTTTGTAACCCCCAGAAATATATGCTACCGCTGGGTACGGCATTTTGTATCGACCAGAATTAATATAATACTCACGATCGCCACACGTAAAACAAGTTCTTAAATTACCAGTGTCAAAATAAATGCTGAGCTCCGGAAAAGCTTGATAATTTTGTTGCTTTTATTACCATTGCTTCTATAGTTATTTCCTCCCCTCTGCACTAATATAATATATCCGGTACTGCTAAAATATCTCTTAACCGCTACTACTGCTATAACCGCTAACACGATATCAACTTTTCCACTGATCCTTCCACTGATTACGTCCTTCGCATTCCTAACTCTTTGGCCCGTACACAGTCATCCATCTAACAACGTGACACCGTAGCAGGGCCCCATTGGCTGAATCAGTGGGTGATTAGTATATAATCTATAGGACCTATTCCCTCACGTTATCACTGCTACACTCACGTGTAATCAGACTCGTTATTAGCCACCTGCTGCTCCCCAATTTCCTGGCGCTAATTCGGAGGCGCTGCAGCTTCCGGCTTCGGGTCTGGAGGAGCACTCTGCGCCCAGCCCCAAGCCATTGGCGGCCTAGTCTGGAAAACCCGATAAGTTAATGTACTATTAAACGCTCCAGGCAATTTTACACTGGATTAAAAATGGTGTTGCCGTTTTTCTTGATATGGGGGATGCTGGATTTTTACGGGTAATCCAAATTCAAAAGGTATAAACAAATCCAATTGGCTTCACTTGGATAAAAACATCCTCGCTCGCAGGCAGAATTCCCCACTTTATTTATAGAAAGGAATGACTCGACAAGAATGTATACAGTAGAGCCAATGTAATCTACATATTAGGTAAATCTTCAATTAATAATTCTATATAGAATGTTCAGATATATTAAATCCTACCAATTAATAATTCAATATAGAATGTTTGGATATATATTAAATCCTACCAATTTATATTCTGTATTTCTGACACCCCGTTTACACGAACCATTCAGCCCTTAGTAGTTCAACAAAAGGGGAATAAAAGGAAGGCACTGGGCCACTGATAAAGATCTCTCATCAACACTACATACATTTCTTTTTGTTAATTACGTTACAGCTTACTTAAGTTACTTAAGTTTAGAGCAGTACAGCTATAAACTTAAGTAACGTAGCACAAGGCCATTTTTGTACAATTTTAAACTATTTTATTTATTTGCATAATTGATTCATAATGCAAAATTTAAATGATGTCCAAATACATATAGACTATCATCATAATATAATATTTTTGGCCAAGGATTTGGGTATAATAATTTTTAGATGATATCGAATATATTTTCAATCTTTTGACGACAGAATAGTGACGTTTTCTGATTAACGTGATTTTTCAAGAGGGCAACTGCGATTTTCCATGTTTTGCTGAGACCGCCACCGATGCTACTAGTTGATCAACCACCAAAACTATTCTTATTTATATGTAACTATAATAATATAATATATATTTAACTATATATTATAATTATGTATGACTATAATTACAGTCATATGTGCAGAGTAAGCATGTCTTAACATATTTTTCTTTATTGTAATATGTGAACCTTTTGAAAAAAAGTTATGTGTAAATCCAAATTTCATTTGATATAACCAAAGCATTTTTCTTGAAGTCCAAATATGTCAGAGCCCGGTTTAATCATTTTTGAAATACACTGTAAAATCTCAATTACGAACATTATCCCATTACCGCCGTGCGTCTCAATGAACTAGGAGTTTTAACATAAACCCACGTGTTAGGTCGCATTTTAGGATATTTCAAATAGGTTGCGCCATATGCCATTAGGAAACAGGAGTTTAGGTATTTTTGTTATTTTTGGTGATTTACTTTTAATCCGTCGCACTATAAAAAATTATAAATAATACGTTAAAAACATACATAAACTTATATGAACATAAAAAATATCACAAAAACTTGCTAGCGCACCTTATAAGCATTGCATATCCGCGCCATCTGTACGAGGGAAACGACACTTACCTATTAGATATGTAAGAAGTGAATTCGTATTTAATTTTATACCCAGGTAGAAAAAAAACTTCACGAAAATAAGCTAGAACTGAACTTATTTTAAATAATAACCATCTCGTTTTTGTCCTCGTAATATTTTTCTGCGTTGTTTATTTCCAGGTGAGTAAAATGGAAGCTATGGTGTATCTAAGATAAGGCGTTACAGAACCCTCATTGCCTTACTACTTATACCGTAATTTATTATTGACATATTTTGACCTTTCTGATGTTTCATATTGACATTCATATAGTATTCATAGGATATAATAAATTGACTCATAAACTATCCATATAATAAATATGAAAAAAGGGACACAAGAATAAGAGTGGGGAATAGTTACAGAACTCTCAATAACTCTAATTCTACTCGTGTTAATTATCGTGTTTATAAAGTTTGCCTAAGCTAGCTCAGCTCTGAATAAAAATAAAAATAAAATTCCCTTGGAAGTCACTGACCATGAGCAACTAAGTCAGTTAGTCCCCAAATTGTCCTGGGTATCGAATCTACTTTCTGGCACTTTCTATATATCTTGGGAGAAAGAAAAATAATATACACAGTATACTTACTACTAGGTTCACTTTACAATTGGAAATTTAAAAATGGTGATACATAACAAAAAGAATTCAAAAATTTACGAAAAATGTGTTGTTATATCTGGAAACGCAGCATATTATACATAAACAGCATATACAGAAAAACGGTTCAAATGTCAACGTGCACGATGACCTTTCCGCAATCAATATACATACAAATAGTGAGGCAATGCGTACCCAAATATGTTGCTTAACCAGCGAGAGTAACCAGGCGAATACCTAGACACTTGGTCAAACGTTTGCTGAGGGCTCGTAATGATTTTGTATTTTTAAGCATACACACGTAGCGTTACAATATCAAGTCAATCAAATAGGGTGTGTCCCATTTTAAAATATTCTTAAACCTAGCTTATCTGTGATATGCAACAAGTCTTCCAGTAAGGTGGATCTCTCCTGACTCTACACCGGTACAGGGGTCGATGAACTTCAGCACGCTGGTCCTAAAGATGGTTCAAAAAGAGATGTGTATAAGATGGTTTAAAAGGTGGTGTGGCTTACACTCGCCGAAAGACAAAGAAGCCCTGTAACACAGACCGGTAAGTCTCGTTACAAGTGAAAAAAGTTAGGCTAAGCGACTCTATTACTGGTAAAACTTACTTAATTACTTGGAAAACGACTTCGAAAAGATAGTTTCGCTGTGTCCCTCAATTAACTCTAGGGAGTTCAACGCAACTCAGGCTCTAAAGAACACAAAGTAGGCAAAGTAAAATATGAACACGCGGTTTTATGAAACAAAATGGCTTACCTCAACGTTAAACGTTATATGATCCCACTAATGTGGTATGTGCGGACTTATCCCAAATCTCAAAACATGTATAATGATTTCCTTGTATTATCCCATTATATCGGAACGTACATACTGCGTTATTTAACCAAGAAAATCACTTAAACTTTTAACACGATGAAAAACCACTATGCCATCTACGCATGCGGCTCAGAAAGGAGAAAAAGGCCAAATGCCAATGTGCAACTCACAAAACAATAAGGCGACACAGATATGACACAGATATATTTGTGGTAAAGATTTATGACAAACAATCTAATAAATGCCGTGTGGCGATATTGATGTAATCGACTAATAAAAGTAATATGCCGACCTGAATTTCTAAACACATGCAAAAGGGAAGGCTTAGTCACTGTTTAAAATCATTGTTATCCGTCAAATATACATACAATAAATTTCGGATACTAAAATTGTTAACTACTAAAAGTAAACGTAACATATTATCTTCCTATATTTATTATATTTAAACAAAACTACTAGTTGGTATAATATTTCGTAATTTTCACAATGCATAGAGGGGAGCATCCATCCATCCATGAGCAGAACGAGAGTGGGGAGATATTACAGAACTCTCATTACCTTTCTACTTATGGAGACCTTTTCTCTTGTAAATTAAAACACTTAACTTTGTTAAGAGTACACAATGAATGACGTCATATTGCGTTGCAATATGACGAAAATAGGTAAGTTTATGAATTACGAACGACAAAAGTTTCAAATAAAAAGGTTTAATCTTTTAATTTGAAAGAAACGGTCTCAATATTTTTTGTGTAAAATGCACCGTTCTCGAGATAGCAAACTATATGCGTTTTTTGCGATAGTGGCGCCACCGACACTCGGGGAACCCCTCAAATCTGGAATTATGCTCAGAATACACCACAAATAATACAAGCTTACAAATGGTATAATTTAATGTAGATTGATTCGCCTATTGACTGGACTAATAAAACAACCGCTCGCATGTATTTTCAATTAAAATAAAACCTATAAACCCATACCTAAAATACCGATGCCGATGAAGTGAATATAATTTCGTATTTCTAACGTAAATACCCCGCTGTCTAGTAGCATACCCCGCTACAACATTACACGACGAGTTATTCAGCTGTCGTTTTATTGTTAAGAACATCATTACGAAGGCTTTCAAAAAGCTTATATTTACTGACGTCGATAACTGTGATGTTATAGCACGGCTTCTTCTATATAAATGAGAGCGACACAAAAACAGAAGACGCATTAACTAGACACTTTGTCACTTCAGTTCAGTAAAAAGAAAATATATAACTCACGATATGAGTACTACTAACTACTAATGGTCCTTTCATCCGACAAATAAACAGTATTTGAAAGCGTTACTATTCACATTAGATGTATATTAAATTACGGTACTAAAACTCCAATCTAACCCCAAATAACATTATCCGGTTTACAGATCCCTTATTGCCCTGCTAATATTGGCACAGCAGTCCTAATTGTGGTAGCAGATTACTGAACGTATCCTTCAATGGTTATTACTGCGGATCTATTCTAATATATAACTTAGCTCTTATATTCGGCCCTTTATAAAGCCGTCTGCCTGGCCTCTATAACACTTCAATTTCTTAGAGCTCCTTATAGTGCCCAATCAAGGAGAAAATTAGGGGAAAATACAACTATCGATTAGAGGCGATGCAACTGCTGCCACAAAAGACCGACCATCCGGTTTTAGTTAAAAGTTGGCAGCAATAATTACCATCAGCAATATACATTAAAGTGCTAGTGTATTGGATTGGCTAAGACTTCGCAACATTCCTCTCGACCAGACAATGTTGTCGCCTGAGCTATAAGGCATCACAAAGAGTTATAAATAGAGATGTGTGACGAAATTGATGATCGTTTATGGCAAAGGGCCATAGTTTGTTAAGATTGAACCCATACCATCCTGACCTAAATCCACTTGAAATTAGTATGCAATTAGTATAGAATTAGTATGGACGGCCTTGAAAAAATATGTCAAAGAAAATGTGACGTTCAGTTTCCAAATTGACGCCAATTATTGTGATGAAGTTTTCGAGAAATTCACTGTAGGGGAATGGGACATCGGTATGAACGCGGAACACGTTTTAATTTTTGTATATTTATATGATAATCCAACAGTTATCACAAGTAGAGAAAATGTGCACAGAACACAGGACACAGAACACAGAACTCTCGTTACTTCTCTACTTAAGTGGTATTCGATCAGAATAAATATAAGAAATACTAAATGGAAACAGTTCACAATTGACTAGATAAACTAATAATGAAAAATAGACACAAAAATTAAGTTCAAAATAAAACATCCAATATTAAGACGTGTTATAGATAATCTCTTATTAACTATTATTGACAGCTGAATTGTTCTGTCTTGCTGTGCGATACAGTGGTCCAAATTCGACAGCGTTTTCTAGTGTATAATCCCTTCAAGCTGCCGATGACATACAATATTAAGGATTGTCAATAAATCGCACATATGGCACTTCGGCCAATATTAATAAAGGACATGGAGCTCCCGCGAGCAATAAAAGGGCGCCAGGGGACTCGAATAACGTTCGGGCGTCGATTTAGGTATGCAGTAAAAAATATTTACTTGGGCCAGGACGTTTATCTCTACTAACTTATATTTTAGTTGTGTATAAAAGACAAATTTTATATGTCACATCTTTTACTTACAATCAAAATGATTGAGCACAACAAAATATTTGCTATCAATATTAAATATAAGTTATTAATATAAGTTATTAATATAAGTTTCATTAATAATTTGAGTGTCGATCAGGTTAGCGAATATTCTATAGTGTACATACAATTAAATCGATACCACGAACACAAGTAAGTAATACTGTCCCATGCTCGACCCTGCATATGTTCAACGGAGTAGGTGTTTTGTTATCCGCGCGTGTGGCGGGACACTAAAAAAATTTTTTTCTTAAGATTCCGAAATGTACGGTTCATTTAAACCTTTAAATTATATTTTCCATATTTATGTAGAAAATGATTAAGAGGAAACAGATAAGCCAGATTAATTCAAAAACTTGGAATAACGATTCCTTCAAAACAGGAAATAATGGTTGGGAAAAGCTATATTGACAAGAGCAACGGTGAAAATAAAGGAAGCATATTTTCCAAGGACGACATTCAACGAGTAGCATTTACAGACAAATATAACTGCCTTGCAGTACCGGTCTATGTGAATCTACATTTTCCGTGCTAACAGGGATAAACCGACCACAAATAAACTCTATGAGTTACCAAAGAACGGATAATTTAATATTTTTAGCTTTTGATAAAGAGAAAACTCGGAGAATACTAAATATATAGACATTAACGTATTTTTAGGAGAACCACAATTTTAAAGAAAGGGCAGTAGGTAGCTATTTTAATTGTTTTTCTACCCGGGCTGTTTTTTTAAGCGTCAGTTTTGTGTTGTAATATTTTATTTTTATATGCCGAAGGATTGTCTTGTTACGTTGGTTTTATTTTCACTCTATGTACTTCTTAAAGGTTATATCACCAATATTGGCATCAGTGACTGCACGAAGCAAAGACATTCGAATTACGTTTTGGTGCATTTTATTTGCATAGATTTAAATACCAAAACATACAACATTTGTCTTCTAGATTTCCGATATAACTAAGACGTACGTTACTGATATGAAGTACCGGATTAGATAAAGATGACATTTGGTCTGCATCGTACTTTCATCGGCGCAGCGAAAGTAGCGTCGTACGTGCCGCGAAATTACAATTTTTGTCTGACATTTGACGTTACGTTTGAAGTTACGATTGACGTTACGATTGACGTTACGTTTGACGGCTATTTGCCTATTTTGTTGTTAAAAAGTAAATCCTTATTTCTTTTTTATTGTTGTGACATATTCTCCTGAAACTATGCCGGGATAAATACTTGTTTACAGTTATATTTCTCGTGTAACCCAACATTGTAAAGACTTAGTGGTGACTCTATTAAATTATTTCAAGCAAGAAAGAGCCAACAAGGGTCCCCTTTTACCTCTAACTGCAGTTCATGCGGTAATTCTAGAAAATAAATAGCACATATTTTGTATAAGTACATTAAACTTTTTACAGCGTGTTTGTGATGCTTTGGGCATTAGTTTAAAAACAGTTACCCGAGTGGATCAAGAAACTCAGAGGCTAGATATCAATGCACATCCAAGCACATCTGTGATTAAGTATGGACCACGACAGAAACTACAGTAGATGTAGGGAAGACAACCAAGATGGAGGTTCGGAATGTTATTTATAACATAGCTATATGCTGAAAGTAAGTTTTTACTATAATAATTTTGTACTATTACTTACTATTTGTTTTTAGGAAAGCATCTAACTTTAAAAACTCTTATGGACGAATTGACCAGGAAACAAATGCAGGACATAGTGTCATATCGTTGAGTCGGCTGTTACACCATATAGGATTTAAATATAGGAAGGAAGATAATCTCAGAGCTTTGATGGAAAGACCCAACATCGCCTTACGAAGAGTAGAGTTTCTGCGTAAATACAAAGCAAATAAAAACTCATAACAGTATTAGGCGACAAGTTGTCTTTTTGGATGAGACGTCGATTTTTGCGAAAGGTAACCCGAAACGATCTTGGCAAGATGAGTTAATAAAAAGTGTGAGAAAGCCAGAGGGGTAAGGAAAACGTTTCATAGTTTTACATGCTGCTCACCTAGGGGGTTTCGCGAACAACGCTTCACTTATGTGAAAAGCTTGTACCGAACTTGGAAGAACTTGGTTGTGAAAAGTAAGACGTTTCCTAACGTCAAAGGGTATTGAAAAGTGTCACTTCACATATATTTATTTAAACATAAATTATATCAAAATCATATAAATATGATGATGATGTATCTGCATAGTTTATTACATCTAAATCCAGTAATATTATTATTAAGAATTATTTCAAAAAAGAAATTATCGATGGCCTGGTTTGAAATGTGGCTAACTATAACACCAGTAAACTACATATCTTAAGTTTTCATACTCGTTTTGAAAAAGCATTAAAAATAAAATAAATTTGGTTTGAAAAAGCATTGAATCTAATTTTAGCAAAATGGTAGTATATTCTTTTTTTCTAAGAGAGAAATTCAAGCATTGTCAAATTTATAAGCATTGTAAGTTTATAAGTGATACCAAAATTGTAAATTGTAACTTCCACCGATTTTAATTTTTATCTTCTTCTATTTATTATCTTTATCTTAGCTTTAAATTGATATCGCATGAATGCTTAAGGTTTAATTTCTATTTTCTAAAATTCCAGTTTACCTTGCAATACAAAATTATGTTGTAAGCAAATATAACAAAAATAGAGATATATAATGTTGAATGATATATGTGATGAACAATGAAAGTTATGGCCCAAGAAATAGTTTCTATTAAAATAAAAACACAGAGCTAAAAGCAGGATTAATTTACATACAAATATGAAATGGAATGTGTAACTTAAACTAAATCCTAGACTTTGACAATTTGTCAAACCCCTATTTAACGAAACGTCACTGGATAATATATTGCATGGCCTTGAACTGATGTGATTCAGAAAATTCCGTTGATCACGTGTACGCCAACATTGATGGCTAAAGTCCATAACTTTAGAACATATTTTTTTTGTTTTGGTAATATCGAGTTTTTTAACAGTTTTTGTTGCTTCCCTCGACCACCGTAGGCGTAGACACATAAGCACCCACTACTTTTTCTTGGCACCCTCACAATTCTTGTTCTAGATACGGCCCTGTACGCCGTTGTTCCACTGTCGTGTGGCGGACATTTGCAGTGCGGCGTCTTCCTTATATATTTTTATTCTCGGTAAAGAGGAAATAAACGGATAACGGTCCAATTTACGTGCCAGCTTTAGTGACATCTATACACCTACGCTTAAGAATTTTTCATATTAACGTGCTTTATTCTTTATTGGTCTTTTATAGACGCGCCACAATTTGTTTCTTTACGGTAGCTTAAGATATTATTTCTAAGAAAATTTGCTGTTATGTACATAATACTATGCTAATGCGGAAACTAAAATCACCGGTAAAATAATCAATACACTCGAAATATTGATGAAGTTGTCTCATCAATAACTTTGTTAATTTAAGTCCGATTTTAATATTTTCTTTTATATCGTATAGGTATACGTAAATGTATAAAGAATCTCACAAAAGTTTGACATTTTAAGAAAGATAGGCATATAAATATATATTATACACGGTGACAGAAAAAAATATTTTTTTCGAAATAACTGTTTCTGTAAAATTGTAAAATTACAGAATTAGTTGTAAAATTACTGTTTCGAAACTTTTACTTTATTTTAACCCTCTATTTCAAAAAAATATATCACCTCAAGTATAAAACTCCAACTCTCCAGATCCAAACAACTCACGTCATTACCATTTTTGGTTTGAAATTGAAAATAAATGAGTTATTTAATAAATACCAATTCACCCTTAAATTCAAGATGGCGACTTAAACGGTACGGCGGGTGCGATTCCCGAAAACCGAAATGTAGAATGCCTTTTGCCACTTCCTATTTTTTTTCGTGAAATCCTAATTTGATTGGGCTATCCTCAGCGAAAAAATGGGTTTGGAAGAAACATTCATCAGTTATTCGGTACATGTTCACGGTCTACTAGCCGTGTAAAACTAGCGGCGATTCTTGTTCGGCTACAGTGAATCTCGTCGGCGATAATTGCCCGGAATGTACCCGGTGTTACCGCAGTACTCTAACATCAAGCGCTTATTTTCATTAGCCCGTTCTATCTGTATAATTTTGCGTTTTATTACAATGTATGTCTACCGATGTATGAAACGGTAAATTTTAAAAATCGCGTTGTATTCCGCGGAAACACTGTATACCGTAATTTCATTATTTTAATGAATTTATTTCCTTTGTATGCCACGAAAAAACGAAACGAGCGGATTTTAATTAATTACGACATTGGAAAAGTACTTTGATATATTTATTTTGTCCGTAGCATGATGCTTTATGTTGTCATAGTGACTTAGGTATTTAACTCGAGAATTAATTTCAATAAATTAAGGAATAATGACATTTTGAGTAGGAAAAGATTTTATTTTTTTTTGGGGGGGGGGTACAATGCGTCAGTGTGAGTAGTTTTCGGGATTGAAACTTCCCCGTTTGCCCGTCACATTGAAAAAGAGAGTTTTCCGCTATATTTTGAGAACCCTCAGAGAGGTATCACACAAAAAAATTATTACGTTCACTTTTAGTAGTTAACAATTTGAGAATCCGAAATTTATTGTAGGTATATTTGACGGATAAAATTGATTTTAAACAGTGGCTACGCGTTCCCTTTTGAATGTGTTTAGAAATTCAGGTCGGCAAATTACTTTCATTAGTCGAGTCTTTTTAGTCAAGTCGAAAGACTTTTTTGAGTTCGAGGAGGAGAGGGGAAAGGGTGAAATGATGACGCAAATGATGTACATTAAATTCCGAGTAACAATTGTCATATAGAATTATGGTAAAGTGAACGGTTTTCATGATACGGAGCGGTAAAGATTTCTCTATTTTTATTTCATGTACACTTGCTTAAAAAAGATATGAAATAATTACAGTGTAACTTAGTAACTGAATAATGTGTGTATACTGTATCCAACGAGAGAATGGACTTGCATTCGAGCGAAAATTCGTCTGTTTTGGTCAGATTTCCGCCCCTTAGAACATTAGTTCAACGCCCTCAACGTCTTAATTGGCTCAGCAGGTAGCCAGGGCCGGCGCCTGGATCCGATACCTACCTGGTACCTAATTATATAAAGTACCTACTACTGCCTACCTATTCACAGCTTGTATTTGTAGTCTCGCAAGTACGGTTATTTTAGTTGTGTTGTTTACGGTTGTGAAATAAGTTTTAAATCTATTATAAGAATGGCAGCAGCCAGAGACGAGATAAATACACCATTATCGCCAATTAAGCATCGTTGGGCTAGAAAAGGAGAAATATAACAAATATATAATCGATCAAACGGCCAAAGAACAGAATAAGATTGTACTCAGACTTCCACCGTATCATTGTGAACTTAACCTTATTGAAATGGTTTGGTCGATGGTCAAGGGGTACGTGAAAACTAACAATAAATCTTTCAAATTACCAGAGGTGAAACGATTGCTTGAAGAAGGCATTGCACGAGTAACATCTGAACATTGGAAGAATTTCATTCGTCACATTATAGAGGAAGAACATAGGTTTTGGGAACTTGACCATATTGTTGACAGTTTAATCGATGAAATCCCACCACTAATAATTCACGTAAATGGTCAAAGTGATTATGATAGCAGCGATACAGACTAATTTAAATTTATAATTATATGAAACAATGTACTATTGTTGTAGCTAAATATTAAAAAAAATAAAAAAAAATAAAAATATCATAAAATGTCTATTTTAGGAATATTTAGGGTTTATATTACTTTCATAACGCTCATACATTTATAATAAATTTATGTTAAATAAATAAAATGTTTTCATGTTTTCAAAATAAAATTTATTTCACCTACTTACGAATTTATTTCATCGAATGACGGTCCTGCGTAGCTCGTTACAGAGCCCCTCCTCTTTAGTCGCCGATGCGCAAAGCAAGTCCACTCTCGTTGGATAGAGTATAGAATATATACATCTATGCATATATAGATACATATTACACCCATAGTTTGTCATTTGTCATAGGTATATGACTGTATATATGTCCAAGACAAGTTATTATTACAGTTCATTCTACACACTTTTTGCCCTAATTTATCATAGATTTCTAATCTCCATTCGTTCTTTTATGTCAAATCATCACCCCCCCATCCCCTCATCCTTATCTCGTTAAAAAGAGAAATTCATGAATAGGAATCTCATGTGAAAACCGAGGAAATATATTAAAAAATCAAAAATCTCAGCATTAAATAGTTCACTCAGTTTGGTGGGAGGAAACAAATGTTGTTCTTCGTCCTGTTGAAGATCATTATTCACATCGTCATCGTTAATTACGGTATAACTATTGAGACATGCAAGTCCTGAGCCGTTGCAGCACATACTTGAGCAGTTGAGACCTACGACACTCCCAGTTTTGGATGCATTCATTTTTGCAGAAGCATACAATGACGGGGAGTAAGTATTCGGGAACAGCAGGATTAGTAGACACAATAGGACCAAGATGATCTCCAATCTTTTTCCAACTACACATCAATGGATCTTTCTGCTCATTGAGCCATTGCTGCACTTGATAAGAAGTTCTTTAAGAGAACATAGAATGCACAGGCTGTTTTTAGATCGTCTGCAAATAACATTGTTGGCGGAGAGTATCCAGATCATCGGTATTTTTAGATACGAACATGGAAATTATGTCATTTTTGCCCCCTACATATCTCCGTAACCGTTCACTTTACCATAATTATGTATATGAGCCTCTTTGTTCGAAATTTAATATAGAACATTTTCGTATAGGATGATATTTACGCTAAGCTTCGTAGTTTTCGAGATATTTGCAGAAAATTGTGAAAAATTACCATTTCCACCTCTTTTCACCCCCTCCCACCGAAACCCGATGCTCATGGTCGTGTAACTTTTTACAACTTACTAAGAGGAGGGTATGGAACCATTTTGCTTTTCTTATGTTTCAGTTTGGTCGATTTTTGTGTTAGTTGTACCAATTGTGATTCATAATAGATAGATCGATAGATGAAATATAAATAAAATGCACCAATATTTTAATTATTGTTGGAATATTTTTTCTTGAAATGGAGGCTGAGGTCCAGAAAAGGTTGGGAACCTCTGCTGTAACTGTTAAAGGAGAGAAAGACGCACTGACAGCTAGTGCGAACCCAGAGTTTAATTTACTAGGTAAGCGCCACTTTTTGATTGAACCCAACCAATGTTAATATGAATATAACTGTCAATTCCAGTAGATGTTTCATGACATCACATTGTTACTTATTTAAACAACTTGCATATTGTATTTCTAGATAACTACTATAATCACTAATAGTGAGGAACTTACTGTTAGTTATGTCTCAGGTCCTTAGTTGCAAGCACACTTGCTCCTAAAACAAAACAAAACAATTAGGAAAGAAACCGCAATAATTATGCTAAATAAATTAAATATTTCTTCGACATTCCCATAAAATAATCCCATAAACTTCTTCTCATCCTATCTTAAAATATGTGTTATACGGATGACTGTCGTCATCTTGAACGTTCAGATATTAGGGCCTAAACTTGAGCCCCAAGGCTGATTTACGACTAAATATCTACTACTACATACTAGAATCCAAAAATGTTGGGGTTTATGCACTTTGCTTCGATCAATATTGTCATTTTATTTAATATCGACAAACGTGTCTGATAAGACTAATAATAATAATAGACTGAAAAGACTTGCTCGAATTGAGATCTCTCTCCTTTCCTAAATTGTATGTTATTCGCAAAAAAGGTATAATGTGGAACGCAGACCGAATGGAACTCTTAAAAACCCGTAATAGCCATCTTCAGTGAAAAGAGCTGTCTCGGTAATTGATTCCGGTGCCACTTTAATTTGAAAATATCTAGACGTTAAATCAAGGGTGGAAATGGTACTTACAACTCGATAGATAGCGGAACATGTAGCGGAACAAATAATTTGACATACGTTCTAGAAAGAAGACCGTTAATACTCGGCAACTGTAGTATTATGGTAAAATCTATTATATAATAAGCCCGATATACTCTCATAGAAAATACCCGGAGGAATTAAATATTTCTGATACCACCACAAATTAGCAAATCATTCAGTCAAGTTTAATTATTATTGAATACTGTGTTGAATTACAGTGCCGGGTCGTCGGGGTAGGCAAGGTAGACGCCGCCTACCCTTAAAAATTCGTTCGTCCCTCGCTCCTCAAAACCATTACAATAATTAATAATTACAGTACTTAAGTATTTCTCCTATTATACTTACATATTACTAAAAGTACACCGCACTATATACGGACTAATATAGCTCTCGAAAGGCGGGACGTGACGGGCCCATATTGAGGCCTATACGTTATAAGGGCAGAGCCCCCGCCAATCTAAAATCTAATCTAAGTGCACCGCAACAGCGCAGCGTATCGACTTGCTAGTGTACTGAAAATGACTGTATCTGAATCGGCAATGTATGCGTATTGCCGATTGCCGTATTGTGTAAGCGCGGCTTAGTCCACTCACATTCATAAGTCAGGTCAGACATTCTATCCCATCGCCTGAATTTGATGTTCCGCACGTCAGTTACAAGGAATGAGAAGTAGGGAGTAACGCTATTTCTCTCGCTGCCATGTGGTGAAATTATGCAACATAACCTTCGTCGTTAGGCGAAACCTTCGGCCGCCTTTGTTGTTAGGCGATACCTTCGACCGCCTTCGTCTATGAACGTATCAGTTTTAGTGTGAGTTGGGTAGCTGAGTTGAAGCTCTCGCGTTTTACTTGCTAGACGACAACGTGATCTCTGTTTTGTGTTTTATATACTGTCCTTTATCTTTATACTAATATAAGGAAATTTATAATTTCGAAAACTATAATAAAGTGTATTGTGTGTTTATATTATTTACTTTTTATTACTATTCTTATTCATAGTTATTATAGTGGTATATGCCGTGGCCGTGGGTTGTGGTGAATAGCTGTACTAGGAGGGAGACGTATGACGGGCACAGATATCCAAATATTTTTATTTACGGATAAGTAGTACTTTACTTTCAAACCACCGCCGTCCCACAGCACCTCTCAATGTTTTAAATTATTATATTTTTCCTTGGCAGATTAATCAAAATTTAAAGAATATCGTAAAGAGTTTGCACAGGATTTAGTTACATATTTAACAAACTGTTATAAAATAATTTTCGTTAAACAGAAATGTATTAATGAGGTATATCACGATTTACAATTTGAAAAATTATTCGATATTAAATTTTCTTGTGAATAATGAATTTCAAGAAATATTTGGCGAGGCTTTTAAGCTTTTTGTTTTAATTGCTTCAATTCCCCCAACAAGTACCTCGGTTAGGGACATTTTTCGTGTTTAAAGCGCATTAAAACATACAGCAGAAATTCAATGAAAAATTAACGTTTATCATCCCTTGCATTTATTTCAATTGAAAAAGAATTACTTAGCTACCTTGAGGAATCAGATGACTACAGAGAATATAATAAATAAATTTTCATTGGTTAAAGATAGCCGTATTAATTTACATTATAAAAAATAACTACAGCGCAATTTTCATTGTCAATCATGGTGAGGTGAGGAACGCTAAGAGGGAGGAGCCTACACGGTGCGCGATGCCATATAACAAACCAAACTAAATTTTACGCCAACCTAATCATCTTTTTAAGTTCTATATACCTATATAAGAAAAATTTTTTTTCTTTTGCAACTGGAAAAAAAAATTAAAAATCATTTTTAAGGATAAATATAATTATTGTGGGTGTGAAAAAGCAATTTTTTAAGAAAAATATTCAGCACAGCGAATTTCTAACTTTTCATTTTAAGAGTTTGACTTTCCCTATTTTTACCCCTGGCTGTCGCCTATACTCAAGTGCTAGTTATATAGGAATTTGATGTGATTGCTTTTGAGAGTTTAAAAATTAACAAATGTAGAAATAGTATGACAAAGGGCCTATCCCAAATAAGCTGCCCTTTTGGCTAATCTGTAACAGATTATTTATCGAACCGTGTACTGAGCCGTGACAATAATTTAGGAATAAATAGTGTACGATTTTAGTGTTAGTTTAGTTTTTAACCACCTGCCGATGATGCCAACTTGGTTGGCAAAACCTGCGTCGCGTAGTGTTCAGTATTGTGATGCTTCTGGAAAACCATAAATATTAAACTTAAATTAAAAGCGATACAACTACCCCTAGTGGCAGTTGTTGCAGCTACACCCTTCATCGTTGGTGGCCTACTTAGTAGTCTAAACACTATAATAATAAGAAGAAGAATAATAGGAAATCATATATCATATTTATGATATTTTACTACAGTTATTTTGCTCAAACGATTTACTGTTTATTCTTCTGCACTGCGGCCATCGTTTCCATCCATATTCCAGCAGTATTAACAAGAAATTCTACAATGATTAAAAACTGCAATTAAGTTCATTAAAAATGCAGGAAAAAGTAGTTCATTAAAAATGCAGGATTAGTAGCCGCCCACAAATGCACGCAAGGTGCGGTAAAAACCAGCCGCATATTCTAATTACCATCAAAACGGCATTTTCATAATAATTCCTGGGGTTTAATCCGAGTAATTGGTGCATTTTTTAGCGTTTACTTCCCCATTAACGTTCAGCAGCTTATTTCATCGCGAACCCATTGAGAGAATGAACTTTTTCTATCCTCTTATTCCGCTTTAATTAATTATTCGCCCGACTGAAACCTACACGATTGTTTTAACTCAGCCGGGCTTTTATTTCGCCGGCCCGACCTCTCAGCAACTAGCAGAAGTTGCGGGATTACGGTCAAACAAATAATATTCCCTCTACGGACGCGGACGTTCTGTTCGGACGGCCGCGCCGGTCGCCAGGATCGATTTTTAAACCGTACCAGAATGCATTATTTGATTTGTATGAAGGTTGGTTCATCGAATTAGAACTTTGCAAACTCTCTACTGCCTTACTGCCTTCTCAAGTTATCGTTAAGGCTGACAATATTCACTTACATTATGTATAATTAACGATAATTAAGGATTATTTCATTTAATTAAAAATAGGTGTTTCTCAACCAGCTTTTCAATACGCCTAATTTTATTTTTAATAGCACATATCATAAAAAATAAAACCATTATATTTGTTTATAAGCAAAAAATCCCCCTTTAAACGGACTTTTTAACAACAATAATTGTTTGAAGAAATAACAAATTTTTTCAACCCACGTTGTAGTTAAATCTTTTAAGAATGCATTCCACTTTTGTTCCATTGTTTAAATGGATGCTCTATGGGATAAACAATCGCAAATTGTCCATAAACTATCAAGCCGATCTGGCTGAAATTTTGCACACTTATAAGGACCCATAATGTGCTCGTTATATGTCACGACCATTATTGCAAAAGTTATTAACATTTATAAAATAGTGAAAAAAAGAGGCTATCTCGCCATTATCACTATAATTTATTTATCGATTTTAACGGATAAAAAATGGCAAAAATTAAAAATCTCTGAAACGTAATAAGAAAATTCTACAGGCTGAAAACTGAAGACTTTGGTCGTTGGTTATAAAAAATAGGGCTGTACGTCTATATGCATATTATTTAATACGAAATACTATGACGAAACAAACCAGACAACAAGTAAAAAACCATCAGTAAAGTACAAAATATTACATTAATTTCAGGAATTTAATTTGAGGGACTATTTTGTGTTGCTTTACGGCAAACGTTTGAAAAGAAGATATTGACTAAGAAAATGTAAAACATATTGAGTTTTAAATCAAAAAATGCCAAAGGTGAAATAAAAGTTTGCAAATCAAATTTGCTACTAAACGAACGTAGTTTCAAGACCATAGATCTATGTTGAAAAATATTTGTAGGGGAGAAAGGGACCGCGGGCCCGGTCTCCCCAATAGGGAATTTTTTATTGCATGAAAATGTTCTACCATACTGAAAAATAAGATATGCAAAATATGACGTTTTAACTTTCAATAATAAATTTGTTATAAATTAATAAAGTTATGGCGTGAGAGACCCGTTTCAAACCTTTGAACAGGTGCAAAGTCGTGACGGCACATCCTACAATTTACAAACGACGAGAAGACCGATTCGGTCGGCTACGGGAGATCCCAGCACTCGACCGCTGGTTTTCATAGTTCATTCGGCTGCTTTCCGAATATTGTAGGCTGTGACGTCACAGCTCGTTTCGGGCCGCGTCAATTTTATCGCTGTTTAGATCCTTCATACTGATTGCGCCGAATTAGAAATCTTGTATTTTTGTGAAGTAGGTACACGTTTTATTACAACGTTACGCTATGTTTTTTAGTATTATTTTTATATTTAAAATTTTAGTCATGTTCCTTATTGCAGGGTTATAAACCATTTTTTTTCAAAATTCTTACCAAAAGAGACATAAAATAAAAAATATTTGTGCCAATTTTCAAATTTTTATCTTTACGATTAAGGTCAATAATCAAAAAATTCATTTTTTTTTTAACCTCGATACCCTGTATCTCGGAAATTAAGCATTTTCCGACCTATATTTACATGAACTTTTTCTTATTTTAAAGTTCCATCACCCTGTACACTTTGGTGCCTGAATGTTGGGCCACCCTGTATGTAACATACCATACACGGATACACGTTGATATTTGGTTCAACCAATCGATCGTTTTCTAAAGTAATTATTATAGAAACAGTTGAAGATTGCTATAGAACATGAAGTATGGACATTTCTAGAATCGAATCTAAAATCCAAAAATTTAATGATAATATATTATGATGTATACAATAAAAATTAATTTTTTTTAATTTAATGAAATTTAATTTTAAAATGTACCTAACTAAACCCCGGTTTCGAAATAGTGTGGAATGATTCATAGATAATATCACACCACAATTGAACGGTCTGCCTATTTGCAATGGATCACAGAATTTCTTAGTGTGCAAATTTGTGTACACTCTATAGAAATGGTGGGCAGAACTCATTAGTAACCGGGTCTACCGCTCTCATTGGTGAGTTTTAGGCGGTTCTAAATTAAATTAAATTTCATTGGTCAACGGTAAAGACGCCGGATTTCCATGGATATATTGACGCATGCGCTGTTTCATACATGTATGTTTTGGCGCGACAGTGGCGTTTCATTTTGTCATATGTATGGTTGATTCGCGATATAAATTAATTATAATATTGTGTTATACGCGAGTGTTTAGTGTTTTTATGCGATGGAAGCGACGAACTCAAGTAGTTGCCAATAATTCTAATCGTAAGCGACCTAATTTGAGAGAAGGAGAACTTAAAATGATAGAGGAGGCAAAAATGCCTCCTCTAAAATAATACGCCCATGGAATTCGTCTCGTTTCCTTCGCACCTCATCTCCCTGAGCCGTCCATATGTTGGTGATGAATCACTCCACACTATTTAAGCACCGTAGTATACGTACCTCTAACTACGTACCTTATATACCGGTGCGTTTGTATATAAAAATAAAAGATAAAACGCACGTAAAAGACCTAAACTAACTAACGTAGATTAAGTAGAGATTTTACCAACGCTTTACCCAAGCTTTAAATTTTTTGTAAAACTAACAAACTAATTACCCGCAACTTCCCGTCAAATCCAAAAAGTACCATAGGTCAAAGACAGAAATACATAACACCGGAAAGCCGAGAGCAAGAAATTAGTAATACCAACAAAGAAATCCGGCAAAAGTTTTCTAGACGGAAAAGAGGCCATAGCAAAAGAGCACACACGCAAACGATTAAACTCTTATTATTAAACGACTCTAATAAAAATATTAGATTTAGCCGATAATTCAAAATTGAATTGAGATAAACCAAAAAAACCAAACAAATCGAGACACAAGACAAAACGAGACGAGAAGAGACAAGCCCTTTTCCCATCTCATCTCGCCACGAAAAATTGTATCTCGAAATTCCGAGACGTGACGAGACAAGACCCCACATCGTGTCGTCTCTACCTGTAATATTTTTTTCCGTGAAATCGATCAATAGTTCATACACAGACTGGACTAATATGTTTTAATCTATATATACTAATCTATAATATATAATTTCTATTTGTAAGGATACAAATAGAGTTGTAGTAAAGATCCGTTAGAAGTAGTAAATACGTTACTCTCTAGATCCCACCCAGACACTCTAACTTAAATAGGGCGAACTAATTACGCGCTCCGCCACGAGGCAATCTTAAAATTACTCGTAGATCTGTCTCAAACCCGGTAACGAATGCCCAATATTAAATTTCCATTAACCCAAAAGCGCCTGAATCTTCAGGAGTATACTCGGCGTGCACTAAACCTATAACCTATACGTTTCGGTCGTCATACATATTTCATGAAGTTCTGCCTTCGGAAAGGACCTTTGAATGCGTGTCATTGAAAATAATATTGAGCACAATACGTAAGATAAGTGACATAGGTATACTATTTTTATAGTACATCTCTTAAAAATAATAAATATAAAAAAGACAGCCCTCGCATGTTAGCACTGCAAGCACTTCGCATGTTCGGAAAATCGCGAGTTAATAATAAATTATTTTGCTATAACTAATTTTCTATTATCGTTTAATATTAATGTGACTAGTGTGGTAAATAAGCAAGTGTGATTTTAAGTGTATTTTACGTAATTGAACAAACGCCCAATTAATATAAGAACGTAATACGATCCTGTGCTGAATTAGCGGTTTTGAAGACAGATTTTGATTAGATTGATCTAGATTAAACTTACTGACTACATCCTTAAATACATGATATGGAGATTTGAATAGTCCAAATTAACCGACAAGTATAACTAATATTAAAAGATGTTATTATATTACAGGGATGGTGGTTAAGCGGTTTAGCGCGCCAGCTCTGCGACTCGATCACTTAACAGAAGTTGGTTCAACTCCCCACAGGTACGAAATAAGTGTTCAATGATTTTTCCTCAAAATTTAGCTAATGAAGTTTTGGTAACGGTATTTTTTATTTGAAGCAGACCTTTCCTAAGTTTTCTTGAACAATTTTACTCATAGGAATAATGGTTTTCCCGAATTCTTCGGCCCGAGACACTTGTATCCTCATCTCTCTTATGCGTTACCAATGAGTTTCATTCATTAACTCTTTTTCCTAAATTACTCGTAGTTTTGTGTACCTACATTCATCCGTTTGGTATTAGTTATTCTTCATTCTAGTACCTTCCTCGTCCTAGTCGAGTTATCTTGCTATATAGTCTCTTGATACTCTTTTAGCAGTTCTACAAAATGTTCTTCCCACCTGTCCCATCTATCTAACGTTAGCTGGCGAGACCTCTCTCGCTAAAGTCTCGCCATACTCATTAGCAGCTCTTTAAAATGTTCTTCCCATCCACCCAACCCTCTTTTACCTCCGTTATGTTATGGTTGTGGGTCCGATTGTTTACCCTTTTTGTTTCGTGATAGTAAATTATTATTATCTTCTCACATAATTCTACCCTATCAATAGTCTTGTAAGGTCTTGTTAATTTTTGCAGCGGGTTCTTTTTGCATGTATACATATTGACTCTCGTTCCATCAAAAGATACTTATTTTCATTTAGTTGAATTAGAGTGACTACCAGCAGCATTATGTATTAAAATTATAATTAGTCTTATAATTAGTTTTTCCATTCTTTTGTGTTGTTTTTATCTGATAACTCATGCCACCCAACTGTCTACAAAAATTGCCACGAATTCCATAGGCGCAATCCCTATATAGTTTGAATTAATTTTAATTGGGGTAATTCATTCACGCTGAAACGAAGACAAAGGGTATTGATTAGCAGAGACCGGGGTGCGCGTTATCCTCAATTGAATAAATCGTCAAAAAAACAAGGCTCACTGCCACTCAATAAGCCAACTAATGCGATACAGTTTTTACTTTGCGAAAGCGGAGTACCGCCATTAAATCTTCAGAGTGCACTGAACTGGGTTACACACTCAATTAGATCCCGACTCGGAGGTATAATACCTGTTCCGTGTACTTAGAGTTGCTAGCCAAAAGCATGACCGCCGCGCGTTACGGGAGGAGGCAATAAGGGTTGTTTTCGAGAACTACTAGTAGCGCGGAATTTCGTATTAAGGCAAATTTGGGAACATTATTTCCTAGTAGAAAGATATGAAATTAATTAAATTCGCTATTACAGTCATGGTACGTATTAATCATCGGTGAATCGTGTCCAGTTATTTGATTGAAACAATGATTTATTGGCCCTAACAGTGTGAAATTAACAAATCGTTTTGTCTCCCGGACCTTGTTAGTTTCAAGTAGTTGGGAACGTTCCCTAATTGCCCTCAAATTAGCACCGGAGCCTCGCTAAACTAATTAGTGGAAGAAAAAGTATCGTTGAGGGTCGGAGATCAATCAATCTTGCCAATGTATTTGTTGGGGATAAATGTTCAAAAATAAGTTACCGTCCAACAAAGCATATACAAAATGAAACTCTGAGAGCCATTTAAGGTATCTATTAGAATTATATTGTTCGCACATTATTTTGGTGTACGAGCAGTCGCACCGGACTGATAGCATACTGATAGCTCATATTATTTGGGTTAATAATATCGCGTTGGTCGGTTTTTGAAGTGAAAACTTCCTAAGGCGCGTTTTGCTGAGGAGTAAACCTAAGTGAATCGTCACGCTCGGGTCGGTGACGCTGAATCGGGTTTACACGGCTCCACTTGACAGTGAGGCATTTTACCGGTATATTTTACCGGTACTGGCTTCATTTCAGCTGATGGTAGCTTCAGCTTTGGTTGATGGTAGATAGTAGCGTTTCCACATGAACATGTTCAGTGGCAACTTATTCACTGGTGAGTCGCGGTTCACTTTCACTCATTACGATGGTCATGTACGAGAATATAGACGTCCTGGTGAACCAAGAACGGATTGACAAATTCGGAGGCGGATCTGTAATGATATGGGGTGGCATAATTATAGATACCTACAACTTGGTAGTCGTTGTTTCTCAACGCCTAAATACAATACAATTGCAGAGCAAGTGTCACCATTTGCCAATAATTTTGGTGTTGGATTTCTTCTACAGCAAAATAAATTCACACGGCGTTCACACGGAGTTCACACGGCGCAACTTGCAACGGAGAAATTTCCTCCGGCAGCAAGAAATTCGATCGATCGATCGATTAACAGGATCGAAAATGCATGGGACAAAAACCCTGTTGCGCCTATTTCAACAACTGACGGAGGCTCTTCTGAACCGATGGAGGAATCTCTAGGTCAGGAATTTCTGAGAAAACTCAATCGAAGCATTCCTCGCCGTTGTCAAGACGTAACTCCCCTGATTTATTGTACACGACAAACGCTTAAAATCCGTCGCCTGCTAGCTACCTAATTAAAACACCTAAGAAACTATTGTGAGATTATACGCCATAATTAAGTTTACATCAAAGCGGATATTGGTAACCTCTCATCTCCTTGGAAGCGCAAGGGGACCTTCAGCGCAATTCGAACCGGGCCAGTTACCGGAAGCAGTGTCTGAAAAGCAACGGCGCGGCGTCTCCTTAAACAAGGCTGATGTCGATCGGCCTCGTTCATCTTTCCCAACAATAGGACGTGAGTTTGGAGCAATTTAACACATGATCCATCACTTTATACCGCGCAATTTCCTCCGGTGTGACAAAGCTGTATCCAAGAGGGCGACGGCGAGAGGTTTTAGTTGCGGCTGAAGCACTTCAACTGAAGGAAGATTGGTAGAGCATTAGATTTAAATTATTTTGGTGATTAGATCCTGTACAGGGTGATAGGAAAGAAATTCATACATTACCTCTACGTATTTTAGCTTCTTGTAAGCCGATTCTTGTAAGTTTTATTATTGTTAATATCTATTATTATCTTGTTATTAGCCCCACGTTGGGCGCCAATTGTGAAGGGTTTAATTTTTTTATTATTGAAGTGAAAACTTCTTTAGGTGCGCTCTTTACTTTTTTGTGGGTGTTGAATGAGACTGAGCCGTCACGCTTGGCTATGTAACGCTGCTTCGGGTAAAGTCGGCTCGAGTTGACTAAGTGAGATGGATCAGTCGGCAGAACGAGACATTAGAGAGATTTTGTGGGTATTTAATAAGACTGAACCGTCACGTTCGTCTATGTAACGCTCAGTCGAGTAAGGTCCACTCGTTGTCTAAGCGAGAGAGAGAGAGACTTTTTTAGATATTTAAATAAACTTATATCATATTTTATCTTCCATAAGCCTATTGTTTCATTCTTAGAATATAAAAGTAATGAAGAAATTCAATCAGATCAAAATTCGACAATACAATTAATTCAGAAATATATTTTTTATTTTGTAACTAATATTACTTAACGGGTACAGAGATGAGAATAAATATTTTTATATAACAATATAAATATTATCTTGTTGATTCACCGAACTAATCCATTATACAACATAAACGTAATTATATTATATATTATAAAATTGGAAAATAAGAAGTTTTCACTTCCATCGTGTGGTCATAAGCACAAACCCATATTTTTTTATAATAAACAAAAATAAATTACATTTTTTTGATTTTGGAAAATAAAATAAATATGCATTATATAAATATATAATAAGTACTAGAATAACATTGTGCCATTCCTTCTACTCTGCTTTAAAACTTAGCAAATCTTCAGGCTCTATTTGGCAAAATATCTTATTTTTATTTAGCCAGTTATTGATGTTATTTATAATATCGTGAGAAATAGTCTACATGCTTTGTTTTATGCTGAATTTAATAAAGAGCTACATTAAACTTATACTACCTCGTGATTTTATTTGTAATATGGATTATATGGTTGTCTAGAAAGAAAAAAATCAAGTTTTTGAAGCCCTGTATCTCAAAACCTATTGGACAAAACTGCACTCAGTCGTTACGTAGGATTCATTATTTACGAGTTTTAAAAAAAAACTTCAAAAAAAACTCAAAATATCATGGTTTTTCCTCACTACGCAGAGAGCACAAGTTTTTCGAAGCTGCAAACTTGGTTTTATGCAGCTGATATTAATCCTAACAACATATAAAAAAATCAGAGTTAGCTATCTTTTTGCGCTTTCATACAAATGTAGAACATATATAAAGCTAACGGCCCTGAATGTTCATCCACAATGTTGATATATATATTGAAGGAAAAATATATATATATATATATATATATATATATATATATATATATATATATATATATATATATATATATATATATATATATATATATATATATATATTCCTTCCTTAAATGTAATCTATTTTGGAGTGTAAATAGATATTCAACAAACAAACGACCCCATTAAAAATATATCTGCGGTCCTTTTCACCCCCTTCTGAACGACTCAACACGAATTCAATTCATTCTAACACTGCCGGGTGCAAGAATAAGAAAGACCCTCACTGATTGATTTTAACGTATCAAGAACCCTGCGTCAGATACGGCACAAAAGCATCAAAGAGATCCGCAATTTCTATGCTCGGGTTAACTATCTCCAATATTTTCTGGGGAATATACATACCTACTTCATTCTAATATTACTAAAAGCTACGGCGCGGCGTAAGAATTTACCATTGTTATTATTAGAGAGGGAGAAAGACAGAGAGAGTCGGTTTCCACCTGATATCACCAGAACAATTTCTATATACATGACAATTGTTATAGCAAAAACAATTTTGTTTGAAAGTTAAATATTTAGAATGTATATTTAATATATTTTTTTAAATAATGAATATATTGCTACATGGTGAGAAAAGATCATCAATGTTGGGAGGTTCCGTGAGACACACGCGTTCATTGACCATTACCCACAACCAAAAATCCCTCGGTGTGAGATCAGGTGACCTTGCTGTAAGGTAATGGTCCCCTCTTCCTATCCAGCGCCTAAGATGACTAATCTAAGATGAATAGACCTCCACTCGCATTAAATATGGCTTCATCAGACACAAGAAAATACAGGAGAAGGGTCCACTTCTACATCATGGAGGTTTCGGCGAACGCTTGGCTCAAACATCTCGGTTTCCACTTTCCAGCGGTAATCTCAGATTTGACTCTCCTGGGCTATTTAGGATCTTGAACGCGTTCGATGCTGTCTTTGGATCGGACGATCATCGACGCGACGTTTCGGTATTTGTAAACTCTAAGGGAAACTGATCAAAATTATATGCAATGTCGTTTTGCAGAAGGTGCAAATATATCCGCCCTTCTATATTATGTTTGTAAATAACTGGACCTATCACCATCTGATTGGTAAAAACAGTTAAATTTTGTTTCACCAGCCTGAATTTTCCTTTGCCCCACCCGAATTTAGCTTGCCCAGCTTGAATTCCGTTTGCCTAGCATCTGCGACGGATCTTTCCGTTTGAAAAGTCAATTAACATTGGGTTAACGTATGTAACACTTGGGCATAGATGGCGTTTTTTTAAATATTTTTAATATTTATATAAGTACATAACGAAAATCTTAATTTTCCAATTAATGACTGTTATGGCTGTCAGATTGTTGCAGGCCGCTTTGCGGTCGAACTTCTTGCAGAATATGAGGATTTTGTCTCGTATTTATTCTCATATTAATTTTAATTTTAGTAAATTAGTAAAGACTTGAGAAACTACCCCCACACATACACCGCTACTAGAGGTCTTAAGTCATTCGAGTGAATTATAGAGTTCCCAAGTTGCAAAACTAAAACAGCCCCGCGGTAGCAGCTCTGGAACCTCAAAGCGTGGGTATACATGGAATCGGTGTTTGCACATTACAGCCAACTTGGGAGGTTCGTTAATCTTCTACTCGTAGTACAAGTAGTTTTCCCGCTGTACGAACTTTGATGGATTATAGTCTTCTTTTAATACATTACTGAGTAGTATAATACAAGTTCGATGTAAATGTGAAAGTTCCACAAATGCATTATCAAAATTACTGAAAACTTTAGTTCCAAACATATAATGTACATCTCATAATAAAGATCATTCATAGTAAAAAGTATCTATGCACTGACTACAATTCACTCGTTTATATACGTTCTTCGTTTATAAGTGATATCCATTCAGTGTTTACTAAAGAATGGGCCATAATTCAGGAGTAGATAGATTCCTTGGACGTAAATAAAGTGATTTAAGTCAAATTACCTTAGTATAAATTTGCTCGCGTAAGTTAATTTTTTTTTGGATATATTTAGGTAATTTTACTAAAATTTTGGAAAATTATGTCTTCCAATAAAAACCATCTATGGCACTGCCTAAAATTCACTTGTAATATAAAAGTACTCGTAATATACGTTCTTCGTTCATAGTTTATATTCTTTCATCTATCAAAATATACAGAGTGCTTACTAAAAAGTGGGCCATATTTCAGGATTAGATAAGTTCCTTGGACGAAAATAAGGTGATTTCAGTCAACTTACCTTAGTAAACATTTGCTTGTGTGAGCAGTTATAGCCCTCATAATATAGTTGTTATCTTTTTTTTAGGATTATTTATTACCTGGGTAATTTCACTACAATTTTGGAAAATTATGTTTTTGGTATTCCTATTTTTTTGTGATAAATGTATGGTGCATTCTGAGCGCACTTGACACTACATTGCTTCCTTCAGCTCAAGAGGATCCAAGCAGTGGAAAACATAGCGCTTCGGACTGCAGTAGGTGCCCCTTGGTATGTGACCAACGAGGTCATCCGAAGGGATCTGAAATACAAGACGGCCACCGAGATGATCGAGGACCATGCCAAGAAGCTCTACGTCATCGCAGAGGACCACGGGACTCCGCTAATCCGGCTGGCCACGGACTACGATCCAGAGGAAGCAGGACCTCACAAGTATAATATAATCACGATCTTATGTTTCAGCACGACTGATGCGAGAAGAAGCAGACGACACCGAAGAAAAGAACAGGACCAAATAAAACGGATCGAGAAGACACTAAAACAGCCCAATCCAGTGGATGGCGAGGCCCAGTGCCTTGCCAAACCACACATCCTTACCTTACCTGACTGAGCCAGCGAGCTGATCGCTGATCCGCTCTCTAGCTCCATCATCCTGAGCTACAATGCTCATCCTTCATATCAACCTGAATGCCGCGCAGCCGGGCTCTAGCAAGCCCGACGAGAGGTGGAAGGATTCCTCAAACACCCGACATGACACCCCCGGGGGTAATACACACCGGCGAAGAAAGTCAAGAGCGCCAGAAGCAAGGCTCTGCCGGTGGGGCCCATCAGCCAAGACCGGGGGAGGCTGCGTAACTTCACGTGACACTGATCACATTTGTGAGGAGGGTCACGTGAAACGCGCGGCTTACCCCTTACGAGGCGGTCTCGGCCTATATAGATGTTAAGGGTAAAGAGCGATGGTACCGCTCGGCCCCCTCTTATCGAGGTCACATCTATAGCCAAGGATATTGGCGCGCTTCCTTCAGTTTTTGTAAGGATAGATGTTTTTGGAAAACGATTAGTTATTTTGAAACAGGATTCGATTTGCTTTAAAAAGGGTTGCGTGTCGTTAAAATACACCGTTAGAGAAAACAATGTATAAAGTAGGTACATAATATTTGTTGTTTGAAAAAGAATATATAAATTACAATAAACTACTTATTAATCCAAAAAGTTGTTGCAGTTAGTAATGTGGTTCTTATAACAACTTAAAAGGTAAAAGACATGAAACCGAACAGAAAAATATGAAATGAAAGATACTTTTAAAAACAACAATACATTTAAAAATAACTATTTCAAAAAATACCATTTAAACTAAAAAGTATAGCTAAATTGTACTAAAGTAAGTGGACTTAGATCACCTTATTTTCGTCCAAAGGAACTGCAGCATAACCTATTCTTTAATAAATACTCTGTATAACTGCAACTACAGAACATAATGATATAACAAATGATATCAAAATTAAATGTAAAACTAGTGATAAATTATAAAAATGTGTAACATTATGTAGGAAACTTCGCAGATTGGGGTATTTAATGAAAAAAAAATATGCAGCATTTGTCGGCAAAAATATGGACAAAAAATATACAGCAAAATATAGAATGAAAAAACCTTACTTTCAATGCTCGACCGTCTCACCTTCTTGTCCACATCCTTTACAGATGGCTGTGTCATTTTGACTTATGGTGCTTCCTTACCCGGCAGTGTCCAGTTAGGATTCCTATTGCGAATCGTAGGTTTCCTCTAGACACTGCTAGATAATTCCTTGCTGTCTGTTCGATAGAATATCCCAGGAGATTTTTAGTCAGTCGATAGCTACTTGTTTCATCACATCACTTCTTAAATTTCTTATGGGTGTTTTCCTTGACTATTTGTAATTTCGCTGCAATTGGTAATGTACTCGAGGGACCAGGCCCTTTATAATAGTCCGTTTACATTGAAATCGCAGACTTTATATACCACATACTCGTATATACCACAGCTTGATCCTTCTTTCCTCTTTGATCCGTCTATGCAGCTATGGTTCACGGCTTCAACGGCGGTCTCATCTTCACTATTAGTTGGTGGCGCAAGGTTTAACAAAGACAAGCCGAGGAGAAATGTCATCTGCACGTGCCTGTAAAAGGGGTATCGTTTTGACAGCCTCGATCTACAGGCGGCATCTAGTTTTGCCACAGATTCCATTTAGTTGTATACTAACAGATTTGAGGCGAGCCATGGTACTCAAGGCCACTTGTTCTAGATGTAAGTCTAGCGGTGGAATACACACCATTACCTCCATTGCTCTCGTTGGTGTTCTTCGCATAGCTCCGTTTTGCTCAGGCAACTCTTTTTACCTGACAGAGCTTGAGATTAGCTATTATTTTTTTACGCTTGGACCACCAGACAACAGCTCCATAGGTCTTATGATAGCAGTGGACATCCACATGACCAACTTAGGTTTCACTCCCCAGGTTTTCCCTATTGAGTTCGTAAAATTTTAAATAACTGTCAAACTGCCCGTCCGTCCGTCTGTCTGTCCGAATTTCGCATTTTAACAGGCTAAAGGGATTGTAGGCTTGTGTAAAACAGGCTTGTGTAAAGGAAGAGCCCTCGTTTTCAGCCAAATTCAATAACAAATGTCCCCCCAGTGGCGTCCCAAAGAATAAAAAAAAATGTCTAATAATAAATCGTAAAGTTCTAAAACTTCTTCACTATACTAAGATGGTCATACAGCATAAGTTTCATAAAAATCGATTAATAAATTACCGCGTTCGCTATATACCACGTTCACGCGGCTCCAAGATGGCGGATATCTTTGCCATTTATTGTCCAATTCAAGATCCAAATCTAAGTATCTCGAAATATTAATTTTGCAAATACTGACCTCTTACAGACCTCTTGCCTAGTACAATAGTTTCAGCAAAATTATCGTAAACTATGTCGATGGTTTCATATAACCTCCAAATTCATTAGATTCGCTACTACGAGCACTCATTATAACCCTGGATTCGCCACTACTCCTTTATTTAGAAGAAATTTTCTTTCAAAAAAATGTTTCTCAGTCGAATTATTTTACTCCTGAATGAAACAGGACAATAGGGTGCAATCCTGATATTACACCGCTGCAACACGTATTCTCAGTGGGCTTATCCCGCAAAATCCATGGCGAAATTTCAGACAATAGATTATCTCGGGTGGATTATTCACAGAGGCAAATCTCATGGAAAGATATATAATAAATCCCGGTTGTTCTGGTTTACTGGTATTAGAAGTTGCTTATAGGACGTACAACTGAAAACATTCGGCTGATTTACTTCGACAGACGGGTGACAAACTGGGACATTCATCAGAACGCACGCATGATTATAATATTAACATAAGCCAAAATATATTTCCCAGAAGTGTGTTAGTCTGGTGCGCTACGTGAGAAGTGGGTGTTTCTAGACCTTACGTAGCCATGTGAGAAGTGAAGCGGTAAACTCTAACGTTTACACTCAACGTTGCTTGCCGAACGTTGTCTGCGAGAATGGTCAGGAGGCTCAAAATTAAGATAGCCAACAGCTTATGTGAAGCGGCAGAACAAAATTGCGTCGGATTGAGCAATTTTGACCCTTAAGTGTGATATAATAATAAGATTACAATGTCTGAACAGTGTTAAATAATATGTAGAAAATAGGAAAATATTAATTAAAATGTTTTATAATGTGTTTTTTGTTTAACTGAAGAGTCCGAAAACTTTCGTTCAATCCGTTATAACATAGACTAAGTGAATAGATAGTCAGTCGTCATGCACTTAATTCTCGCTGTAAATGATAAACGACATCTCCACAAACTGTATTGAAACTGAGGGTTCTAATGAGGATTCTAGATGGAGCTGTAATACGGTTTTGTTATTCTTTCATTCATAAATTATGCTCCGTCTTTTAATTTTCTACTTATGACGAAAGTCCAACCCCAAGCGGTTTATCTAACAGCTACATACTATGAATGTTGCCAAGTTTACATAGCAAGTTTAAATGCTAAGTAAACGTATTATTTGAATAAACGGATAATCTCAATATTTCCTTAAAATATTATAACACTTTCTTCAGTTATGTGAGAATAAAAATTTTCAGATATGAAAAAAAACATATCTCAAAAACACACATTGTGGGATGACATATTTACTTACTAAAATAAATCCAATAATATTTTTCTACGTTAATTTATTTCAAGTCATTGTGTGCTCAATACAAGATTTTACTTTACAGTCGTTTTTTGAAATAATTTAGATTAAATAGTTAATAAAAGCTACTGTTGCCGTCGCGTCGGTAAGCGTTTTTAATTTTAATTTTCAAATTATGAAAAATCTGTGGCAATATAATTTAATGAAATTATTTAGTATTAGTTAGATAGTGGAAAAGTCCGAAATGATCGTTATTGTTTTGCTCGTATAGCAAATATTTAAAAATCCATTAAAAATGGATGATCTTATATCAGCGCGCGCCAATATTTTTCGCTAATATGTGACGTCGATAAGAGGGCCAGCAACGACGTAGATAATACGTCATTGATAGGTACAAGTTTATATTTGAAACTTTTTATAGCTTCTAGGCACAGGCAGAAAAAAATCTTGACTATTAAGCAGTAAGGCCTACTTTTATATCAATATAATATATAATATTATATACGAATTTTATATTATGATCTGAAAATAATTTGAAAAATGTAGTTTAACACACCTCGCTTTAAATTAACCGTTTGAACCGCGCTTATGAATTCTTAAAAACTCATTTAGAAAACTACATCCTATATAATAGTAGTTAACAAATTTTAAAAATGTAAACAGTTTTTGAAAAAAAAAGTCCGAAAATCTCGTCTATCAAATCTGTGTGTGCATGGACATTTTCAGCTGCGTTTGTCTGTGTAACGACGAAACAAGGTAGGTATAACCAGTGGCATAACTAGGTGGCCAAAGGCCCCGGTGCAAAATATTTGTGGGCCCACAATTAAACAAAAATCTCATCAAATTTTGAACTGTTTTATTAATAGCACAATGTTCTTTTTTCATTAAAAGATCAACGGTGTGAATTAGTGAATTTACAATATATGATGTAATTTACAATATATGATGTAACCATTAACAAATAATAACAAGGATAAGAAGATTTTATAAAACATATATAAAAATAAAAATGGGTTCTTAATAATTATTATTACCAGTGATCAATGGTTTTGGGATTAACAAACAAGAAAGATGGATAGCGCGTGTATTGTCTATTTTATTTTTCATGCGTTTCGTTTGATGATGGAAGGTATTAAAAAGGCCCAATCATATGCAATTTTTTAATAAGAAAATGTTGATGTCGAATGACGTCATCAAGAGCAGCTACGTAATGCTAAAGTTGATTAAAATTTGTGAAGAAATATATACCTAGGTACCGGGTAAGTCTCTTAAGATTGACACCCCCCTTATCTCACGTATCCTTTGCCGATTTAACTCATTCAAAAAAGGAGTAGACACGGTTTTTGGTGAATTTTTATAATCTGAGAACAGATATTAAAAATCTCGTAAAATATACAGGGTGGAAAATAAAACATGATTTTTTTAAATGGAACACCCCGTATATTTTTAGACCAAAATAATGTCCTTAATTTTCTGAATCCAAAAATGTGTAATTGTTATATAATCACTCCACCTGTTCGTGAGATAATACTAAAAACTCACATTACGGGTGTCAATTATAAAATAAGAACATCAAGATACCTCTGGAAACAATGCATATTTGCATTGTTTATTTGTTGACAGATGTCATCCAGTTATTTGTGAGATAGTAGTTCACTCTCTTAGATATTAGCGTAAAAAAAACGTAGTGTTCGTAAAGAAGCAAGTTATTTTGAAAATGGTATATTCATTGGAAGAGCGAAAAGAGTTATTAGAGAAATTTATATTCAGTGCAACAAGAATAAGTCTCTTGCTCGGAGGGAGTATGTTAGGTTATTTCGAGAAAGGCTACCTCCTTCCAAAAATAGTTTTAAAAACATTTATGCAAAGTTTAGGAATACCGAATCTCTGAGAGACAAGAAAAGGGAAAGGCGAAGAACAAAAACAGGAGAAGATACAGAACTCAACGCGTTATTATATTTTGCTGAAAATCCATCCAAATCATCCTATGCCGCAGCAATAGAATTGGATATATCACAAAGAAGTGTGATAAAAATATTATATCGCTATAATTTTAAACCATATAGTATTTTGCCTGTTCAATATTTAGACGACAACAACACAACAACCTTCAAGGCAGGTTAACCTTCTGCAGAGACATACTTGATAGAATAGAGGAAGATGATGAGTTTCTAAGTCATGTCTTTTGGACTGACGAAAGCAGTTTTTCTACTGCGGGAATTTTTAACAGAAAAAATGCACATTACTGGGCAGCGGAAAATCCACATATTGTAAAAAAAATAAAAAAACAAGGATACCAAACTGTAAACGTGTGGTGTGGCATCCACAAGGATGCTATTGTAGGTCCTGTATTTATAAATGGGCCCTTAAATGCACAACGTTATCTGGATATTCTTCAACATCCAGTTGAAAATTATTTAGATAATATTAATTTAGTGGACAACAGATCTGTTATTTGGCAGCAGGATGGAGCACCACCACATTCTGCAAGGAACGTCACCGAATACCTAGACAGAAAATATCCTATTTGGATAGGAAGGCACGGTGTTATACATTGGCCCGCTAAAAGTCCGGACTCCGGATCCGGATCCGAACACCAATGGATTTTTTTCTCTGGGGTACGATAAAACAAGATATATACGAAACTGGGGTTTTTAATAATATGAATGAGTTAATGAGTTAAAAGAATGCATACGTGTAAAAATTGAGGAATTGAACCAAAATGGTGATATATTTCAAAGGGTGAGAAGCAATTTTATAAAGCGATGCCAAATGTGTATTCAGAATGGTGGTGGTTACGTGGAAAATATTTAATTACGTTACGTGTAAATAAATAAAATTGTGTTACTCTATTGTGTTATTATTGACTGTATTAATATTGACTTTTATTTGTTTTTATTAGGCTTATGTTGTTTATTGTTATTACTCGTTACTGTTATTGTCACCTCATATATTATTTATTTATTATCTCAATAAATGGCATTGTTTCCAGAGGTATCTTGATATGTTTTTTGTTTCATAATTGACACCCGTAATGTGATAAGTTTTTAGTAATATCTCACGAACAGGTGGAGTGATTATATAACAATTATATATTTTTTTATTCAGAAAATTAAGGACATTCTTTTGGTCTAAAAATATACGGGGTGTTCCATTTAAAAAAATCATGTTTTATTTTCCACCCTGTATATCTTACGAGATTTTTAATATCCGTGCTCAGATCATCAAAATTCATGAAAAACCGCGTCCACTCCTTTTTTGAATGAGTTAAATCGGCAAAGGATAAGTGAGATAAGGGGGGTGTCAATCTTAAGAGACTTACCCTGTACATATAATTAAAATAAATCTAAATTATGGTCTATCATTTCCAATGTGTCATTTTTATTTTTTTTAGATTAAACAGGGTGGCACAAAAAAAAAATTACAAAACAAACATTGCGATTATAGTATATGTATAGCAGCTTCGGCAGTTTTTGAGAAAAAATAATTTAAAAAAAGAGCTTTTCTGGGCGTTTTCTAGTAGTACCCAAAACAAGGCAACGAGAAGCAATGACGTCAGAAGATGTATAGTACAGCGTAATTTATAATGAATATTAGAACGACACCCGACCACACGCATAGCCGTGTGGTGTGTCTAGAAAACGCTCTATGAAGACATGCAACTTATATAATTTAAAATACCTAATTTAAAAACAAGCGTGTCACTGACTCTCATCAACCACCTTCAATAATAAACTTTTTATGAGGTTTTGTTTAGTTGTTTGTCCATAATATTCCTCACCGTTTAAAATATTTTTTGTATCTTTTTAACCACAAAGTACATATTTTTGTAATAATTAATTTCATGTGACTGACTGCATTGGTAGAATTTTTCATATTTTAATACCAACAAGGTGTGTTGATGCAAACTTGAGTAGTCGCGACGAATCTTTTCACAAATTTATTAACACACTTATTTCTTCTGGGTCCTCTGTTCATTTTCTCAATTTTTATATCATTCATATTCACATATCGCACTTCCAATAACATATTACTAACACATTTAAATAAACCATATAATAACCATACCAGATATTATATAATTATAAAGACCTATTAATACCACATAAGTAGGTATATATCCTACTTGATAATCTGTGAACCATACTATCTTTCATGATTCACTAAACCAACTAAACACAAAACACAAGTATGTAGGTATTAAAATACATTTTATTTGCGCATCCTTTATTTTCTATTTTACTCCAAAAAAACTGGCCTCAGCGCCGCAAAGACTAGTCCAGAGGGTGCGGTCAACTTTAGGTTGAGGTAGGTCCTGCACGGGGACGTACTGCATCTCACTCTTAGACCTTTCTTTGTGTCTTACGTCTCAATGCTTTGAGTTTCTGGTCCCATTTAGGAGCGAGAAAGTATAACATAGGCACTGTCTATCTATTCACTTAATCTATGGTTATAATATTTGTCGATAATAATTGATGTTGCACGAAATAATCCCTCTGGCATCATTTTTCTGCAGCAATCATCACATTCATCTTCCAGTCTACCAGTAAGATTAGTTACTCTCCTTAAAATAACTCTTCTTATATAATTTCTCATTTATGATTTCAAAATATTGCAAGTAATAAATCAAACTTATTTGATATATTTTATATCAGACATCAGTCATACATTATAATAGACTATTTGCTTATAATTTCTCACCTATTCCTCGAGATTTCAACAAGCCCAAAAGGGTTAGAACTAACTATCTCCGCCTAGTCGGCGTCGTCTGGGAGATATTACGTTCCCTTGAATTAATTACACTTCACGATTATTATTCCCTGACGAAGACCGAGCCATTTTTCACCGGGCCATCATCTTTAACTAACTGATTTTCATTATCCGCTGACTTCTATTAAAGCTGAAGATAACTTTCAGATGACTAATCGCATGCGTGTCGGTGCATTCGGTGTACATGTTTTTCATTCTACGTAGCCGAAAATGAGAAATTACGACTCGAGTGCCAGTTTCTTGTTTAATCAAAAGGGAAAAGTAAACTCATCTTCTCGGGAATTTACTCAGGGGTATTAAAGTCGGGTTTTATGCACTACTATAAAACTGGAAATTGGTATTATGAAGTAGGTTAATCTACAAAAATGAACATCAGGCTAGCCCTGGACAATAATTCCTAAATCTTGAATATGAGTTCGTGACACGGTATGTAATTAATTATAACATAACAAGTTAAATAGGTGTTATAGGAACTTCAGGAACATACGGAAGAAAGGCCCGTCATTTTTCTAATGAGCATTTTCACTGAATATTTTTTACTGCTTTATGTGAGTGAAAAAAATTTTCATGTGCTGAAATAAAGCGCGCGTTTATACGTGACGTGACGTATCCTCCCAGAGTGACGTCACAGAGCCTACGACCTTGAACATCACACAACGGTGTATTAGTACTATATTCCAAAGTTGCTTCCCTTGTCTTTGGCAGTTGATATTGAAATTGACTTGGTTGACACTTGACTGCTACTGATGAATAATCTAAATTTGACATGTAAAACTTGTCCATCATGTTAATATCAACTTTCGGCATATTTTCTGCACTTCCTTCAGAAAATTCATGTTCCATGTTCTTACAATAATATACAGAAACAAAGCAAAAAATTCGTATAGAAACGGACAAAACATAAGCACAAAAATAAGTGTAAACAACTAAGCGTAAACCACGACAGCTGCTACTTAGGCATCCTGACAAATGCTGCCAACTTAATTCCGAACTGTGCGACGTCACTCAGCCCCAAGGTTCAAATTGCTATAATAAATATTGATTTTTTTATTAAACACTGTGAGATTTATATTCGAAACAAAGTTGCACGAGGTAAATATCTATCAGTTACCTTCCAAATAAACATATTTGTTTGGAGATTTAAGAAATTTAAGATTTTAGTGAAAAGGCTCATTTTTAGATTTTGTGTGGAAAAAACAAGCATTTAAATTAGAAGGGAAAAATAAAAAGTTTTGCATTTAGCAAAACAAATATATTTTGAAGTTTTAAGTAATAATAATTACCATGCTACCCCGAACTGTCAATGTTTCAAATCAGTGGCGTATCCAGAAGTATATATATATAATATGGAGCATATTACGATTTTTTTGTCAAAATAAATAATCAAGATGGCGGTACAAAATGGGGCGTGATTTTTCCCATTTATGGCCGGATTAAGTAAACAAAACACAGGTAACTAGTTGACTAGAATACCATCTTTAATATTAACGTCTTAACAGACCAACTACTAAACGAGAAGTGTATCGTATATATTGGCATTGGTCAACTGTTTTTTATTTTTGTATATTTATCCAATAAATTCAACAATAACTAATATTGAGATGGAAGTTCTAAGAAATGAAAAAATACCGTAAGTCCTCGCTTGTTAGATAACGATGATCCATAAACGTAATTCCTAGATTATGAAAGGGCAGTATTTTATCAATTGTGTTTGCGCATTCGTTCATACAGGTACATATCTTCACATTCACCTGATCGGAAAATCGCGACTTCATAAGTAATTTTATTATACATATTTTTTTATTATCGTTTAATATTAATGTGATTAAAGTTAATTCAATATGATCATGTGCGCGACCAGCTGCAGTTGTTCAAAGGAGTAGCCGTTTTGAAATCGACTCGTGCAGCGGGCCACTTTGCAGCGGGACACTTATATAAAAACTACAAAGGATTTTTGTAGTTTTTATATACGAGATATACTTTACCATTTTGTTCGATGTCTTCCTCTATGCACTAACGTAGACACGGGTCTTTACAGCAGAAAAGTATTACTTTAACACGGCATTAACCGAAAAACATCTAATGGACAGCGCCAGCGGTCGTGAAAACCTCAATCAACAATACGTTTTTAAGATACTTAAAAATTAAAAACTCCTGCTCCTTGGCCTCTCCACAAATCCCGGAGTTCCGGAGTCCCGGAGGCATTTGCAACTTCTTGCAGCCCACTGACAGCGCTTTCTCCGGGTTATTAATCATGGAATTTGCTACGAACTGCCGGAACTAGTTCCCTTTCGAATGTATCTCATTCGATCCACCAAATTGGCTGTAATCGATACACAAATTAGCAGTGAGAACGCGGCAATAGTTTATATACAGGAAAGGTTGTTTGACGAAATTGTCATACCATAATACAAGCTGGAAACTTAAAATCTTCTCTGTAACGGATTATAATTCAAAGGTATGCAAATATTTCCCTGATAGAAGAATGTTTGGAGATAAAATCCGTCCGTATAGCCGGGACCCATATCCGTAATCAAACGTTTCCCTTACAATGCGTTGAGGAGTCCTGTTGGATTTAATATTCCACTCGCATTTGACATATTAGCATGCAGACATTCAACACGAACCCTCGACATCGAGTTAAGCCGTCAAAGCTCCCAGGGGGGGATTCCATGTAAGCCACGAACAGCTCTAATGATATTTGGGGAAGCAAAATTAGGGGTTAAGATCGAATTGGTTTCATTAAGTCACTTAACAAGAAACTAGCATAAGACAATTTGCTAGAGGTGGAGCTGAAGACAAATGTCTCTAAATTTCCATACATGCACCCTAGCTTCATACATAACTTTTCTCGGTGCCTCCATCAGTGATACTACACCCCTCATTTTCAGATTACCTATGCTCATCAGATCAAGGATATACACGAAATGCTTTTACTTAACATCAGAACTAAAAACCTAAACACTCGGTGACATAACCCTTCCAATCACCTGGAAGAAAATTTAAAACTGGTGTATATTTCCCGGGAATGGGACGTAACGACCGAAATTTCAAAATAGTAGGAAAGCACCCTCGTGATCTGTATTTGCGGCTTGTTGTAGTTCTGATAAATGCTTATCCCAATTCTTATCTTCCAACATAACTTCTGATCACAACTAATAAAGTGGTATTATTGGACAATTCTACATAATTTGTCTGAGGATGACAACGAGCATTAAACCATATATCTGGGACGTGATAATTATCTACTAAGGCTTTACTGGATGTAAACTCTTCACCAACCAATTGACTACCGTTATCAGATATAATATACTGAGAAGTCCCGAATAGTAGGACTTCATTAATTTAATTATTTTCAATAAAATCAAAATTGCGGACTATCCTATTTATGAACTGATTTGTCTCAGACTTTGCGGTGTTTAAGGTCACTCAATGCAATTTTTTTGCTTAAACTTAAAAAAACACAATGGCGGACTATCCTATTTATGAACCGATTTGTCTTAAATTTGGTACTTTGTGGTGTTTAAGTTTACTCAATGCAATTTTTGACTCAATCTTAAAAAATCAAAATGACGAATCCAAAATGGCGGACCATCGAATTTATGGACCGATTTCTCGAACTTGGTACTTGGGATTGTTTAAGGTTACTCTGGGCTCATTTGGTTGCTTTTAACGAGTCCCATACATTATACTTGGTGGCTAAGATTTGATGATAGAAGCAGGAGGTGGACAGCGAAACTAAAAAAAAAATTAAGACTACAAAATAAAAATAGGTAAAAAAAAGTTTAAAAAATCGCGTAAACCAGAAACAGGGATGTCTCGCTTTTTTTATGGTAACTATACATTGCTACTGTCCTTTAGAACATATAGTGCGAAGAACTTCGGAAAATTTAGAACATACGAGGTGTGACAACAGTTTCGCTTCGAAAAGTTAAAAAAAAATCGTGGACACCAGAAACAGGGGTGTCCCGGATTTTTGACAGTAACCATACATTGATACTGTCATAGAGAACATATAGTGTGAAGAAAAATTCGAAAATTTCTCTTCGAAAAATTTAGAATATACGAGGTGTGACAATAGTTTGACTTCGAAAAGTTAAAAAAATCGTGGAAACCAGAAACAGAAACGTGTTTAACTAGGCACACCACCCATACCAACCTGAATGCCAGGCTCTGGCAAAGCCCGGTGAGAGGCAGGAAGGATCCCTCAAACACCAGACATGACACCCCCGGAGGTAATACACACCGGCGAAGAAAGTCAAAAGCGCCAGAAGCAAGGCTTTGCCGCCGATGGGGCCTATCAGCCAGAACCAGGGGAGGTCCTGTACAAATATTTCAGATATTTCTCGTAGGATGTATATGGCTCTGTTATTACTCGGGGTATCTATTTTGTCTGACTTGACAATGGTATTACTCTTGTTGTTTTTAGAGGTTCTGGGAACACTGCACATTGGAAATACTTATTGATAAAAAAAATGTATGTGAGGAGACAGTTCATCAATACGGTTCACACATATTTATTTGTGTGGTATTGGCCAATACCAAATGTGGTATTGGCATAATGGTTTATATCATTATATTTCCATTCGGCACCTACAATATTTTCATTTTTCATGTGTTCAACAAACAATGGCACCGACATCGAGAGATAAGAGCCCGTGGTATCTCACTGAAGAAATCACCGACAAAATTGCATAATATAATTATATAATGATATAAAAGTGATTGTATGAAGCAGCATATGATTCGGCAGATGCAGTGACAAATTTGACGACAATACTGAGAATTAAACAATGGACTTACATGAGGATGAACCGACTGAAGCTATTGAATCTAAAAACAAAATTGTTGAAATCAGCGAATATATTCTATATGTACGCCCCAGTATACGTTCAAGATACGCCCCAAGATATCGTTTGCTTTTATTGCCCAGGTAAAAGAAAAGAAGAATGACGACACAATTTGTGCGCAATGTGCTAGAGACTAAGGGTCATGCGAGGCTTCTACTCCTTCTAACGTATGTATCATTTTTGTACCATTTTTTGTAATCAAAATATCAAGCATAAAATGACATACGACATTACTTAATTTTAAATGGGTTGGCATCACTACAAGACATGTCAAAGATTTTTTATGGACATAAAAATAAATATATTAATTGCCTGAACATAGAAACCAATCGGACTTACGGGTACATATTCTGATGAAATTTCACTGAAGGAATTTGAAATGCTTTCCATTAGACTATTTTAAGAAATTGTTTTTATCTATGTAATTTAAAAAAAAATAAGTCTCTACACTTGATTAGACAAAAGACCTGTAGGGTATTTTATATATTCAGCACGCCCTCGAAGCTTATACCTACTCTGGACCGGTAAGGTCAAGTGGATCGGTGAATTAAAATTCATTCGGAGCGCCAGGGAGAGAATTTATGCGTATGCAAAAAAGAAAAATCGTCAGCGATAAATTATGGTTACATATATATCAATCGGATAAATGTAACCCGCCCCGTGTTAGTGGATGACCGTTAAATCAATCCGAGAGTCAGGTTAATAATGATCTGCCCGTCCCTTTTGGCGTAACCCATTCGGGAATTTGGTAACCCATTCGTCCCCGATTTCGCTTTAATACCCGAATGAATTACTACAGAAAGACGGTGCACTTGAATATTATATGCTGATTATGCCGTATCTTCCTGATTATGGCGCAAATTTCGACCAACTATAATTATTCTCCAACTGTCTGATGGAAAGCCATCCAGCTTCGTGCTATTAGCCGACTCGACAATGCGCCATTCGACAGTACGTCCATTTCAACCATCGGCTGTTATGAAGCATTTTCCACTTCGATGTGGACTATATCATTATACATCCTGATAACATTTATAAGTAAAAAAATCGTATAATTTCGAAACAAAGGCACAAATGTTTGTTAACATTAAATTTCATTAAACAATAACCAGTAAACAATAAACAGTAAACATTAAATTTCATGTGCAATTCAAAAAATTTTTGACACAGAGTGCCCCAGTAATAATAACCGGTTTTTAATAAAATATCAGATAAACGCGGCTATTATTGCAGCAAAACAAAAAACAAAATAACTATTTGATGCCTCTTCGTTTAGAAGTGGACTAGTGAAGAAAGTATACTGAAAATGCAATCAATTGAGCCATATCTTTCTCAAGATACGATGACACGACCATCTACTTCGAACACTACTGATTGGGCATCGCCATCGCCATCGATATCTACATCAAATGAAGAAAATATGCCAAGTATTTATCCGACTGAAGGTACTAAAGAAAATAAATCACTACTTAATAAATATAGGAAGTTTATATTATAAAGAAAAAGTCAAGGCTCATAAATATAAAACACATTTAAGAAATGCTACAAATAAACTTAAAAACATTGAGAAACATGCAGAAACCTCATCCCAGTCTTACCAATCCTTGATTCGTATATTGTTTAGTAAAGACCAAATTCTAGCTCTCAGAAAAAAACAAATTAAAAAGTCCACCAAATTTATGATGTGGTCAAATGAAACCATTACAAAATCTTTAAAACTAAAATTTTCTTGTGGGACCAATGGATATAACGAATTAATAAAACAGGATTATCCGTTACCATCCATTAGAACGCTCCAGAGAAAACTTCAACATATAAAATTTGTTCTGGCATACTTGATGAAGTTTTTGAATTTATGAAAATTAAAGCCCAAAATGTTGAGCCACATGAAAGATATTGTATGCTGGTACTTAGATATTGCTGCTGGTATGACGAAATGGCTATCCCACCGGGAAATATATTTGATAGTTCGTTAAATAAATATATTGGGGAAACAACACTGCCACACCATTCTGGGACACATCATGTGCTAGGTGGAATTTTTACGGGTTAGAAGCAAAATGTAGGATATTATTTTACTGGCGATTCAGTAAATGGTGCCGTCTTCGGAAATTACAAAAGGCACATTCCAAAAAGCGGAAGAGTTAAACTTAAACATTCTTAGTGTTACCTCGGATATGGGTCGGATATGGGTGCCTAAAATCAAGCTCTCTGGAGAAGTTGGGAAATTTCTGCACGCAGAAACTCCCCCATAAAGTGTAAAATTCTACATTCTTTGAGACCAGATACATTTGTGAATGTATTTGCTGATGTTCCCCTTCTGTTCAAGAATATAAAAGCCATGATTGTTCAAAATAAAGTAATTAAATTGCCAAGCGAAATTGTCCAAAAATATGATTTACCTTTTACCTTCACAAGAAGTTAAGGCAAGTCATATTAGTGAACATCAGGAAACAAGCACCTTTACATTGGCTCCGAAATTGTCAGAAAAAGATTTACTACCAACACATTTTTCTAAAATGAAGGCATCGACATCAACCAATGTTATACGTCATAGTGTGAGTAGTGCTTTAAAGTTTTTAGCTAATGTACTCAACAAGCCTGAATATGTAACAACGGCTTGGTTTTTGGACCAAATTGAGAAATGGTTCTACCTCATGACTTCTACCAGACATCCTTTGTCTGCTCTAAGTAAATTTATCAAGGATGTGTATAATGAATATATCCAGTTTTTAAATGACTTTATTTATTTGTTTTCAAATATTGAAGTGGATTACAAGAAACTGCGGAAGCCTTTCCAAACTGGAGTTCGAATTTCCACCCAGTCAATGTAAGTCCAGACCTATTTGTTGGAGTCCAAAAACTTTCAGTTTCTTTTAACAAGTAGATTTTCGCAGGATTCTTGAAAATGTATTTTCTTTACTAAGAAGTAAACAAATTATACCAAAAGCAGACCAAGTTAAAAATAATTTTAAATAAATTTGCATATCCCAATTTTAAAAAAAATCTAGTTCCAGTAGTTATGATGAATGATCGCGAATTTTTAGCTGGCTTTCTGGATTCAACTCATGATAAAAAACCTTCATATGAAAATGTTCAAATTCCTATGCATGTAAATTCACTAGTGTTGTATAAAGTCACTGTAGCCCAACCTAAACAAGTGAAGGCAAGTTTTTGTCTATCATTTTTTAAATCATCGGTCGAAAGTGTTTTGTATTGCTGTGACGACACCAAACAGGCTAAAAAAACATAGTCCCTTTTTCATAATATAGGCGTGGAGAAAAAAAATTAAAAAAACAATTCTGCAAATTCTAATGACATATTATAATAATTTAACAGGAATACACGTCATACATAATTTTGTGTCGCAATCGAAGTGGACAATCACTTCAACTATTTGCATATCTTTATTGCTTCAATAATGCTCTACAAACATCTGTTGCTAGGTTAATGTGCAATCCCACATGCTATGTATATCTAATATGATTAAATTGTAAACAATTCAGTCAAAGTGATATTGCAACCGCATACGAACGCAATAAATAATTATGATATTTTAACTGTATTACCTGTCAAATTACAATAGCAATATAATATTACAGCCAGTCATCGGAGAACACATGAGGAAAACCCTGGTAAATTCGATTACGGATATTTTTAAAACAACCCTCCCGAACGGTATTAAGAACTTCCAGGAATATCCTCTGGCAGGACCAAATCCATAATCCCTATAATGCAATAAAGCAAGGCCAGTCTTTTAAATTGACAGCCGGACCTGCTTGTCCGCAGGGCACCGGAGGCTTTCCCGTGCTGGAAGGTGATCTAAAACATGGAATTCTTTCAAGTCATCTACGACATTTGATTTTCCGATATGTCGGCAGCAGGTTTTCTCTGCAGGTAACTTCCCGCCTCCACCCACTGCTTTTATACAAATATGGGACGGCTACCGAATATGAAAACAAGACCTGTCTTGTTTCTGTTTGTCTTTTGATAACGCAAAATCTTAGAAATACGCTTCAATATTATAAATATATTCCTGGGACCGGAGACATACATATTATAAATTAATTTCGACTGACAGTTCTATTTACGGCAAGGCAACGACTTTATAAAACATGTACTTACAATGCGGCCTAGATCACATCCGTTCTCTTGATATTGTTTTTCTTGTTTGTGCAAAACATAAGTGTATTGATCCTCGTTGTTGGTGTTCCGCTAACAGCTCATAAAAATGTGGGAGTGAATATCACATTAAATTTTTATCCCAATTTCGGAATCTTTCAAACAAAATAGCTTTACAAATAGTTTGTGTCACGAGTTTTTTAGCCTCTCGAATATTCTCGTCCTCGAGAATATTCGTGAATGAACGAATACGTCGAATGAACATCTCAAAACTTCAAATTCGGTTCAGTAGTATATACCTAAATCCAAAGTTTGAACAGGGAAAATTTCTCATTTCAATTTCCTATTCCTATTGATCCTATTAACCGCCAAAGCACCAAATTCCTCAAACAAACATTTACGTCCTGAAACCTGTAAAGAGAACCCTCTCAGAACACGTTCTACTCTCCCAGGTACTTCAATTCCTCTTGTTCTGTCAAACAGAACCTTCTGTTTCTCTATGCAATCAGTGGGTGTGATACAACCTCTGCATTCTATCGCCAAGGGACGTTGAAGTTTGTCAAGCTCCTTGAAAAGAACACACGCTTTACAGGAGAAGGTGGAAGGTTTTACACCAAGCAGATGCTGATCCTGAAGACCTCATTTCAGCAGCACAACTATTTCTGGTAACCCTCTATTCAACTAAGGCAGATGAGATCTCCTTGGATAAAATCCGCCACGAGATATTCTCAAAATCCCACATAAAGCCAACTTTCAATTTGGCCTATCTACCCTCAACAAATGCCCAACATATTGTGCGGGTCTACCTCCAAATCCAGGGCTTGTATAATAGGACAAAGGATCTTCTCAGTTGGGGTTGGAGGAGGACGGACCTTGGCCTGCTCCCCCCCATGAAAACCAAGGATCGGAGCTGAAATCCTCAACACAGTGTCCTGCGATGTATGTGTATAGATGCAGGGGTGTACAGGGAAGTGCAGCTGCCGGAAAGTATGCATGAAATGTTCAACAATTTGCCTCAACTGCCACGGCCAGTCGTGCTCGAATTCAGCACCTTTCGAGGATGAGGGTGTGTTCCACATGCCGATCGTCGTAGAAGCTGAAATCACAGTCCCTTTGAAGATGATCCCGATGAAGAGGGCCTCGACATGAAAACGCAGCTTGAGAGCTTCGTACATGAAGGGCCATCGACATCTAAGAAAATGCGAACATGAATGCTGTCAATTTTAAGTGTGTATGTTACATATTACTTTATTTCACCTAAATTATTACATTATCAATTATGATCAATTACTTATTAATAAATTGATATTAATCATACTTACTAGTTAAAGATTTAATGCCAATATACAACTTCCAATATACAACAATACACAACTATACTCATTCGTACTACCTCGATTCAGGGTGTTTTTTTCATATTATATCAATTTCATTGTCAATTTTAAATGTTTTTATTACTCTATTAATATTAGTAATACTTACTCATTTAATGCCAATATACTACTTCCAATATACAACAATAAATACTCATTCGTATACTACCTCGTAATCTCTACTCAAGGTGTGTATATTTATAAAACTAGTTTTTTGATTGCGTATATAGAAATTTTATTCTCTATAACTTTTATTCTGTGGGTTTCTTCACTGAACCGAATTTGAAGTATTAGATACCCATTAGAATTTGACCCTCTGGCATATTGAATGGGATGACATTTTTCGTCCGACGCACCGTTTTCCAGCTACAAGCAAAAACTGAAAAAAGTGCAAAAATTTCGAGGATTTTTGGCTCCCAAAAGTTATGCTCACCCCCCGGGATGGTGCAACTCTGATTACACGCATTTAGGACCAAATCAAGTATTAATACGATTTCCAGCTCACTGAAAATTAATTCCTCAATACGCTTCTTTGGATCTAATTTAACTGGCCTATATATAAGTACTTACTACATCTAAATTGCAATTGAATATGAATGAAACGATATATTAAAAAGGAAAAGTAATGCAACAATTAATGGTTAACTTGTTTATACAATTTCCTACTGTTTACCTTATATGGCCAAATAGATCAGTTAACGAATTTTTAAATTCACTTATTAAGTTATTTGATCTATTTAATTGCGTGACAGTGACTATCGACTTTATGATATGTACGTGTAAGACCAATTAACTATTTCACAATATTAATATATCCATCCATGCACGTTGCAACTTTCTATGTCTATGAAAAATATTTAGAGCATATTTTTAACAACCGACCAAGGTCCCATAAATTAGAAAAAAGTAAATTATGCACTTTTCCACCGACTGTAATTAATCCCCAACAAATTATTAAAACATAATTTGTTTACCGGCTACTCTTTCAAAAAAAAAGTCAATCACAAGATAAGTGATGGTCAAACCCGTGTAAAGTAATGATGTCTGGGGAATCCCATGTAAATAACGGGAATTATCTTTTCAAATGTTGAGTTTATCAACATTGGATTAGTTTACAAGTCTAGTAAATACTCATGTAAATACAAAACCAAGTGGACAACAATCTTTAATATACGTATCTAATTGTTGTGTATCTATCATTATATGATTACATAAACATTGATTTTCTTGCGAACAACCAGTTTTTACCGACGATAGAAAATATCATAGAAAACACACCGCAACGCATTTTATTATTTGCTTGAACGTGATTTCGATTACACGTTTAATTTCTTGCTACTCTATCCAATAGCTTGACTAATGAACAAAACCATACGAAATTCACTGAGAATCGCGATAGGAGTCTATCAATAAACAATTACCTGACAACAAATTAATGCATTATAGCTGCGTGATACATTACCGTAATTACAAAAAAAATATCCTCATCTAATCATATACTATTTCCAAGAGCACAAAATACACATTTAGTTTCGGAAATGTAAAATCGCTTATGAAATGGTTAGTTAACCTGGAACTCTTAATCTACAACATACGCTTTTCAAGTGTTCTTTGTTAAATAATAATAAAACAAGAATGACGGCACAACGAAGTCTATTATGTGGTTGTTAATATATCCGACGTTGTTGTAAGATGAAGAAGAAAGAGAGCACGGTTTCGTGCATCGTAACTAGCGAGAATAATATCGATCAACTGATCGATGTCTTTTGACTAGCACCGTACTCGCGGTAGCATAGCACCCTTTCAGGTTATGTCGCTCAATCTGCTCTGCTGTCAAATTTCTGTTCCTGAATTTATTTATTTTTGTTGAATTACTACCGTTTTCCTTGTTTTATTGATTTTTGCATAAAAAACTGTTCCTTTCAGAACTAACGATAGTTAACCTTCAAAACAAAAGGTATGTTTCTATAAGTAACGAATTAATCTAAGCAATACAAAATTCTTTTTTAGAACGCCATCATAGTTTTTTGTCGTGATTTTTTCAGATAGCTGAGATGAAAGAAAAACCGCCTCAAGCATTAGCTTTATCTCTGACAAATTATTTTCAAAAAGTCCTTTGTTACTGCTGGAAACGGTACTTGAAGTAAGTTGCTGTGTATTTCTCCGTGCTGTGTATGACTGTTTAATCTGTAGCACTTTTATTATTGTTATAGCGTGTTGCTAATGGGATACACATTGCACTAAGAACCGTGCAGAGAATAAAAGCAAAAAGTAGCCAACCTTATCTGAAATTCAAATTTAAAAAAGATGACAGCAGATTTCTAGTTGAAACACCTTCTATTTGTATGTTGCGGACCACATTTTTAAGGAAATATAAAAGATATTCAAGCAATCCCCTTAAAGCAATTTTTGTGGATGAAACTTGTAGATATTCCAAGGGAAATCCTCAAAAATCATGGACAAGATGCATCCATAAAAAGCGTTAAATAAAAAGCGTTAAAAGACCAGCTGGTTATAATGGAAAACCCTCCATTATTTTAATGCTTTTCATCATTGCATGCCGGAGGGGAAGATTGATTTTTATACCAGAAAGCCTCACATTATTATGTGCATCTCGGGCAAAACTGCAGGATTATCATGGTGAAATGAACGCTGATAGATTTATTAACTGGTTAAATGGATGACGGCATAAGGTTTCTAGTTGAATCACCTTCTATTTGTATGTTGCGGACCACATTTTTAAGGAATTATAAAAGAAATTCAAGCAATCCCCTTAAAGCAATTTTTGTGGATCAAACTTGTAGATATTCCAAGGGAAATCCTCAAAAATCATGGGCAAGATGCATCCATAAAAAGCGTTAAAAGACCAGCTGGAATCGTCATTAATAGTACTTGATAATCCACCATAGCATAGCATTTTAGCTGAAAATCTACCAACTATAAATTTTTTAAAAAATGGAAATTTGGGTGGTTGAAGAAGTATGGAATACTATTTGAAGAAGGGCTAACAAAGATAGAATTATTAGCTATTGCCAAGAGGAACAAAAAAGAAAAAATATATGTTGTTGACAAGTTAATAAGACATACATAAACATAATAGTATTTCTTACTGCTTCGACATCGAGATAACAATTAAAAATCTTCCAAGACATAACCGTAAAAATCTAAACGGGACATATATACATTTAAACTAATAAAAAGTTCATTTTTAATCAGTTCTGTAGATGCTTTGTTCCTGGTTTCTGTCCATTATTGAAAATATACCCTCAACATATGCCATCGCGTCATTTTTAGTCATATTGGGAATCTCAAAATCGTTAAAACACAAAACTAGGCCACACTCACAGAATACGCCGCACTAAGTTTAATACACAACCAGTTTAAGATCACACATTATTGCAACGGAGAAGGTACGAGATGCATTTCGGAGGCATTTCAACACGCATTAATTTGACTAGTGCAGAACTGATTTGATTTATATAATTTATATATATGACATAACCGTCAACTTTAAATATTTGGATAGTAGTTTACGCTATGTAATGGTACCAGACAAACCATACCAATGGTTTGTCGAAAGTGCTTGATAATAAGTCGAGAACGCTTACGTATTGGCTTCCTACTCTAGAACTATGGCCATAGAACTTTGTATAAGGAGTCATGGTTTATTAAGATTTCCTGAGAATAAGTCGAGTTCGTTTACGTATAGGTTTTCCAACAAAGAACTCTGGCCAAAGAACGCTGCACAAAAGGATTGAGGACCAAGGGAGGACCAGACGTGGGCAGATAATATGGGATTAGCTGTCATAGTTTGTCGATATTGCTTGAGAATAAGTCGAGATCGTTTACGTATTGGTTTGGTAGTTTAGAAGTCCTTTAACCAAACGACTTTATACCAATGGATTTGAAGACATGGCTTATTCTATATAACGGTTCGAGACCTGGGCAGGAGATAATGTGGATACTGTACCGAGGAATTGATATTATTGTATCGATCCTTGATTTTAATCAAGCCCTTCAGCGCTCGCACCGTACACCAGAATAAATTAAAACTCCTCTCAAGCTATTTATCGACAATGGGCACGATGCTACGTTACACTTAACAATTCTTTTGTGCCCTAAAACTTTGAGTCGTGCTACGATCGATTTGATTTCCGAATTAGTCGACACAAGATCCTGATTATTCCAGGCTATGCCTGTTTTATTCTCTGGCGCAGTTGAATAAATACTTGGGAACTAAAACTAATGCAGTGACATACACGCGAGGCACTACAATGTATATTATAGCCTCATAATCGAGGATAATTAGTAATTGTCTTCCAAAAATCGACCTCCCCGCAATTTTCTATTTTTTAAACTTTTTATTATGATATATCGCTATACGGCTGAAAGTTACGCCACCGACGCACTGAAGCTACATGACATATAAAAGGTCAAAGATTGTTTGTTATCTACTATCACTCCAACGTGAAAAACACCTATTACAAAAGTTGAAGGTCTCGATGTTTAATACCTAAAAAGATATTTCACGTAAATACGCCTAACCATTCTCGACATATGAAGCTGAATATGTGTAAAAAAATCAAAAATATCCAAATTCGGGTATGCATCACCGCAATGGCACCTATATAATTATGTTTTTATAGATAAACGCCCTTTCTAAAAAGCCCCGTTTGGTTTTCGTACACCTACCCGTTTTCGAGATATGAGACACGAAAGATAAGTTTTGGTCAAATAATACTAGCTCAGTCAGCAGGCAGTGTTACCTTGCAAAAGGTGGGGTAGTAATCATTTTTTAGTATGTTGTTAAGGTCTGGGCCTTCATAAAAAATTCAAGTTTTCGACCTTGGAGGGGGGGCATATTGAATCTAAGATACAAAAAATTACTTTTTTGAAAATATATCTGCAGCGATTGATTTAACGAGGAAAATGTAAGAGTACAAATTTAAAGAACACAAAATTGCTTCAATTCCATAACTCCAAAAAATAAAACTTTTTATAAGTCTAATAAGTAACGAGTTACAGCGGCGGAAAGGTGAACATTTTTTACAAAAAATAGTAAAATCCCATTTTTGCGATTTTTTCGATTGTTTCTCGCTATTGATTACATTTTTATATAGTTATAACAAGGTTGTAAAATCAAAGTTGGTACAGTATCGTGCAATTGCAATTTCGTCAGGACGCATTTTATAATTAATGTTTGCAATATGACCCAATCCCATAATTTACTTCGTCAAACTGAAGAGAAATACTTCTATCATAGTTCTCCATTCATATTACTCGTTTCAATTATTGCAAAAATTCTAATGACCATAACGACATTTAAATTGCGCCATACTACACTTATACTCATTTGCACACCACCTTGAGGTAGAGTAACTGGCGCGTTTTTTATGTATAGGCATCCCCGATAGGCTTAATCCACAGCTTCGCGATCTTAGAGTTTGTCGATGATCTCTTTGTTGATGATCCTGCTGGCGGTATGTTGACGTCTTCATCAGATTAATCTGCGACCTCAGTGTCATCATCGTCATCGGTGCTTCTTATGAACTGTTCTTCTATTGACAAAGGTTCGTTATCTTCGTCCTCGCTGTCGATAGGAACCTCCGGCACATTTTCACATGACTGGCCACTGCAGAAGCCACACACAACAAAGCACTTCAATCCAGCTTTCCTACAACCACATGCTCCGCCGCATCCCTTTCGACAGGTGCATGAAATGAATTTCAATAAGCGCTCAGATGCAGATTGCTCTGCCATTGTGAGCGGAGCGAGCCCATATCTACCAAGCTTCCAGCCCCAGTCTTCTGGGTTTTTTTGAGTCCCCTGCCATTTTTGCACTTGACGGTACGTCCTAAACGCATAATACTGGGCAGCGTCCTTCGTTGGGGGCAAAGAAGCAATATTTAATATGCTTTTTGAAGTAGATTTAGCGAAACGTTGGTAGCGGATTTCTTCCAGGGTTTCCTCTTCCATGTTGCCACCATATAAAGCAACGAGAAACCGTGCTCCAGCATCTGCGATGTGCTCTGGTGTTGCGTCCGGATATTTGAAGATTATAATGGTGGTGGTAATGGTGATAAGTCATGCGGTTTTCTGGCGAACAAAATTCATTTTTTCCTTGGTTGAAGATAGCCGATGTCGTGTCAGCCACTAAACGCATGGAGAAACAGAATGTTCTCAGCCACTTCTCTATATTTGAAACTATTCAAAATAGAGTTTTACTATTTTTTGGGAAAAATGTTCACCTTTCCGCTGCTGTAACTCGTTACATATGACTTGCAAAAAAAAATACAAAAATGGTGCGGAATTTTGTGTTCTCTCTTTGAACGATATTATCTCGCTCTCTATGGCTTACACAAAAATGAAATAAGTTACTGCTGTTAGATCATGAAATTATCTAAGTAAAAGGCCACATACAGTTTTCACATACACCATACCGTTTTCGAGATATGATGCAACGAAGTAAATTATGTCATTATAGAATTTTTATATATAATTATTTTATATTTTTTTAGAATTTTCATATTTATATGTTTTCATATTTATATATTTCATAATTATGAGGACAATTATATCCTTAGTGATAAAAAGTAAGCAAATTTATTTGTTTCACTAAGAACCGTTTCCTACGATTTTATTGGCTGTAGGCGCTCTACTATTATAGTTGTAGGTCAGCTTTCATAACATTTCGAATCCCACGTATTTTCACTCATCATTCTACGCACCGTATTTCTTCTATTGCATAATCTCCCATGACTAACGTTCCGTGGATCATCTGGCAATATCGTCTGTCGCAGCTTTTGTTTTTATAATGACTATGCGTGGGCTTCCGATTTACATTTTATCCGTAGCAAGTGCTTCGGGATCGCGTTCGCTACCAATAATTAATTGGATGTCGCAGCGAATCTGTATCAGTAGGTATGGTAATCGTCGAGGTCTAGGTCACTTGCCTGAAATTATTAATCGAATCTTTCCGGCGTCTCTATAATTAAATCCCGGTCATCCACCGCTTGGTTGAGGTGCCTGGAAACAAGTTATGATGGCACGAAGATATAGGTACTCTTTAAAGGTATTTTACAGAAAACCACACCTGCATTGCCAGTCCATGCATCCAAGATGAAGTAAGATGAAACATTGTTTTCCGAAAGATAAACTAGTTATTTATGGTAGTGTGTTATGTTCTATATAAGTAAGGTACGCTGCTGGGAAATATTTAGCTAATTTTAATTTTCTAAATTTTCCCATAGTGACATAACATAACACATGAGTGTCATACAAAATGTTATCCAACAGCACTGCCTCCCGGCATTTCGAAATTGTGTTAATCCTCCGAGCATAGATCGCTCATTCGCGGGATTTCCATTCGCATTGTGTCGGTAAAGCAGGAATCTGTTCCTTGGAGGTCTGGTCCATCATCACTCGTGCCCGGCCCCTCCTGGGAGAAGGAGCTGTCGGTCGGTCGGCTCAGCACCACAGAGAGTGTTCTGTGATCAGCACTTATAAGGGTACATTATATGGAAGCGGTCAGAATGGCCCTTGTCAAGACCTTTGGCGTGACGGGTCCAGCACGGACTTACATATAATCTTAGTATAATACCAAAATATTTACACTGCGAGACTGTTAGGCGCGTTTAAGTACTTCGGAGGATCGTATGAAGTCCTAAGTGGGCGGAGAGTGGATTTATGTTGGGTATTAGGTATAATGGATTTACACCGCGTATTAAATTCCCGGGTTTCATAATAATTATTGCTCCTACGTTGGGTGAGCTGGGGGAATGTTCTTTGCTATTCGTATTTGTTTTGCGAAAAGAAATCTTGGGTTTGTAGCAATTCATTACATAGAGAAATAAGCAAATAGATGAATAATAAGGAAGGCACACTTACCAGTTGTATATCGGGACATATATACGGAAAACGAACCACTTAGAAGTAGTTGTACTTAGAAGTTCTTTCACCTTCATTGAGGATCTTCAGAGTGATGTACGATTTGTTTTATTGATCATTTATACTTGAATTTAAAATATTAATACTTCATCATTTTCAGTGACACTTTAAGTCACATGTTTTATGTCACACGGAACTTTAATTCACAGAAAAAACACAAAACTATTCCACTAGGTATTTGTTCTATTTGAACATAATATATATAAAAGCGTTAGGCATACAGTTATCCAGAAGTGGTTAAACATTAAAATGCATAAAATCTTGTAGAATCTATTAAAACAACTACTTTGCTAGAAAATATTGAATTACATATATAATAGAATTGTGAAGCATTTAAAGAGGAAGTAATACAGAAATTGTTTGCTTAGTCAAAACTAAAATCATTTGTTGGATCTTATGTATTAATTATTGTTATTTCGAAATTCGAAAAAAATTCCCATTTTCACCCTGGAATATATTTATTAGCGAATATATTCCAGGGTGAAAATTTGGAAGTAACAATATTGAAATGAACCCTATCCCCTATTTAGTTAAGAAAACTGCGATGTCGTGGCCTCTGTTTTGTTTAAAGAGGAGATACCGATTTTTCAATAGCAAGAGCAAGTGTGCAGGGTACAAGCAGGGACCGGGAAAGACGGTGTGCGGGGTGGTTGAGATAAGTCGGGATAGAGTTGAGACGTGTGAGATAAATAGAGTGGGGACGAGAGATTGCGTATGGGTAGGTAGTAAATATACTTAATTTGTAATGTTTATTATTAAATTTGTTATCTCGATAATTACCGCCATCATTTTATTAAAAAGGTCCGTGTTATATTTTGTTTCTGAACTATGAATAATTATGATACGTTATGCATAAACTATGAACTTGTTTATTTAGTGTGTTCAGCCATTCTGTTTTAAGATTATTTTATTTTGTTTGATTCAGTTCGATCTAAGTAATGTTGTTGACCTTTGTGTTCCATTCATGGCTACGAGTAGGTTTTTCGTACTTGTGTGTTTTGCTTATAACAGTGACTTAATTGCCGCTTATTGTATGAGATGATGAATGTTTGTGCCTTGTTGAATTCATTAACACTTTTCCCCGTGCCTGGGAAAACACGCTAGTTGCCTCCCGTATGGGACCTTCGTTTTTGCACCAAAACCTTACAACTACTAGCCGAGTTGCCTCCCGTGCGGGACCTCAGTACCTTCTGACGAAAGTCGGCTAACGAACAAAAAACTCTTCAGTTTTGTATCTTGAGAATGATTGTAGGTTAAAACACAAGTATGGGAACCCTTGTATGTTTTCACTTTACTTTCACCTAAATGTCCAACAGCATGATTGCGATTCTTTTGAATAGAGATCGAGGGTTTCTCGGTCGTGCTCTTTCCCCTCGTGAATTCAAGGCTGAGTACGGCATGTACTTATTTTATATTGTTCAGTAATTGAATACCTGTTTAAATAAATAAGTAGGTGTATTAAAATGCTTAGTTTTTTTTGTCATCTCAAAACTCGCTTTTCGTTAGTAACCAGTGCATCTCGGACAAGGTTAATTTAAATTAAATACAACGTAGGGTAGGTATTTATGTTTCTAACAGTTAATTAAATTAATTTACTAGAATTAAACTAGTCATTTACATCTACTTAAAGTAACGTATAAAAGTGATATGAATTTTAATTAGATATTAAAACCAAAGAAAAAGGAAATATAAACCTAATACTGGTTATTTCTTCTGGTAACTGGTAAAAGATAAACCTGATTACTGGTAATTTCTTCTTCTATTGACGAGACGACCGAGAATCAATTCCTCAAGGTACCACCAAGCTATGCAAACCATTGCCTTAAGTCATGAAAGCTAGAGTGGAAGATATATCGTCCCGTTATTGGTACATTTCATCCGTTGTTGGTAAATTTAAATTCCAGTTCTGCTGGATCTTCGATTTGGCAGAGATAGCCGCACCCTAGGATCCTAGGCCACGTCCACATTCCACGAGGGGATCTCCAGATTCTACCAAGAAAGACATACCTTGTGTCTTGTTATTTTCCACAGGAAGTAAGTGCCAGGTCTTATTGTAACTTCTCTACTTCCTTTACCAAGGTTTATCAATCATTTATTGTAAATGTTGGATTTTCTCAGTTTGACAGAGTTAATAATTTTTTGCTTCCATTTTATTGTTTTGATTTAGGGCCCTTTAGGCTACATTTTATATTTTTTAGCTTCTATTTTAGTGTCATTTTTAGGCCCTTCAGGTTCCTTTGTAATTTTTATATAGTCGTACATTTAAATGTGAACCTATACACTAGGTGTTTAATTATTTATTTGTAAAATATTGTTCCTATAAAATATCTGTTTTGTTTCATTGAGTGAAAGTCTGATTAACAGAGGTCACAGCTGATAAATATTGTTTTACATTTTTGCGGTCTGCCGTAAATCATCTGAGCAGTAAAAAACAATCTATTAACAATATATTACATATATTGTTAATATACACAATATATTAACAATAAAAAAATAACAATACACAATAAAAAAACATCTAAACAACTCCTGGATGATAGGGCCACTCATTAAGATAGAGGCCACTAATTAAGGTAAAACTAATTAAAAGGTAAAATGTTCATTGGGATGCACTTTATGATTGCACTCTATGATACACACACAAAAACATTGGATGCAAATTATTTACATTCAATGTTTTTGTGTGTGTTATTATTTACTTAAACATTAACTATATTTTAATGTAATTCGTTGCTAAACATAAGTTACAAACTTATGGTATTCAATTAACGTGGCTTTATACGGTACTTTGTTCATATTTATGACACCTTTCGTGTGTTTATCAATATTATCTGTAAGGAATAAATAACAGACGGCAGTGAACTGCAACCAGTTACACATTTTGAACACAATCTCGTGCATCTGCATACGATCGCTTTCCCACGTAAAATATTTGATGAGCTCGCATGTCAACGATATAAAAGCACTGGAATTTTAATTTATCGCCCATCTCCGTACCCAACGACACTTTTACATTTTCCATTCATACGGAAGCGTACGTAATATATATCTGGTGTGAGCACTTAATCACGAGGTGATTTTAAATCGATAATAGAGGGAGTAGCAGGCCAAAACGAAATTAAAAAAGTTCTAATGTGTTCCAATAAATCCGAATTTTTCAGGACTTTATTAATTTTAGCAGCAACTGTGAGAAACGCAGACAAGAATTTAGTATAAAATATTGTAAATAATTTTGTATTTTGTAAGAATTTTGTAAATAAAATATTTTTTACAAAAAAATAAAACCGACTTCAAAAAAATCTATTCTAAAATACTGCACTAAAAAGTAAAAAATAATTACGTTACTCATTCTTACTTAAAATACAATCAATTTATTAGGCCAATAATATACAATTATTATTATTTTTGGAGTAGGTGCCAGCCAAGGTTTACAAACGTATAACGAAGTAGCGTAGGTAATACATCTCTAATTGTATTCGACTAGAAGTTTGAATTTAGGCTTATTTGTAATTGTGGTGTCACTTTAAGCAGTTGTATTCAATTGTAAGTGAATACAACAATACAAGTTCACCTTGGCTAAGAATGAATAATTATTTTTTACTTTTTAGTACAGCTTTTCAGAATAGAAGTTTGTTTTGTTTTTTTGTTAAAAATAATTTATTTCTTGCTTTTCAGTGAATATTGCGTTCTGTATGTAACTTTTTTCTCAAATATGAATACGGGTAGGCCTACTAAACGCGATGTCTATAATATGAGACAGCGCCGTTTAAGTGAGAAGAGCGAAGAAAGGCAAAAACGCCTATCTCAAACTAGGAAAACTACATCCAAGGCAATTTTAAAAGATAGCGAAATGCGTAAAAAGAGACTTTCTAAAATGCGGGCTTATAATAAAAAAGTATTAAACAGTGAAAACATCGAAAGACGTACCCACCGTCTCAGATTAATTTGCGATCGCCTTTCCAATGAAACGCAAAATCAAACTGCCCACCGTCTCAGCTTGATTCACGAGCGTCTATTCGATTAGACGGAGGAGCAACGTGCTCACCATCTCAAATTGATTCACGAGCATCTATCCAATGAGACGGAAGAGCAACGTGCTCACCGTCTATCATAATATTTTCTAGCATGTAGCTAGGAAAAGTAGTTTTTTTAATATATTCTACAATATTTTACGCATTTTTAAAGTTTAATATCTTAGCATTAAAGTTTAATATCTAGATAAATGTATGCCTAATGCTTTTATATATCAATATGTTCAGGGAGAACAATTATAAATAGTAGACTAGGTAGTCGTTTTCTATGAATGTGAGTTCTGTGTCAAAACTAATATCACATAAGTGTCACTGTGAGAATGATGATTCAGTTAATCGAGAATGGTTCAGCTTCACAATTTATTATTAATTTAAATATCTATAAATTAGGGTTGTGAGCGGTGCATTCGCCATTTTTTCTGGTACATCTGCTGAGTTCTCCGGTATATCTGCGGAATCCAAGGTCCAATGCCAATAAAACTAAAATGGGAACCACTTCTGAGTTGGACGGAGTTCTGAGGTAACAAACATACAAAAAAAATATACAGTCGAATTGAGAATCTCCTCCTTTTTTGAAGTCGGTTAAAAAATGGACAACAATTTTGCATTAGCCTATTGACGAGCAGTTTATTAATATATTTATTTGCAGGGGTATATTAAAAGACTAAAGTATTAGCATGCTAAAACTGTATCCCGCAAGCTACTACTAACTAGGTTTTACATTTTACCGAAACTCCCGAACCAACAACAGCAATTTTTTACTTCCCACACATGAGATCCAACTCCAATGAACCCCGGACTGAGAAATGATAAATAAGGAATGGCATACGCTGCTACTTTTTTACGAAGACGATTTCCCGGTTCTAGACATTATCCGGTGGGTTAAATACAACCCGGCCAAGGAAATGGGTATAAAAGGGGGCAGATTCGTTAGTCGACTGTTTCACGGTTCATTGCTGTTCGACTTAGCGACATTTTTGGAACACCGAATTTACGGGGATGACGCACTAGACTGGATATTGGCTTAACAAGAACGTATTCACTGCGAGATATTTTACGTTTAGAAAGTTACCTGTAAGTACGAACAATATTAATTTATGTAGTAAGTTCAGTAAGTTTTAATGTGACACATCGCCCACTAATACAAGTAAGTACCCAAGAATCATCTCACATCAACAAAAGAAAAAAGTTTTCAAAGTCAGACCAAGCGTCAAGTATAGCACACGATGCCATGTTTCGAAGGAGATAGGTATTACAATAGTCGTTATATTGTATTATTAGGAGGAAAAGTGCTACTTTTGTGACAAGTCTGTAGATTTGAACGAAATTTTTTTAGATATAAAGATACAAAATAAAAAGATACAAAATATAAATATAAAAATATAAAGATAAAAAATATAAAGACGCATTGTGTTAATATAGCATATCCGATGTATTAAAAAAAATACGTGTTGCTATCAAATCGACTTTTTTGTCGCTCTCGGCGTCAGAAAGAGTACTTTTTCCTACGAGCGTGAGGTATAGTGCACTTTACCGCACACAAATACGTGTGGGAAGAAGTACTTAAAACTACTAAAATATAATGCGTGCGTGAAGTAGCACTATATTTATATAGATTGCCATTTTTTTACATCATGGCATATTTAAAACATGTACGGGCTGCGTAAATTCATTGTTTACCATGATGCAGTGGGCCCTATTCTGTATCGCGGCAAACAATGCAAATGAAGTCACGCCTCCAAACCAAATTCATTGTTTACCACGATGCAGCGTATTTCCGAATTTCCCGAGATTCCCGAGATTCAAAAATAATACAAAACGAAATTGTTCAATTTATTTCTGATTATATTCAGGAAACTATATCAAAAGAAATAGTTGTATTTTTTTCAGTTCAACTGGACTATACGATCGACAGACAAAAATAAAAAAGCTGTATATTATTCTTAGATATGTTAATTCTAGTGCAAAATTAGTGGAAAACGATTTTTGCATTTTTTTATGTTAACGCAGATCGTACAGCTGAACCATTATTTAACCTCGTCCACCTTGCTTTTGAACGATATAATTATAAATAAAAATTGTTGGTTCAGTGTTATGACGGCGCGAGTATAATGTCCGGCAGCGTTGTAAATGGTTTGAAGGCATTTTTTTTTATTTTGACCGACCAGTTTGGTTTTGTTGGAAAGAGTATATTAAATCATCCACTTTTACCGTAAAATATGATATCGATAGACCGCAAAATGCTTATCTTCGCAAACAATGAAATGCCTTCTTGATGAAAACGACGATATTATGTATCAGAGAACCAAAATCTGACGAGACCCGAGACTGGATGATCTGATAATGGTATGTTTTATTATAATCCGATAACCGGAAAACGAATGATAAGGGCATCGGTAAAATAAGTTTTACAGAGTGCCTATCCCGCAGTGGCCTAGCCGATAACATTTCGCAACTGTTCTACAACTTTCGTTTATTGAAAATTATTCAACTAAAAAAGTGATCAGGATTCTGAACGAACTTTTCATGACAAATATTATTCTACATTATATTTGTTGGCAACAGTAATATAAGTTGGGATATGTTTATTGTTTTGAGCACTTCCTCCAGTAAATAAACCGAGGTAATTTTAAAAAAAATTGCTCTTGACGGAAACGAGGCCGTTCGTGCCTAACTTAATTATAACTTTAATAACTACTCCCATTTTTGTATCTACTATTATACCGTGAAGTTATCCAGATTATATATTATAGGTATAACATCGAGATGTTACACCTACATATAAACTCAATTGCTTTTTTTATTTCATTTTATTAGTACACCATTCAACGGAAAAATCAATGGAGAATTCGCACATTTTTTTAAAGTAGGAAAAATATTGAGATTATGAAGCACTGATGCCGATGATGTTTAAAAAATTAACATGGTGCCTTTAAAATTGTAGTCAATAATCATTTAAAATTGCGTCCCGCCCATCCGTATCGTGAGTCGCAGCTCCATAACGTGACGTCATAAAGCGAACAGGAATAAGGCGGCAGCGGGCTTTCGGGGCTTTTACAGTGTCAAAGTCTACAGCGTAGACTTTGACACTGTGTTGTACAAATAAATTTGTATTTATATTTATATGTGGTACCTAATCATAAAAAATATGTCCTTTTCTTATAAATAAAGTTGCATAATTAAAATGTCATTTTTTATGATTTTATGGTACCTGAATTAATGATAAATAATGCTGATTGTTTGGTAAGCGAATTTTTAAATTGATGTAAAATAATATACCTTCTAATTATGGGAAAATCATGCATAACAAATATGTAACTACCAGAGCTGGGTAAGTTTTGCATACAAAGTATTTTCAACGCTTGCTCAAAATCGCTTTTGTGGCATAATATCTACTATTTCAATATATACTCTCTAATTTTGACAAGTGAATATTCAGTATTTTAACTACATTATTTAACTATATTATTCGTACCAGCTAGATATGCCGGTAAGGGTATTATCATGTATACTATGTATTTGATTTGATCTTTGTAACGTAAATGAATTCTGTTCCGCTATGTAGCAAATATTTTGAATAATAGTACCCTATTTCAAATATTTTAAAATAAGTCGCGAGAACAGCGTACACAATATACCGGCATACCAACTGTAGACCGACTGAAACCACGTGAGGACACCGTTGCCTACGAGTAGGAAAAACTACATAAATACGCGGGACGCATCAAATTAGCTCTAGTAGCTCTCAGCATAATCATATAACAATGAGCCACCAAACCGGATATTCGTTGTGTCAACTGTGTTACATATAGTGTTATTTAATTTAATAGGGGGTCTAAAATTTTTGGAGCTGGCCCTGGTTCTTCACTCGTGTCGCGAGTCGGTCCTGTTCCTGTTACATTTCGCAAACTCCGTGACGGCATGCGCAGTTTCAATTGGTCACAGTTTTGAACGACGGCTTTCATCCTCTATGTGTATATATATTGTAAGTGCAAGTTAATTTTAAATTAGTATCATTCATTTTTTGGGTGCTAAAATAGTTAGATCGGTGTAAAACGTATTTCTATCACTATTAAAAGAATCCTTCTGACACCAAGTTTTAATGGACTGTAAATCTTTTTGAAGTGAAAAGCAGTCTTTAGGGCCATTAATAACTGAATAGACTTTTAGGTCATCTGCATGGAACAAATATTTGCAATTCAAATTATTAAGAATATCATTGATGAATATGTTGAAAAGTAAAGGCCTCCAGGTTTGACCCCAGTGGCACTCCAGGTGTAGGTTTTATCTACACAGACAGAATCCACAACACTGCACCACTTGCACTCTATCATATAAGTGTGACCAAAAGAAATTTAACAACTCTTGAGAGAATCCATAGTGCTGCATCTTTCAGAATAAAATGTTGTGATACAGCCTGTGGAAAGCTTATGTCCGCCACACGAGAGTTGAAGAACGACGTATGAGGGGGAAGGGTGATATAATACGCAACAGGAAGTTCTGTCGAGCACAAAAATATGATAAGAACCTTTGTAATTAATTTATTAATACATACCGTGGCGACATCGGAATTTTTATCTCGCATTCTTTCCGTTGTTCCACTCTCGTGTGGCGGACCTTAGATGGATAGACTTTTTGGAAAGTATATATTTGCGCTTCCTGGGCGGTATCAGTAAGGTTTGCTAAATCTATGTTCTTAAACTTGCATCATATACAAAAATTCTAACTATGGCAGACTTGCAGCAAGAGAAATAAAAAACGCATATAATTTTAAGTAGCTACATACACCCTAATCCGTATCTAAGTACGCTAAAATTAAACGAAAATCTCTGCAGAACAGACGTAATATAAAAATGGTGTAATGGTTTTTTGTTTGTTTTAATAATGACAACGTAATACAGGCATATCAAGTTTTATTAAGAAAAGTACTTGAGATGGATCCCCTTTAGCGTACGCCGCGCTGCGCCGCAGGACTTATGCTCAAGTTCCAGAATTTAATAACCTGGTGGATTAAATTTATTTTTATTTTGTTTTCTGTTTGGGAATCTTGCATCCGATTCTTTGTGTGGACTTATACGTATATAAAATAATATAGGTATAGGGTTTTTCCGCATATTTTGACACTTATACACAGGGTTTACTTTAATTGATAACCAGAGGCATATATAGCAAATGCAAGTTTTAAGACTTTTGTCAACCGTCAAAATTAACTATTAGAAAAAAAAGACTAACTATCGGAAGCGTCGAGATTTTAAGCAATTTATTTTGTGGAACGCCCTGTATATTTTTCAATGTTTTTCCAAACTCCACAACCTCAACTACAAAAGAGTAGATTATCGCTTTCCGAAAAGTTGAATTCCACTCCAAATCTAGTTACAACTCACTCTAAAAAAAGAGTGAAGATAATCGACTCATTCGGAGCGAAATTTTACTCTATCGGAGTGACTTACTCTATTTTCTCTCTGCGTGTTTGAGTGGCAGTATTTTTTAACTCTATGTGGAGTGAAAAGTCATATAGTGATGGTCCCCCCCCCCCATCGGCGCCTATCTAGTAACAGTGATTTCGAAGCGCTGTACCTCATTTTATTCACCCTTTCTAGAATCTCAAATAAAGGAAACAAAGAAAGTAAGAACGTTTACACAATTGTTTTTACGCATTCTCCAGAAGACGCACAGATGAATAATTAGCAATTAATGATAAACTAGTCAATTTTGCAATAATTAGTTCAGCAATTTATCGAAAAATTACAAAAATAAACAAATTCAGAGACGAAACTGAAGAAATCGTTTATTAACATTTTTTGTTGTTGTAGTTCCATCGGATAATGAAGTGATAATGCGATAAGCGATAATGAAGTTAATAAACGATTCGATTTCTGTGAAAAATTCTGTTTACTCATGTATATAAGTGCGGTGTTACGAATAAGTGCCAGGTAATACAGACGCCAGCTATCCTTTTGTATTTTTTATAGGTCCACGAGATAACTCATTTTCAAGAGTCAATTTTAAGGTTTTTCGGGTTACCACCCGTGAAAATGGCCTTTTTATATGACAAACATAGGTCTATTCATCTTTTTTGCCTTAACTGCAATTAAAATAAATAAAAATTCCATTTTGCTAAGCCTCTGTTCTTTTAATGAAAATTTTGATATCGGAAAAGAAATTTACGCCTCATATTAAGTATATGTAGTACCATTTTCGGGTTTGTAAGATAATTTTTAGGAAAGTTTTTAGGAAACACATTTTTAAAATTTTATTATTTTATTTTCTATTTATTGTTACGGTGAGACAGCCGAATGAATTTTTATTTTAATTAATTCGTCTTTTAAAGAATTACATCCATTGCCTTGCGTATGGCTCAAGATTTCTGTAAGGGCTACTAAACCTCATATAAGCCTAAACATTGAAATCGCAGAAACCACTTCTTTGTTTTTTTGCAATATATAAGGGCTAAAAATAAATTGGCCAAAATATAGTTTGCATATATAGATAAATAGGAAATTTAATAACGATTAAATTTCTTTGACTGTTTTGCAATACGACACTACGATACTACGAAAAAATTTATAAACATTTTTTTAGTTTTAGTTTTTTCTTTGTATTTAATAATTTAATAATAATTGAAGCACGCACTTATGATGGACCAAACTATTTTACCGGATCATATTTATTCCAAAACAATTAAAATAAAAAAGATCACGCGCTATTTGCAGAAATTTCCTTGTTCATTATTCTTACATTCATGCTTTAACTACCGTACTATATATAGAGTCAAACTTAAAACCCGTGCCGACCCAAAACCAGACACAGTTACTTAATCCAGATTAACAATCGGGGAATAAGTGAGGTTCTAAATTTACCACTCTTTTGCCACATGGACTACTTACCAAAATTAGAAGCGCCAAGTAAGTCGAACCGTCTATAAGATAATGCAGGACCATGCAATGGGTAGTAAGTAACGGCACGTGATTTTTCGGATGAAAGGGTACCAGTACCCTAGTAAAGCGAGGCAAAATTCTTAATAAAACATTTTTATATCGAAATCATGTTTATCACGTAGGTACTTCGTTTTTTTACTTTTTCACCAAAAATTCAGGCAGGGTCGCTTTGTGGAGAGGTGGAGAGTTCATAATTCCGTAAAAATTTCCTTAAAAAAATTTTTTTACCGGATCAAAATTACCAACTTTCCATCCTGTCTGAAACAATTCTTTCCTGTTAAATTTTTAAAAATAATTTGCCATTTTTCATCAATTCGAAATTCCCTGATTTTTTTATTCAACGCACCAAGTATGTAATATCTGCAGAAATAAAAACCTCATTTAAATAATAAACACAGTAAGCTTATTTGCTTTTAATTTTTATTAGTACATTTAACTAATTCGAACGTAAATAAATATTTTTTTCTAATTTTTATAACTGTTTATAAATATATACAAATTATATATATTTATAAATATAAATTTTCTGATTTTTATGAAATTTTGTGTGAGTGTGTGTGTGTGTGTGTGATTAAGTTGATTCGACAATGATTCAGACTCACAATTTGATCCGATAGAAAATATTTTTCTAATTAATTTTTTTTTGTTGTTGACCTTCGGATGGTTTAGGTTCACAATTGGATATTTTTGGAATTTGCCAGTCAGACCCGGTAGTTACTGCTGCGATCGAATTCTTAATTTTTTTTTATAATTTTATTGCTTTTTCGCATATCAGTTACTTGCATCCACTTGGTGTTGTTATTACATTAAAATTGTTATGCAATTATTATTTATTGAAATAACGTTTTAAAGTATAATCGTTGATTGTACGAGTCTTTCATTCAACGGTATAATTAAAAAAATATACCGTGTGCAAATTTGTAAGATGCAGTATTGAAGTGAGTATTTTACATGATTTTTCATTAAATCCAGTGATGTATACAGGTGCATTCAATAGCAATCTTACTTAACCTACAAATTTAAATTGTCACTTCTCATTTGAGTATATGCAACTTATGAAGTATTGAACGGCTCATTGATTAGTCATTCTAATATTAGTCAAACCTATAGTCATATTAATGACTATTAGTCATTTCCTGGCAATCAAATATCATTCAAATCTATCTATACCGTTATCGATCCTTAGGAAGTTATCAATTATCCTGTTAAATTCTTGAATTCACTGGCTTTGCCAGGAATGCCACCACATAACTTCCGATTGAAGATTGGTCCACGAATCATTTTGCTTCGAAATTTGAATGAACCAAAGCTATGATGCAATTGCACGCGATTGGTCATAAAAAAATCATGGGCAATGTGAAGTTGTTCTTCTACCACGGAACCCAATGATCCCTTCAGACTTGCCCATTCCATTCAAACGTTTCTAATTTCCAATTCGCTTGGCATCCACAATGACTATTAAGTCACAAGATCAAACAATATCAATTTGCGGGTTGGATCTAGAAAACCCGTGCTTTTCGCATGGCCAATTATATGTTGTGTGTTCAAGGGTTGGCGAACCATCAAGTTTGTTTATACCCCTCATGGATTAACTACAAATATTTTTCATCAAATCGCATGAGATAAAAAAAACAAATTTTATTCCTGTTAATCTTAGATTAAAAAGATTTTACATATTTTTTCATCAAAACGGTCCAAACAATTAATAGTTTATTATTTTTTTTATAATATTTGGATTTACAACGTTTGAACAGAACAACGTCTGTCGGCTCCGAGTCCGCTAGTTTCATTTATATTTTTTTGGAAATGTTCTGTTAATCTGACGTACTTCCATCTACTATATTTGTTTCTCATATAGTTTTATTGAAACATATTGCAATGTGGCGGTTTGAAATAAATATTATTTATTATTATTATTTTTTTTACTAATTTGTAATTTTAATTGTGCATATCGAAAGCATGGGAGGAATAAAGCGAGATTATTTTCCTATGTTAATATTGGATTAACGAACCATGGTGCAGTAACGATTTGTCACGGACTTCATCCATGCAGTTCCCGACTTGTGGGTTTTGGTTGTTCGACTCGCTTGCCCGTTATTAAAACAATTGTTTTTGCTGGTCGGTTTTTAGTGCTCACAATCGGAATAACAAATTAAACTGTTTGTGCAACGGAAGTAGTCCGAGCGGCGAAGGAGGAAGTCGTACGGCCAATTAAGCAAAAACGGTAAAAAAATAATGCGTTTTTTTTAGAGTATCGTATCAAATTGAATCCTGGTTTGAAGATACGCGGTTGGGCAGCGTGAGAAGGAAGTAGGCATTATTTATCGAAAATATAACAAATCAAGCGGTGTGTCGCGGAAAATCGCAAAATAATTCACGTCGCATTCTTAGGCCATGCTAAAATTACTAAATTGCTAAAAAACAGTCAAAAGCGCATATGACTAAGCGGAAATTGGAGCCAGGCGCTCGAAATCATTTGAACTTGTACAATCGTCATTATTTATGTTTCTAATAGTATCGTGTTTTTTTAATTTGTGTAGTGACAAGCGGAATATGATTATGGGGGTTATTATAGTGCAAAAAAATATTTTTTCTGACTTTCAATATGTATCTATGGTTTGTGCACAACTACATTCGTACCTGACTTCCGACTTCCATTACACCATTTTATGTTGAGAAATAGAGAAATTATGTTGCGATAATAATTATATGCTCGTTTCAATTTTTGAAATGTGCAGTATTAACTATTTGTATTAGGTATATTGTTTCAAAGTTCCAACATAAAGATATTATATTATTTTCAACATACAGATATTATATTATACCTATTATACTCGTAGTATATTTTTTGCAGTTACAGCAAACTCTGTTTGCTGACATTGAAGTAGTTTTAGTAGTTTAGATCTTTCAAATTTCCCAAGCAGCAATTAAAGTTTTTTGCGAGTTTGCGATGCTCAGCAATGCAAACGCAACCTTTAGTTTAGCTTCTCTTCGCCGGATTGTGCTTCGTTGAAATTTCTTAAGAACTTTCTCTATGTCTAGATAGGTACAAATATTTCCTTCAATTTTACTTTTTCCGCTCTTTAATTTAAAATATAAATATATCGTTTGCTCCCGTTGGAAGGCTGCAAGCAATGCTACACACAGTGGCGGCTGGTGCAAGGTGGACAATACATTTCGTCTATAGTGCTTTGATTTGATATGCAAACTAATCACACACAAAGCACAAATCATATAAGAGAACACATAAAATAATTAACTCCATAACTCACTATTGTAACAAAAATACAATTCAAATACAAACGAAAGTTCAACGAAAATATCGCCACACGTTTGTATCAGAAAAGTGAGGTTGACAACTATACTACTTGTTAAGCGCATGCGCGGAGGGAAGCCTTAACTTTGCTTCTGTATAAGCTCTCCCTTCTGTGTCCTAGTTATGCCGGCACTACGAGATACTTCTTCAACGAAATAGATCACAATTATGTGTAAAGGTATAACTACTTACTCAACTGTGCATTACATCAGTTCTTCCCGAGGTGCTTCCTCCAAGCAATACTTCATATTTATACTACGTATACGTATGCCGTGTTTATACATTTCACTACTCTTGCGCAATTGCAACATTCGTTTTATATTGTTTTCACAACAAACAGTTCCCACAAATAAACGTAATAATATAATATATAGCACTTTAGCAGTCTTGCCAAGTGGCCGTGACCACCTTGTACGATTCACAGGATCAGATCATGCAATTGTTTCGTTTCATTAGGTACCTACAATACATCTGCTCCGGTATTTCCACGTTTTATTTTCTACTCGATAAAACTATCTAGTGTATGAATGATAAATTGTGTACTAAAGACCGTAAGACCCATTACCTAATAATTTCCTAGGCAGGTAGTTATATGATATACCTACAGTGGCGGCTCTTCAGAGGAGGCAAGGGAGGACTTGCCTCCTCTGAATTGACTTTGCTAGTACCTACCATTTTGCTAATACTTTACTAGTATCATTTTATAACACTGACCAATTTCCTTGACAAATTAAAAAAAAATGCCTACGCCGAATTTTAGGGCTCAGTATTTAGGGGCGTGTGTAGGTCAACAAGTGCCATTTTGGTGAATTTCTTTCAGCCTGTACTGAAAATTATGATTTAGGGCTCATTCGATCCAGAATGACATGTAAGAACTTTTTAAATTGGGCCGGTAAAATCACACAGTAAATAAACAATTTAGTAAAAAAAATGGTTCGTTTTTTTGCAAATATCTTAAAAACTATTGCAGATATCGGACATCGAAAAAAAGATCCTTAAAGAGCAGGAAATTTCAAAAAAAATCCACCTCCCGGAACTCTACCACCAATGTTTATAATTTTAATTTAGAGGTAAAAATGAGGCTAAAAACAGGTGATGTGACTTCCGCGCGCGCCGACCGATTGGGACACTTTAACAATAAAACTTATTTAAACCCATTAATATGAATATTAAGAAATAAAAAAATCACTTACCTTATTGATACTTGAATAAACGACAATCTATAGGAAAAAAAATTCCTGTATGTTTTTTAGATATGCTTTTGTTAATTAACTTATTTTCTCAAGTTTTAAATTAACATAAAAACCCCGATAATCGTCAAACTAAAAACCTTAGATTTTTTTCCCCTCTTAGAGCTATTCTTGAAAGGCTTTAGAAAAGATCCCCGTTGAAAAAAAATTTTAAAAAAATCCACTTTGTTATTAACAATCGAAGGCATTAAACAATGTAAAACATAAATAAAGCAATTTAAAAAATATTTTTAAATACTCCAATTAGATCGTGTCGTTATTAAAAAAATAGAAATATGAAAGCTAAGTATACATAAAAATGATTAAATTTGGTCATAAAAGGATGCTAGGTCATGTATAGGATGCTAGCATATAGGTACTACACTAGTACTTAACATACATTTTGAGAGGTAAATACCTAGTAGTTCAAATAAGGTTTGGCTCACGACATTATAAAAACGCGTAGAAAGTTCAAATGTGTATGACCTCAAGGAACTATTGTACAGTCATGAGTCACGAATGTATTGCAACAAAATGGCAACAAAATGGTATTTGTTACAGTATGTTTACGTTGTAATATATAATATCAAACTGGGTGTAATCTGGCCAAACTTATAAACAGATAACACATTATAACTCGAAGTCGCTATTATTGCCCGACCTTCTGGGAGAATCAAAGTGATATGGTATTAAATATATTACCTAAATAATATATTAAATAAACTAATACGTACCTAATAGTAGGGCATTCTGGGTAAAAGCTTGTTAATCATTTTACCCACGTGCCGAAGTAATCTTTTATCATCAATCAAATAATAGGTAGGTACCTAGACCTAGATTGATATTGACTTTATATGGATTTTAAGCCGTGAGAAAAAGGTCGGTGAAGAAGAAACCGTATCAAAAAAGTGGTTTCTTTTCAGTTAGGCCAAGATCCTATATATAGGTAAGACCTTGATTACTCGTAACTCGGACCACATCAAAATGCAAGCGATTGTTCTCATCAATTTTTGTTCGAAAATTTGTAAAATTCAATAACAATAATTAAATTAGAAATCAGGATAAACCTATTTAAATTAGTATTTAAATTAATGACTATAGCAGAATTCACTTCAGCTTCCTCACTCGATTGCTTAGCTACTTCATTATCTATTAAATTTATTGGGAAAATTATAACTAGGTACACTTAATAATTTTATTAACCTACTTTCATGAAGTTATTAAATAAAATATGCATTATTATTACGTACTTAGAACATCCAGTTTATGAAAGTAAGCGAGGAAACTGGGAGAATTAAACTCGATTAAACTCTATACCTACCTAGGAGGCTACCTCACTACCTCGTAACCGTCGTATTTTCCCATAATAATTCTGAGTAACTAGAAGCAGAAAGTTCACCGCTTTTCGGCTGCTAAATATGAAGTAGAGTTAAGAGTTAAAAGTCAACAAAAGAGCTTTTAAACCTACTATCAATAGGTGTCATTGGTGACCTACCTACCTATTGATTTATCATAGCTATTGATTTCAAAATGAAATCAATATAGGTTGATTATTATTTTATTTTGCATTGCATTTTGCAAACTACGGTTTAAGATATTTACATAAATAGTTAGGTAATAAATATTATTAAAACAATTATTATATTAATAAGAGTAGGTCGGTACTAATAAAATTAACAATAATTAACACATGTAGGTACCTAGTATCTCCCAATTGAATAGGTACCTACCTATTTAATTACCCCATTGCATTGATAGATATTATATAAATAACGGTATTAGAAAAACTCATTACCTTGGTACCTACTTAAAATCTAGTTTAGATTATTATTATTTTGTAATTTGTATAGATAATTATAAAGAGGAATATTTATCAACTGATGTACGATTTGCAACTTATTAGGTCAGTTGTCAGTCAATAATAATTCATGTCACAAAACGTGAAGTAACATTGTCAAAGTGTCTCACAAAAACACTGAATACCGACATTATCAGAGACAATTGAAAGCATATTTTCACAATTATAAAATTCACTTCATTTCATTCTCAATGATAGAGAAGAGAAGTAAATGTACCGTTACAAAATAAATACGGCATTAACCTCTCTTTTCTGCTAACATTTTAACTGAGAAAATTGGGAATGTAAACAATTTGAAAGGGGCAAATCGTGACTTACCTGACAGAAGGTTAGCACTGCCCTACCTTTCCCCTTCGGAAACGACCTCACAAGTTATCGCTAAAAAATTGCAGATACACAAGACAGTCAAAACACGGTAAGCACGACACGGGTAAGTTTTCGCAAGCAACGATACACCTTCCACCGCGAACTCACGTTAACAGACTGTGAATTCCGTAAATTTACTTGACACTCTTGACAGATTTGGCTGGGAAACGTCGGCTGATTGTGAGGGTGGGCATCTGGCGGACGCAGGGCGTACTACGACTACGTGCAATCACTGCAATCTTTTACCATGAATGGAATAGGGAGAAAGGTTTCTTTCATTATATGGTTTTGTGAGAAGTGAGAACTACTAGCGCAGACACACCACCAACCTTACTCTCTCACCCAGGACCCAGGCCAGAGACAACCCAAGCACAGCGTCTAGAAAACAAGGCCGGATTGCACTAACTTCTATGTTAGGTGTAAGGAAGGAATACTAAAGGGACTCTTAAAGTCCTGATTATATAGGATCAACAGTTTAGATCACGGTCACAGAAGAAGGAGCTCTATAAGCTCCTTACGCCTTATTCTATGGTTGGGTTATAAAAAATACAACTTTAGCACCCCCTTTTAAATTTCCATACATTAATTATAGGAATATAATATATTAACTATAAATTGCATCAATAAAAATGTATCTCAGGGCGGGTTTATTCACCCCAGAATTTATCTTGCAAGTAATTACCTTAGATACAATTATATCGACAATAGTTGCCATGGTATTTATCATTCAAAGAACTTTATCAAAAGGCAAAATGATCGGCCATAATTCTTTGTTTTTGATAACATATTATCCCCATATTTACAAGTAATAAAAAAGCATAAAATCAGGTTCTGTTATTTATTTTAAATTAGATTGTTAACATTTAGTGTACTATCATACAAAATCTTATCTTCTAGTACTGCCTACTACATTATTAATATTATTATAAGTGATTCGAAAACTTCCTGAGCATTATAATAATACACAACCATTTATAGATACACCTAAATGTGAGATTACAATTAATAAGTAAATAATTATAGTTAAAAATACATAGTCACAATATACCACACACAAGTTCACTCATTAACTGAAATCACTTAATCTGTGCCGAAATTAACCAGTACGAAAACCCGTACGAAAATAATAAGTAATTTATTTTGGGAAAAATAAATTGCTGTTAAAAAAATGTTTTTTATTGGATTTGGAAAATTAATATTCTCTCCTCTGCTAAGGTTTATAAACGAAAGTTAAAATGGATTAAAGCAAAATAAAATTACACATTACTAAATTACGTTTTTTGACTTTTTATATAATTTTTCATTACTTTCTTCCCCGGTATTAACCCCTGAGTCAAACCTGGTCTTTTGCGTTTCTGTTTATTACGAACTGCATCTTTATGAATCTGTTCTGGAGGGTGCATGTCAGGTTGTTGAATGTACTGACTATGTCCCATCTGGCTAGTATGACAAACAACAGAGTTTTGAACAGCAGCTACTTTGTCAGCTTCTATCTGGTCCTTTGTTTTCTGAATATCCGAATCGTGAGCAAATTTACAGTTGTGTCCAAACCGACACCTACCTTTCCTGTAGTTCCAGCAAATTTTTTTACCGTTAATGACCACTATGTTGTCTTTAGTGTCCACCATTTTCACATGTTTCTGCAAAATAGCCTCCTTTGCGTTTTCGGCTTCTATAAATGGGTTCTTAAAAACAGAAGACTTCAATTCGTCTGGATTACTCTTTTCTTCTCCGAAGTTGGGTGTAGGTAGCTTACATTTTGTCGAAGGCAATGCTTCTGTTTCTGTTGGGCTAAAACATATGACAGCTGACCCATTTTTTACCAAGTTACATTTACCAATTTACCACAAGAAATAACATGCAGCCCTTAAGCTAATAGACAAATATATTGTATTCTCAATGACCTTACCTAGTGCTATCATTTTCGGGATCTGAGTTTTCGCCACTGGACGAACCTGAGTTTGAGGAATCGCCATAGTCCGGAACTAACGACATTCTTATACCTATCTATTAATTCACGACGCTGTAAATAATAAATAGTTTTATCTGTACAATAATCAGTCTTTTAGGTTATCTGTATGTGACAGAGTTTTGATTATATTATATTATTGCCGATGGCCGGTAATGAAGTATTCTTCTTTATTCTGAAATCATGTATCATGTCTGAATCTGAAACATAGAGCTGTGTCTGAAATGTAACGTAGCGCCAGGTTATTCACGTCATAAATCATTGGTAGCGCCAATAATATAATATCAAGTATATGTCTCTGGTTCTGGTAGCGCCAAAATGGAAATTGTATGGATGGACGATGGTGGAGGGCTGACAACGATTATGTTAGTCTATAATCGTTGGAGGGCTGAGGGCAGCACTTTGTCTATGGGCAGCAGTTGGTAGATCCGCTAAAATACGTCGCCAGAATATGTATGGAGTTATGATTGCTTTCGGATGTTCGGGTAAGATCGCACGCGGTTTATATTCAAATACTACACCAGGAGCGTAGATACGCGGAACTGCGAAGCAACTGCAGAGATTTTTAAAAGATAAAAACTAAACAATAAATAATAAATCTGTTGTGACTTTTTGCAAGATGAATCCGTAATTAATGCCGAGTTTTATATACTTTCATTTAGATTAAGACATTTGAATACATTATCGACATATTATATATAGTAATTAAAACACTGTTTATAAAAGTACAAAAAGGATATATTATATTATTTATTTAAACTACAAACAATACGATATAAAATAAATGCTTGCTTATATTATTTATTGAAGTCCTTCATCACTAAAGTCCACGAGACACTCGCAAACTTGGGGCATGATTTTCCAGGTTTTCAAAAGAATAATTTTGCATTTATTGTCCTGGACTCTTTCCATTTTCAATCTGACATTTGGAACATTGTACCAATACCCTCCACAAGACACTTTCTCCGTGAACACTTCTTGTGACTTAAAGTCACTCGACTCGTTCCAAAGCGTTATCAAATTGGTGACTATGATAACAATATTATACTCCACCGATAAGTAGCGTAAGATATTGGCTGTATGGTTAAGGAAGCTGTTGTTTTCCGCATGGTTTGAGGACTGTAAGTGCAAAGCAGGTAACGAATCGACGATAATTACCCTCAGCTTGAGACCTTCTTGTAATTCCTGCTTAATTTCAAATAGGCTATTAACCAGGTCGTGCCTTGTGTGCACTCTTTTTACTAATACTTTATTGAGTGCTTCTACCAAGTCTACCTGAAATATATAGCAATTAAAAACGGTAGGTAGGTATAGGTATTGTCTGTAACAGACATATATGCCGTATCGTCAAAGGATGCGGCTAGACTTTGAAGAGATCAAAGTCGGCTCGCGCGGCTCATCGAAGACATCGAGTTTCCCTTTGACGATGCGGCATTTTTTCATTCTCATATATGTCTGTTACAAACTATACACAAGTTTGCGAAGCCAAATACTTTCTTTTAAATGTTTATAACAAATTATATTATAACAAAGGCACATTTTTGTCTCATACTTATTTAGCATCTGAACGTGAATGCAAGTCATTATTCCTTCTGATATTTTTCTAAACTAAAAAAGCTGAAAACATTTTAGGGGAATTGAAAATTTCAAATCACCACTAGCAAAGTAAATGAGGCATATATAAACATATATTTATGCAACAAGTGCAAAAAGTAAGTGTTTATTGCACGCGACGTGAAATTGTCCAACGAAGCCGTCAGGCCGAGTTGGACAACACGTCGATTGCAATAAATACTTTTTGTTTTTGTACGAGTTGAATACAATATTTTTTCTACGTTCGGTGCAAAATCCAAAAAATGTTTTATTTAGGTGGTATTAGTATATGTCAAATCTTATGTTTTATGTTTGTTATGATCAAAAAACACTTTAGTAGATTGACATGAGTGCAATAAAAATTTAATTGCACTAGTGCAATAAAGAGCCAGTTTTTCCACTAAATATAGATCAATAAAGTTTTGCTTTTTGCATGAACGTAGAAAAAGAAAATTGTACATATAGTACATAAGTAGACGCTATATCAAGTATTCTACCGCTTTGAAACGTAGATGCCTCAATAAGAGAGGGGTCATGACACGGATTTATATTATGTACTTATAACTACTATCATCACAGAACACTATAATTTTATGTATAGTAAGGGATGATTATTTGAACTTGAAGCAGCTGTTTTTATTAATATTTTAGGTAACAAAAACCTTTATTTAATAATAAAGGTTTGTAAAAAAATTCTTGAAAATACGGATAGGATAAATAAGTTGTTTCCACGATTTCGCTTATCAATTGCACCACGTTATCTGATAAAAATTATGTTTTATGTTATTGAAATACCTATGCTCCTACTTTTAATATAATTTTGTAGAGTAGGTACTCTTTAAACAAAAATTTCTTCAAATAAGTACCAACTTCGATAAGACAACAAGATTTTAAATAAAGAAAATTAATGTTTATATTTCTTAATAATTTTTACTATCAAAGGTATTTTGAATTCTTTGACAGTTTTTCCATATGTACCTATGCCTCATAAAATATTTTGCTTTGTTTTATCATGCACGCACACTTTAATTTATAAATGTATCATTTATAAATTTCACGACACATCCATTTATAAATTCTATTCAATCTATTCCCTTTGAGAAATAATCTAGTCCCTTTATAGCTACTCTCCTACATATATATACCTATATAACACACATCATCTATCCATTCTCATGTTACCATTCGTGTGTTACAACAATAACAATTGATATTTCCCTAATCCTAATAGAACATCGCGTCTTTTGTTAAAATGTGACTTAATTGTGACGAATTGGCGCGTATAAGTTTACCATGCAGCCACTTTGCGCGACTACTCGCCGCGCCGTGCCACAGACAATTCGGCAACTTTGTAAAGTTGCTCTACATATTTCAATTTTTTCTGGGATTGGTATTTATTTAGGTTTTAGGTTATCCATTTTCAAAATAATTATGATCCCTATTTTTATCAGTGGAAAGAAAACCTTCTGATTTCTGGAGACGCTGGTGATAATTAAATCAATATCAGCACTATCAGCAGAGACGATACAGAACGCGGTGTTTAACACTAAACACATAATATCACCTTTATTTTATATATCACAGATACCTATATAATGCTATATGTTGTACATCAGCGCACACGTATTCTAGTAGTCTTAAATTTACAATAAAGATATTTACCAACCTTATTTAAATTATTATTCAGCATCTGTTTTAATTTTCTGACATAAAAGTCCCGTTTCGTATCCAAATAATAAACATTATCTCTCATATTATGCGAGATTATATTTTTTAGTAAAGTCAAACAAAATAAAGTTTTTCCCGTAGCAGGCAAGCCACAGACCTCGTAAATATTTGCAGTAAATAGTCCCCCTTCTAAGAGCGTATCAAGGCTAAAAGTTGAAAAAGTACGTAGGTAAGTTTATTTTATCATACCTTTATTCATGCACAGTGCACAGTGAAAACATAATATATAGGATTTTATGTATTCACAAACTCGTATACCTATATACTTACTTTTTTATACCGGTCTGAATAATTGCCGAGTTTGATAAAATATATCTGTAGTAGTCGAAGGCATTTCTAGGATGGGCAGAATATTTTGCTATCAGCTCCTTTCGGACTTCTAGAACCTCCTAAAATAGCAATTTTTACAGGTGTTTCTGATCAGAATTAAAAATACATACTTTAAAAGTTAACTGAGCAGATTTCTCAATGACCTTAGCATCGGCTTTTATAAAATCTAGGGCGGAGTAAATTTGTTTGGACTGTAACAATTCAATAACCTCCGTTTTTAAAATTGCGTGCATATTCGGAGATAAACGGCTCATGTTTATTTTTGCTTTTGCCACTGAAAATATTTTCATAATTTAGGGGCGCTCATGCGTATTTCTAGTACGAGCGTGCGCAGTTCAGGAACATTAAATCTAGGCGGCTGCTCGCTTGGGCGTTTCGGATAATTCGGATGTTGTCGACTCGATTGTGAAAGAAGGCCTCGTCGCCATGTTAGAAAGGGCGATGTGTCCTTGATGTGAACGTGTAAAATGTTCGAAATTATAGATATATTTTACAATTTTCTATTTACGTGGAGTACCCAATTGTACTTTGAAGTTTAATTAATACGATAGTGGTGTTTTTAACTTCGGATGGCCAATTTTCACGCGAATAATTTGTGATTACACGATGGTAAGTTCTTTCAAACGACTGCAAAGGAAAACATGGCGCCCGGAAATTTCTTTGTTCAATGATTGAATAAAATTTAATATCTAAATTAACCTGTTTAAATACTCCAGAAGCACTAATATTTATATAAAATGAACATTTAAGTAAATATATACTGCGTAAATATCATACTTTCACAAAAAAACACTTTAAGCGGCACCAACGCGATGGCGCGTCTCCTTGTACTGCCCAGTCAATATAAAATTTTACGTCATTGGCATATTGATTTCTTTTTTGCTAAATTATATATAATAAATCCTTCTATATTTTACCTAAAATGTAACTTGAATTAATGTGTACTTTGAGATTAATTTTGTAGTTTAAATTTTCCTTGACCCGCTAATCAAGCGCACTTTTGAATTCATTTTTGGACATTACGTCACAAACACAACAATCAACGAAATTATTCAAAACGGACAAAGTATTCAAAGCGATAGTGAAATAATACTTTACGTCCATTTTAGTTGCCGGTACATATAAGGCGGTGTTATTCCGTCGCATGAATAACATTTTTGTCATTGTAACAATATTCGTTATTGTGCAATTACTTCTAAATAAAATTTTAGCCGAATCACAGAAAGTCAGGTAAACCTATGATACTTATTTACCTGCCTACTACTTCCAAGAATTAAAGTATTTAAATCCTACATTCATTTTAATGGTGTGAATATGCAAATTTAAATTAGTGGGGTCAAACATTTTAATGTATCTATGTTAATGTTGTTGTAAGAACTCAGCTTCATAATATATTTTGCACCTACAGGATAAGGGTGACAGTTAGCTAATATTCAAACATAACATCTGGATGATCAACTATGTGTAATGATGTCTTTTTAGAAGTCTCACCGATGAGTGACGAAACTCCGGGGGCAGGGCAGGGTGCTCTGCCCCCGAGAGAGGGCCAAGGTCCTCGACCTACGGCAGAGCGCCCTACCATGAGATTGACACAGGTTGCTGGGGGACAATACGTCTTAACTTCACAACCTCATGGCATGCCAGCTCTAACACAGGTAACTAACTATATGTATTTCTGAATACCTACCGTACTTTTAAATTTATAAATATAGATAGAATATAGATAAATAATTTTAGTCCACAGTTATTGTGTTGTATAATAGTTACGATAACATCTGTTAATACTCAATTTTTTTAGATCTGTTTGTCTGTTATTGAGATAAATAATTACTTGCTGATTTACAATAATAATTGTAGAACGCAGGATGACCAATTTAATATAAGCAATTTTTTTTATATAATTTTTATAGAGTACATACATTTATTTGGTAGAAAGTCAATGTATCTGATAGTTACAATGAACAACTAACTTTTTGTACTGTATAAATTATAAATACTGGAAACAGTCGTGAACCTGAGATTATTAAATCTCGAACCGAGACGAATTGGCTTTATTATCCCTACTTAAACCGAGTAAAAACACTATTGAATTTAATTGGATGTGTTCAATTTTACTTATCAGCATATATGATTTTATTCAAGGTGAAGCCTATAACTTTTTTAAAGGACTTTATTTGATGCTATACAAATTACTATGTATGGTAAATATATGCAAATTTGGATCTCTAAATTTTTAATGCAACTTTGCGAAATGGTTTGCCAAATTTTTCTTATTAATCAATAAACCACTATCGCAGTGGGTAATATTCGCTCATCTTTATTAGGTTATTTGTATAATAGTGCTAATAAGGCGGGTGTAATATCTAATCTTGTTCTTTTCAGATAAATCCTGGTACGTTAGCCACGAATGCCAGCTTCACACAAGCTGGCGTGACACGCATCATAAGCATAAGTCCGTCTCGGGTGGGGCAAACGTCCCCCTTGAGGCCGAGCTTAGCCAACCAGTCCATAGTCAACGTGCTTACCAAATCGAGACCAAACTCTAACATTCGCGTACAGCTATTTCCGACTGGAGAGACTTCGGGTTCCAACGCCCAACACGCAGCTCACTCGAGATCACTCAAAAGACCCCTGTCTAGCGACAAGAAAGATTCCTACGCGTCAAAATTACAACGGGTAATGAACCATAAAATAGTACGGTCAAAGTTGGTAAAGGAGAAATATAGCGAGCACCTTTTAGAGGCCTTTTACCTAGAAACCGGAAACAACATCCTGGACTTGTACCAGTACGCCAAGAGGCCCAAGAGCCAGGCTTACTTGACATACCTCAAGGAACGTGCTATTGATCCTCTAGAGCACAAGGCTGAGGCACCGAGTGTCTCTGTACCTCAAACCACTCCTAGTACACCTTCTGCAACTTCGGCTAGCTCTCTACCGGGAATTTCGCACTCTCACCATGTACAAAATAGTACGGCTACCGTCCCTACCACTGCTCCGGATGCCAACACCTCTACTCCAAAGACATCAGTTAAAATTAAGTCATCTGCCCACGCTACCTGCTCTAACCAAGAGCAAATCGTCGAAAAGGCGAAACAGGAAGCATATGTTGTTCAAAGAATAGCCGATTTACAGAAGGAAGGGCTATGGTCGGAGAAGAGGTTACCGAAAGTGCAGGAAATGCACCGATCTAAGGCGCACTGGGACTTTCTGTTGGAAGAAATGGTTTGGCTAGCGGCGGATTTTGCGCAGGAACGCAAATGGAAGAAAGCTGCTGCCAAAAAGTGTGCCAGAATGGTGCAGAAGTACTTTCAAGATAAGGCGCTGGCCGCTCAGAGGGCTGAGAAGGCGCACGAGCAGAACCTCAGAAGGATAGCATCATTCTGTGCGAAGGAAATAAAAAATTTCTGGAACAACGTGGAGAAGCTCGTTGAGTATAAGCAACACACCATATTAGAGGAAAAGAGAAAGAAAGCGTTGGATCAGCAGTTAAGCTTTATTGTTGATCAGACTGAGAAATATTCACAGCTGTTAGCGGAAGGGATGAATAAGACTGCCATTGAGCTGCCGGCGAGTACCGTTTCCTCACGATCCGTGTCACGAGCACAATCGGATACCGAGTTTGAACCTGAAATGCAAAGTGACGAAGATGACGAGGAAACAATAGCGCAGGAGGAGGCTGCATTGGGCACTGATGGTCATTCCGAGGAAGTAGCAGCGCTGCAGAAGGAATCTCAGATGGAGTTGGACGATTTGTTAGAAGATGATTTTCTCAGGAATTACTTAATGAATAGAGACAAAATCCGACTGAGTGATTCCGAAGACTCGGATGATGAAGTCGACGAAACGGAAAAGAAAGACAAACCGGAAACATCTAAAAGCATCGAAAATAAGAGGGATAAATTGGAAAAAGAAGATAATGCGGAGAAAATGAAAAACGAAAGTCCGTTTATATCTCATGTGGTTGAAGAAGGGAGCAAAACTACATCCGAGGCTTCTGAGTCTTCTAAGGAGGATGACGATGAAGATGATGTTTCTGAGGAGGAAAGCGAGGATGAAACCGTGATATCAGATTCGGCCAGCCAAGGTGAACACGATGAACTTAAACTACTAGTAGAAGATTCTCATAAAGAGGGAGAAAAAACAAAGACTGATACAAATAAAGATGATGACCTCATCAATGATGCCGCAGCCATTGCTGAGAGCATCCAGCCTAAGGGCAACACCTTATCTTCCACAAATGTAAGTTGAAATTTTTTATATTTTCACCAATTCATGTAAAAAATTCACTTAATTCCAGCATTATTATTTATGTGATTATTGCCACAAGGAAAGTGTTATAATAGTATATTATGCAACGACCATTTAATGATTGCTATTAAGACACGAGCATGAGAATTATGACATGAGCAGTAAGCAAATGTCATAATGATCAGGAGTGTCTTAATAGCCATTATATGATAGTTGCATACACTTTTTTTTCTACAACCAGTTATAATGAAACATAACAAAAATTAACACTTATATCTGATTATTGAATTTATTAATTATAAATTACAATTTAGGAAATACTATGAAAAGTTATAAAATAAAACACAGAAAATCAACTTTTTTAACAAAATAAAATGTTATTTTTTTATTTATTGTTAAATTTTGGATGGTACAGCTATTAAAATGTATCTATGGATAGTGATGTAAAGGGGAAAACATTCCCTTCGTGCTGTGGAGAAAGTTCGCGCATCATAAGTTGTTTGTGCGCGCACGTTGGATCGCTCTCCGTTAACGTTCCTCACAGAGCACGAAAGAGAATTTTCGGCACCATCCTGACCAATCAGCGCGCTTCTCTCGAACGCGTATTTCGAACGAAATTCTCGAGCACGTATTTTTGGAGAACTTTCCCCGAGCATACACAGAAAAACCCTAGAATTTATATTTAGGGTGTAGTGAAGTATTCAGAAACTTACTTTTCCTGGTTCGTTCTGAAAATGAGCAAAATTCTTATAGTGAGCAAAATGTTCATGATGGTAACAGGATGGTAAGTTATGACAGTTATTATACAGAATTGTAAAATTTTGATAAAAATATATTTTGATAATGAAAACTTAAGAGGTACAATGAGGTTTTGGATAAACCTGTTTAATAACAGTTTCTTACATAATATGATTTCATTGTGTTAATTTAACCCGGCAATATTTGTGGCAACTTCGCTGAATTTGTATTTCTATTTGTGTTCGAACTTCTAATCTCATTTTATTTTGATTTATTTCACGTTTTGTAGTGTTCATCATAAACTTATGTTTTTTTTTCTAATTATGAATAATTGATTGTGAGTGTTGGTTAGAAAATGGGTGAAAATAGAGTACCTACCTAATCAAGCCATAAGTAATTTATGCCTAGACGATTAAGATGTTTTAAACGTGGCCAGAATATGTAGCCTAAGCTCTGGTCACTTAAAATATTTGCAGTTTGATGACTACTTAATTTTATTAAAAGCACATTATTCAGTATCAGGAACTGATGTATCTTGTTCTTGGTTGCCCCGACCTGAACAGATTATGCATATGCATAATGCAAGGGATAAGTGCAGAAAATATATTCGATCGAAAGGTGTAAAGCACAATACCATTGTTTTTCCGAGCCTTTTCCATTAGTATCTTCAAGTTTGATCACTGTAATAATAGTTAGTGCCTGAAACTAATTTGAGTATCAGATCTTATGTAGCTTTTTTTATTATTTATAGTTAACCAAAATAGTACATCTATTTCCCTCTCATTATGTAAAATCGCGAAAATAGGTAAGAAATGTCTAATAAAAGATAATCTATTTGAATTAAAGTATGGTAGTAGAAAAAGATCAGTTATGATCATATGTAACAAGTTCAAGAATATCTTAGTTATAGAGTAAATTCTTTTTTGTTCTAATGTTTGTATTGAGGCTTAGAAAAATTTGATTGTATTTCAGGATTGTCAATATTTTTTCTGTTTGATTTTAATGATGATACAAATGTCTGATGAATTTGAGATCCATTCAACTCATATTCTACAAGTGAGGACTATCGAGGCATTTGTCTGAAAAATTGAATGAAAAATTGTTTCTTAGATAATCTAATCAGTAATATTTCGATTTGTTTGCTGATCTCATTAATACTAGTGATTTTTTGCTATGTCGTATGAATTTTGAAATTATTGACCTATTAATGAGGGTATTAAACTTGCAGTGACACTAAACACATTTAACTAATTAATTTTTAAAATGATAACATAACTCATTACTCAAATACGAATATGCAAACCAATAGGATTACATATCTATCTCTATGATAGCCTTTGTGCCATGGAGCTGCAAAAACTTGTCCAGGCCACTGTTTCTAGGCTGCGCATTTGCGTTGCGAACCACAAATTCTGTAGAACGTTTAAAATATGTCGATAGAAAACTTCTGAAAAATCATACATTTCACGAATAAACCAAACGGGTCTAACGGCAAATTCTCAGATAGAACACGAGTTAAAAAAATAATTCCGAAACCAAAAAACTCTGTTGACTCACTGAGATTCCGTGAGTTTTTGTTTGTTACGATCGATAAACAAAATCATGATAATTTTTCGACCATTATAATTTTTCGAAATGGAAAATTTTAAATGTTCCTGGTGTTATGGGATGCATTGACTACCCATACTGCAATCATGGCCCCAAAAAGTGATGACCCTTAATTTTCCAGACAAATATATTTTGTTTACCGCTAATTAAATTGCGGCTTCTTTTTTACATACTTGTTTTCCGACATTTCTCACGTGTCACTAATTCTCAAAATATTAAATTTGTAACTTCCAAATTATAAAAATCCACGTCAAAATTTATATATGCCCCTCAGACCTACATCATCCTGAAATGATCAATAACAAAACCACTATAAACTAAGGTTATATCTGCTTGGGTAGTTCTGTTTTTTCCCTCATTGGTTCAAAAGTCTCTCAATTTGCAATGTTACTGATCAACCATGCGCAATGTTGGGATTGCCTAACGTTTAAGTTAAGCCCTAACTTAAACGTCTTTTTACCTGCATGTATCATCCAAAAATTGATGACAATGAAAAGTATACGTTTCATATCATGCTCATCTTAAGCATACCCAAATAAGCGTACATTCCCAAAAATTGGCGCCCTGGTACTATGCAATGCACCAAATTATATGATGTCCATATAATATGTCATTTGAGTCCCACGTGTCCCAATATAAAAACAAAAAGTATGAATAAGCCTTGAAATATTCTTCAGAAAATTTTACATAATTTTCCAGAAAATATACATCACTAAATTTTTTTACCAAATTTATTTAACAATCCATATTTATTTATATTGATTTATCAGCAACTTTATCATTATCAATGAATCTTTTATCTATTTATAGTATCTGGAATTAGATATTTATATTATTTGTGACACATTCCAAATACAGTAAAATCCTGATATACCGACCCTCAAGGGGCCCTTTAGCGCACGTAATGAGTCCTTGGCCTTGTCACATCACTGACTGATTTAAGCCCACTAATCAGCATGCATACGTACTAGAGGGAAGAAAGCCGGACTCGGGGCGGTGAGGTACTATAAAACACTGCGTCGTTCGAAACAAAGCGGAAAATAGGTCACTATAAGATGTTGCTCGCTTAAACCAGTCGTACTAAACGGATATGTTTTCATAGTACATCTATATGAAACCTAACTTGAGTTTGCATTTTCGTCACTAAAAATGGTTAGTCGTTATATCCGAATTCTACTGTAGTATACATATTTTTCTTCTTTGTTTGAGAACAGTAATAAGTTCTCGGTTAAAAAAATCTCCCAAATCATTTTCTTCTAATGAGTAAATTACACTTTTAGATGTTTTTTGGATTTCTTTAAAAGAGCAAACACTTTTTAGGTCTCTACTAAAATACCGTTCCTACTGAAATTCTCCCTGAGGGAATACCAGCACATCGGTCTAGACTGGCTGGTCACGATGTATGAAAGAAAGCTGAACGGCATCTTAGCCGATGAGATGGGCCTTGGAAAGACCATACAAACTATAGCACTTCTGGCACATCTAGCCTGTGAAAAGGAAAACTGGGGGCCCCACTTGATTGTAGTGCCTACATCGGTAATGCTCAATTGGGAGATGGAGTGCAAAAAATGGTGTCCTGCCTTCAAGATTCTAACTTATTACGGCACACAGAAGGAAAGGAAATTGAAACGAACCGGCTGGACCAAACCAAACGCTTTCCATATATGTATTACATCTTACAAACTAGTCATTCAGGACCATCAGAGCTTTAGGAGGAAGAAGTGGAAATATCTGATATTGGATGAGGCGCAGAATATTAAGAATTTCAAGTCACAAAGGTGGCAGCTGTTGTTGAACTTCCAAACGCAACAGTAAGTACGCATTGCTATAGAAAAAATACGTTTCGTCAAGAATTTTTTGAGAAATCAATTTTTTTAGACGCTTGTTGTTGACTGGTACGCCGTTACAAAACAACCTGATGGAGTTGTGGTCACTTATGCACTTTCTGATGCCGAATGTCTTTCAGTCTCACAGGGAGTTTAAGGAGTGGTTTTCTAATCCTGTAACAGGCATGATCGAGGGAAATTCCGAATATAATGAAAGCATTATTAAACGGCTGCATAAGGTAATCAGACATTGTGTGTTGTGGAATTTGAATTTTTTTAAACATTTTATATGATGAAAGTTTTACCGTTATTGAACGTTGAGATTCATTCACTCTTACGTATTTACTGATACTATTGAGGCATTTGTCTGATACATGCCCGTCGAATGAAAGTGGTTTATTTATAATTTCCCATCTAATTCTGTGCGATGTATGCAGGTGTTGCGTCCTTTTTTATTGAGACGGTTAAAATGCGAAGTGGAGAAACAGATGCCCAAGAAATACGAGCATGTTGTTGTGTGCCGTTTATCTATGCGTCAAAGGTTCTTGTATGACGATTACATGTCACGTGCAAAGTAAGTTATTGTGTTTAAGATGTTTCGGCGTGATTTTACAGTATTTGTTTTTAGAACGCGGGAAACGTTGGCCAGCGGTAATTTATTGAGTGTAATCAATGTTTTGATGCAATTGAGGAAAGTGTGCAATCATCCAAATTTGTTCGAAGTCAGGCCAACTATATCTCCATTTCAGTGCGAGGGGATCAGGTTGCACGTGCCATCTATCGTTTACTCTATGTTGGACTATGATCCGTTTAAGGTAAGATCTCTGAATTTTTACAATTATTGTTTAGTTGTCTTTCAATATTTCATTATTTGAAGGTAAATAATGTTTTTAGACGAAATTAATAGATTTGACATTGTACCACAAAATACTTTATAAGAAGTCGTTTAGAGATAGATCAGCTATTTGTTCTCCTGTTTACTAACTAACTTTGTCATAACACTTTTCACAATTAATGTCAAAATTTGTTGGCCAAACATTAATTCATATTTTTTCCAATGATTTTTAGTTTATAAACAAAATAAAATATATTGTTTTACATTTTTTTCTTATTTTTTAAGAATTTTTAAAAGTAATTTGGTAGAGAATTGTCATATTTTCATTGCTAAATTTTCTGCCAGCATATTAATTTCTTCATAATGTGTATTCTACAATGTTTTTCATGCATTTAATTAAATTATTGGCTTGTGTATAAATATGTGTTATTCATGATGATATGATACAATGTCAGATGAATTGGGATCCATTCAACCCACATTCTACTAGTGGTGACATCGAGGCATTTGTCTGATAAATCATTTAAAAAAATCAAAATAGAAGATAAATTTTCATTTTCTAAAACGCCAAGGTATTTTAGCACGTCAACCTGTTTTCGATGAACTTGCTGCTGATTATGCAAGAGTTGCACCTCAGTTCGTACCAGTGTTACCGCATGAGGCAGGCAAGAACATCAAGGAAAATCATCGAGCTGGATCAAACACCCAAGCCTCCACCACCCTGTCCCCCTAGCAAACTTGCAATGCGCATTTTACCGGAAAAACGACCCGTTGAAGTGAAAACTGAAAAAAGAGATCTTGTATCTACACAACCCCCACCGTTGCACCTGAAAAGTGTCACACCACAGAACGTTAAGGTCAAGGTGGCTGGAGTGCAACTGGTCAACCAGCAGGGAATTGTTAAAAGTTAGTACAAAATTCTTTAAATTATGATAAATATTACGTTTTTTAACTTTTAGCTATTCCCGTTGTAAATCTATCTCAGGCAACTTCCAGTGGGCAGATTGGGACTCCGGTGAACGTGACATCAGTTTTAAAACCAGCCGATAAGATCTCGGCAAGTTTTGCTCAACTAGTCCAAACCTCCACCGGCAAGCATTTATTGTTGACTTCTAATCCCAATATAACGGGTAACATTCCAGTCACAACCACCACTCCAGGTAATGATTGTGTAATGTTTTTTTTTAATCTTCTTTGGGATAATGTCAAATCAATAATTTTATTATATAACAACAATGATAAAAAGTGATGATCCGTCAATTTGTCTTCCCAAAATTGTACTATTTTCATATAGAGGTATATGAAAATAGTTCTTTTATATCATAGGTCCTATATTTGCTTAAATGGTATTTACCACCTAAGACCTGCAGTTGTTGGACAATTATATCCGACAAAGCAATGTCAGCATTTTTAAATAAACCCCCTTTCTATATCCAAAGTGATTAATTCATACCTGATTAATCATAATTTAATAGAAAGGAGACTAAATTGTAACTTTACCAAACAGATAAATTGCATATATAAATTATCTGTATGCTTGTTACATACATATAGTTCATTTGAACTAATTTACATTAGTAGTTTTGGCTGCTTTTTCTGTAGGTATGTCATTTTTAGGTGGACAAAAGTTAACTTTCCTGTCCAAACAGCCAGTATCCACCATAGGAAATACCGGCCATTCGTTAACTAAGGCTTTTGTCAAATTTCAACTGACATCCGTCACAACTGCAACCTCAACGACTACAATTACAACATCGGTACGTAATAAATTTTTAGGTAATGATTTTCTTGATGCTATCTATTTTTTTTTGCAGAATTCCACGCTGGCTGGCCTGAAATATGACGAAACTAAAGATAAGGATACTAGGAAAGCTATTGGGGACAGTTATCTAGAACAACTTTACTCTAAACGAAATAGTCTTGATGTGCGGTGGGGTAACGACGAAAAAGTTGTGGGATTGCCAGTAAGTCATACTTCTCATTTGCGACATTTATTTTAATACCGACATGTAAAAAAATCGTTAGCAAATAACGTTGGCATTAAATATAAGGTCCAAAAGTTCCCCGCTGTTGTTCTGCGTCATCGGGCTGGTGGCATCCTTTGAAGTAGTCCCTATTTGAGTATGCTTCCAACGGCCTTTCCACTTTTGGAAGCAGTCCTGGAACTCATTTTTTGGGAATGCCTTTAGAGCTTTCATCGTATTTGTTTAGACTGTTTCTTTGTCATCAAAAATCGGTGTCTTATCAGCGGCTTTTTTAATTCTGGCAACAGCCAAAAGTCGCACGGGGCAATGTCAGGACTGTACAAAGTCTGACAGAGCTGTATGACATTGTGCTGTGTCGAATATTGCTGTACGAGGTTCAATGAATGAGCTGTAGCATGATCGTGATGGAGCCAGTCCATTACTTCAAGATAATATTCTTGCACATTATGGATATTATCCGGTGTTTTTATCTTTGATGGCCGCTCAGAGCATGGGTTATTATCAACAGATGTGCGTCCATATTTAAACCGCTTATACCAGTCTTATATTTGTGTCTTGCTCATACACTCGTCCCCAAATGCCGTCTTCATCATTTCGATGGTCTCCGCACAACTCTTTTCTATGGTCTCCGTCATTTTTAACAATAGCAAAATGCGACAAACGTAAAAAACACTTTGTGAACAAACGCACGCTGTGCGTAAACTATCTAGGGTGTTAAAGGTTTACAGTTGTCACTAGTACCGTGTAGAAGGCGCTAAAATGTCAAGCGCGAGGATATGAAGGAAGGTAGGCTATTTTGACAGAACTCGCATATAGATTCTACATAATATGATGATACAATACCAATATTGAGGGATTGGGATCCATTCAACCCAATCCTAATATGATAATAATCGAGGCATTTGTCTGAAACACCGAAACTTTAAATTATATGTTTATTGCCCTGTGCTTCGTTATTTTGAGTATCTTGTGTTTATTTAGGGCGAGGAAGACCCGAAAGGTGAACGTAGGAGAAGGCTGGAGTTAATGGCTAATGTGAACGAGCGCAGGTGTTCAGCTCTTCCATTGTATGGAAGGGATTTCCAGGATGTAGTAAAAGTGTTTATTCCGAACAAGATTAATCCTTGGGTGGGTGGACAAATCAACTGTTTGAACACGTTGTTTGGTAAGAGTATCGAGGAAACTACCAGTTGCCTTAAAGATATGCTGTATAACCCCGAGAGGAGGATAGATCAGCTTAAAGATATATCTGATAGGTAAAGTTATTTGGGAACATATCTGTTATTGTTATTTATACGTGAGATAATTTTAGGTTCATATTCTACGTACCTGCTGTGAAATCGTCTGAACCCGAACTAAGGCTGTGGCACCCGCCACCAAGCAAATACTGGGGTCAGAAGGCGGACCGCCAGCTAATACAGAGATTGTTTTCCAAACCAGCCACGCCTCTGCATCACATAGCCTCCGCAATGGTCACGCAGTTCCCCGATCCTCGTCTCATTCAGTACGACTGTGGTAAATTGCAAACCATGGACCACTTGCTTAGGAAATTGAAGATGGGTGGCCATCGGGTGCTTATTTTCACCCAGATGACCAAGATGTTGGACGTGTTGGAGGCTTTTCTCAACTTCCATGGTCATATTTACCTTCGACTGGACGGTACGACCAAGGTTGATCAAAGACAGGTCAGTGATTCTAGGCATTTTACATTTTGTCCTACTAATTTCCTATCATTGTTATGGAAAAGCATTAAAAATATGTTCGTACGTTTGATCCACTATAGATATAAAATAAAATATACAAATATCCCTTGGTATTATTTTTTATAACTGATTGGTTACCAAAACGAGCTTAACAATTTTGCAGAAAGTGATAAATTTTATCGGTAAGTTTCAATTGGCAGACAAAACTTGTCAGAATGCTATATTTGGTTAATTGATATTGTTGTAATTAGGGCGTCCAATCCTGGAACGGAAACGTAAATCCTGGGAAGCAGGTTTTATATTGATGGATGTCCACAAACGTTTCTTAACTTGCATGGTCATATTTCTCTTTGACGGATGGTACGACCATGTAGTACGTTTGATCTACTATAGATTAAAATAAAATACACAAAATATGCAATTTTATTTTTCAAAACTGGTTATCAAAACAAGTTTAACAATTTTGCAGAAGGCAATAAATTATTATGTCCATGGAACATTTCTTTTATGTCCACGAAGGTTTGTTAACTTCCATGGTCATATTTACCTACAACTGGTTGGTACGACCAGGTAGTATGTTCGATCTACTTATACATTTAAAATAAAATACAAATGTCCAGTAATTTTATTTTTCAATACTGATATTGGTTATCAGAATGAGCTTAACAATTTTGCAGAAAACGATAAATTTGATAAATGATAAATTTGATAAACGATAAATGATAAGTTTGAGTCGAATTGAATTACGTATTATGTTTACGTTTCTCATTGGGGAACGAGTAAAGTTTGTATACGTACATCAGGACGAGTTGTTTCAACACACATTTGACTAGTGCAATATTGATTTGATTCATATGGTTTATATCTATGACGTAACTGCCAGCTTTAATGATGTAAAGTTTAGAAGACCCTACCACTAACGTGAGGTTGTTGAAGGATTAACCTTAATGTGTGAACTATAAGGTGTGTTCATGTGGCACCGATAACAGGATCGCAGCATTCAATTTACGGCGAAATACGAAAACAAGCGAATCAATAAACCCAAGAATGCAGTCGCAATTTTTTGGAAAATTCGGAAGTGAAAAAAGTCTGAGACGTCCAGCTGGAATAATATGTTATATTTTTATACTTTACTATCGGTGGATATTTCAGCATCTTTTGATGTTGATTGAGATTTCTCTGCGTTAGTTTATTCCTATTTATCGTTGTGCTGACCACATCTCATGGCTTTGTCTTGCAGGTATTGATGGAGCGCTTTAACGGTGACACAAGGATCTTTGCCTTTATATTGTCGACTCGGTCCGGTGGAGTGGGTGTCAACCTTACTGGAGCAGATACTGTGATATTTTACGATTCCGATTGGAATCCAACCATGGACGCTCAGGCCCAAGATCGTTGTCATCGTATAGGCCAAACGCGGGACGTGCACATATATAGGATGGTCAGCGAGAGGACCATTGAGGAGAATATCTTAAAGAAGGCTAACCAGAAGAGACTGCTGGGCGATTTGGCGATCGAAGGTGGAAACTTTACTACGGCATACTTCAAAAGTGTATGTGGAAGTACTACTTTGTGGTTGTAAATACTAATTTTTTTCTGTAATTGCAGTCAACAATTCAAGATCTGTTTAATATCGATCAGAATGAGGAAAGTGCGGCGAATAGGATGTCTGAATTAATCGAGGCTAAAAAGGAAAGGGAAAAGGTGCTTTCTGGGGACAACCCTGCTTCATCTGGGGATGAGAAAGTAGCAATGGGTGCTTTGGAAAATGCCTTGGCTGCTTGCGAGGATGACCAAGATGTACTTGCTGCCATGACGGCAAAGGCGGAGGCAGTCGCAGACCTTGCCGAGTTTGACGAGAACATCCCTCTGGAAGATAAAGAGAAGGAAAAGGAGCCTGAGATAAGTAAAGCCGAACAGGAGATAAATAGCGTCATAGAAAAGGTAAGTTTGTCTGTATTTTTTAAACTGTTCTGCACCATCGATCAGTTTTCAGTTTGCATAAATAACTGTTAACTTTTGCAATGGTGCGAAAGCATAGCGATGGCCAGCATGTTTTTAAATTTCGATATTAAAAACTATCTAGAACCTCGCAACATTTTTTAATTATAATAATTGATAAATACTAGGCTGTATATCCCAGTTGAGGGACAGATTTATAAAATCAACCACAATGGGAAATTATGTTTCCTTAGAAAAAATGATCTATTATTTCCTTTTGATAAACAGGAAATTAGTTTTAAGAAATACAGGTATGTTTTAAATTTGTTATTGATTCGTTAAAACTACTATAGAAGTAAATTGTTAAGAGTTCTAACAGAGGCTGATATTCCAAGTAACAGAGACTATCCGGGGCAAAAACTAGCTTTCATGGACTAAAAGCTAAGGCGAGTGTGTTGTTTTCTAACCTGTCAAACACTCTTTTCGCTAAAAGTATAATAGAAGATATAAATACGCCTGTAAAATTTGCATTAAATTAATTACCTTTGAAAATTTTAGCGTACATTTCGATAAATATTAATTTTTAAACAAAATATTTTTTATTTTACTTACGACTGATGATATTTTACTTACGCTGATTTCCCAATGTTTTTTTCTCGGGAATCAGGAAATAAGAATGACATTCTCGAATACCTATTATAAAATTTTATAAATATATTTTGAAAATTTTATTATTTTTGGTGGGTTCTCCAAATGGTAGGGCCTAAAGCTGGTTGAGCCTTCTGGACCAAAATGGGAAAACTAGACATATTTTTTTAACACAATTTTTTTTAAATTATTTCATGAAAGTATTTATTACCTTGTAAATTAATATTTACTTTCCATATTTCAAGAAAATATTTATTAAATTATTAATTATGCAATAAAAAGATGTACAAATTTTGATAAGATGTTTCTCTTGCCTAAAGTAGTAAGATAATTGAATAGAAAGTAGTGTGCTAGAACATTTGCGTTGGTACGTTTGAACTACTTGAGAAGTAGATTGCAGAAACATGGATATCGGGTTAATTTTATCATTCAGTGAAAATATTATGGTAAATTTGTATTTATGAACTATCTACTACAGTCGAACTAATATAGTAATTACTTTTTTTATTGGGCTAAAATAATATTGCTTTCAACAATTGCAGTAATATTGTCACACGATATTAATAAAATATAAATATAGTGTTGAACGAAACATGATTTCACTCCCTTTATATCATCTGCTGGATGTAATCGTGGTGTTATGGTGGTGTCACAAAGTGCCGCATCAAAATTCAATCAGCGTACTTGCTCCGTGCGATTCGTTTAAATTATATTGTCATATTTTGTTTATTTTTCAATGTACTGAAGTTAACTGAATTTCGTGGATGGGATGCCTTCCAATTGGATGGAAGGCATCTTCCTCCTTTCTGTTTCTTTTTTTGGCCTTTTTGCTATATAAAGAAATGTCTGTTCTTTCTGCAGCTGTCACCGATCGAGAGGTATGCCATGAAGTTCATCGAGGCCACAGAATCCGCCTGGTCAGCGGAGCAACTTGCCGCTGCCGAGCGAGAGATCGAAGAACAGAAACGTGAGTGGGAGCAGAACAGACTGGCGGCTATGCGGGACGAAGAGGAACGCAGAGCTCGTGAACTAGAAGAGGAGGGCGACATCATTACCTTCTCTAGAGAGGACGCCACGAATCAGGTTAGCACTAAGTCTAAAAAGTTACATAAATCTAAAAAATTCTTAAACAAATCCAAAACACTCAACAAATCAAGTAAAAAAATTGTGAAAAGGACTAGATCTGCGAGCGAGTCGAAAGTTGTTAGTAAAAAAATTAAGACTACTAGATTATCTAGGAAGCTGAGTAATGCTGTTAAGTTAGAGGAGACCGAGAGCCATATTGACGTTGAGGGAACGCAGGATAGTACGGCGCTAGAGGAACCACAAGTTAACGGTGATACGGATAACAGCTTAGATAGTACGGAGTCGGAATCTAACCTTCATTTAACAACACTGAAGCGCGTATCTAACCACGTAGATCATAATTCACCTAGAACCAGGTCTAGGGGCACCGTTGCTATTAATTTATGGACGTTGGACATCAGTCCTATTTTACCCGGTGAAAAACCTGCGAAAAAGGCTCAAAAAAGCAGCAGCGTCGAGAAAGAGCTGGGAGAAACGCCAGACAGGAAAAATTTGAAGAGACAAAAGTGTCCCTTATCTGAAGAAGACAAGAGTCAGTCCGAGGATGAAAAAGACCTGAGACGTACTAAGAGAAAACTTACACGGTGTAAAAGAGAAACTATCAGTAGTTGTACAAACAATATGAATAATGAAGCGTACATAACTAGCGATGATATTAGAGTAGATGAACCAATAAGTAGCATAATAGGTAAAGGAAAAATTTGTAAGGTCATATTGAGCGATATTGTAGCCGAGGGGCAGTACACGATTCCTGAAGATGCAGATTTTAATACAGTGGAAGAATTAGAGATAAAATTGCCAATCCATAGCGCAAGCTATACCAAGTGTGACAGTTCAGCGATCGTTGAAAATGCTGATCTAAGCACTGAACCAGTAAAGGTAGATGCCGATTCCACTGTTCCACACGACGATGACGCGACCGATACATACCCTACTAAAGTGGAGGTGAACACAATCGATGATGCAGTAGAGAGAGAAACCCCAAAAGAGAACATAGAAAGTAACAATAAATTGGAAAGAAATTCTAGTCATCTTGACAATGGCCTGGATGAGGCTAAAAAGATTCCTACGAAACTGTCAAATAAGAAATGCACTCCAAATTTTAAGTCTCCCGAGGGAAGGAGGACTTACAGGAAGTTTGGTAAAAACACTAATAACAAAACCCTAGACGGTTGGGTGAAACGGTCTCCTACAGCTCCTAAATCTAATATCAGTGTAAATAGTAAAAAGGTTGAGGATAGTGCTGACGAGGTGAACACGGACGTCTTAGATGTTGTAAATAATGAATCTGCGCAAGATTTGAATCAGACTTTATCGAATTCCGATGGGAAATCGGAAGTGGATAATTTTAGCCTAGTTAAATCAGAATAATAACGGTCAGTGTCTGGCTTTATCAATTGGAACTAAAAAAATTCTGATATGTGATCTAAAGTTTAAAAAAAACCTGTACAGATTAGTAGAGTTATAGTTTTTTTACAGAACAGTTTTTATTGTGAATAATTGTAAATTATATTAGAGTGAATGTGTACATGTTTGTTGCCTACCAAAATTTATTTCTTGTTTTGAGGAACTACTTCTCGTATTTGTTTTTCTGTATATGTATATTCCTTTTAAAATGTATTTTGCAATTCGCAACGAAAAACAATTGTTTTGGTTCTTTTCTTCTGGCATGTGCGCAAATCATTAACGGCGACTCGACAGCGAGTATGTGATGTCTTGTTTTGAATGATAAATGCACTGAAGAACTAACCACATTTCTTTGATGTGTTGTGTGCAACGGTAAAAGCTTAGTAAACGTTTCCAGATTTATTTTATAGTTAAGAATTATCAGATCAATAGGCCACTAAATAACAATATATGTGGCAACCTGTTTGAAGACTCAGGCTGTTAAATGATATATATCATTACTTTTTCTTAAAAATTAATTTTTGTGACGCTACATATTTATATTTTGCGTAAAAACCTCATCTTTTTCACTGGTAAGCAGTCCTCTGTGTCCTGTTTTTTTATAACAATGCATAAGGATTAATAAATAAGTAATAATTCAATAAATAACTTGAGCAATGGTTGATCCCATGGTTAAAGTCCCTGAAAATTATTCTCAATCATATTGTAATCATAATAAATTTGTGTCACAGTTGATGCATGTATATACTTGTAAATATGCCCTAAAACACCCAGTTTTTTGTCGTTTTAAACCCTCATGCACTATTTTACAATTTATTATTTATTAAGTAATTTAAAAAAATTTAAAATATAATAATATATATATATATATATATATATATATATATATATATATATATATATATATATATATATATATATATGACCTTGGACATACAAACATTGGACATTGAATTTTCTCAAAAAATAGTTGTTAAATGTTTCTAGTGTAGAAAAACTACATTATGACAGAAAACTTCTTGTTAATTCTTAATTAATTAATTAATTCTTGATATGACAATGATCAGTATTATTGATTATTATTATCGTTTTCGCTTTTACCAGTGACCTATTATAAAATACCTTAAATAATGACTTACTGCACTGGACACCCATCTGGTTTATCAATGTTAAAAGTATTGACTAAAACCTCAAGCTAGTTTTTCTGTGCGATATCCCTGCATTTATACTCGATCCTTACAAATTAATTCCAAAACCTGTGGATAGTCTGTTTTCAGGGTGCCAATCGCAAGGTATTTGTCCATCTAATCATATAAGTCCTACATCTGCAAATTTAATTTCATTTCAATTTTTTGCACCACCATTTAGTAAGGTAAAGCAACTAACCATCTTTGTATAAAATTCTTTTTTCCCCGTCTGCATTTGAATCCGACATGCATATTTATGTTAAAAATCGCTCTTAGTCACTTCTCGGGCGCCAAATTATGTTTACATGGTCATGTTAATAGTAAGGTATAAAAAATTCAACTGCCTCCAGGCACATGTGCACTTAATTTTTCTGTTCAAGTTAATCCTTTTTTCAAAATCCAACGCATGCAAATTTAATTTCGAAGTCATTAGTTCCTTCTCGAGCGCCAAGATAAACTAAAATAAAGCTGCTAACCGTCTCCAGGCATCTGTGTATCTAATGCCTCCCCTTTTTTATGTCTGCATATAAGTACGTTATGCAAATTTAGATTCAAAACTGTGCCTTTGCGGTCCCAACACGGGCGCCAGAATCTGCTTTCCTTAGTTGTAGGTATAAAACAACTAACCGTCTCCGGCAGTTGTGCAGCTTTTTCCTCTCAATATTTTTACCCAAGTTATATTCGTTTTCCGCCTCCTTTACTTCTTATAAGTGAAAAATCTGGTGAACGTGGCGTTAAGTTTCCTTATTTCTCGTACCATTTCTCATGGTGCCCCACTGATTTTCTTGTGTAACCAGATATAACTAAGGACATGACATCCAAAAAGAAACAACGAATTTCTATTTGTTAAATCCTCTGGTGCTTTTCTAGAACTTGTTAACATTTGCAAAGTGCTGTTTGTTACATTTCCGCTCTTCAACTAAGTACAAACGCTTTTTTGTTGCAACTTTTTATTGAATATGATTTCAGTCATAAGTTCATGGCGAGTCCATATAGGCATTGCATATTATAATTAATTTGGAAAACAATGGGGTAATATAACATTAATGGAATGTTCAGAAATCTTTGTATTTTCAAAGGAAATTCTGTGCATTTTAACTCTTTTTTCAATCAGTATTGAGTACATTCTTTACAGTGAATTTGTATAAATTAGTAGTGAGAATATACATTGGTAATTTAGCTTTACCTAAATTAGGAAGATAAAAGCAGGTAATTTTAATAATATGAATTAGATCATTCATTATTTAGATAAATGTAAATGCAATTGAAACCAGATGAATACTTTATATACCATAGCTTTTTATTTATTACTCGCTCTTACTCCTGTTTCAAACGAGTTACGTTTGATATACATTGCCTTTATATTAAATTAATAACTTCCTTGTGATTTATGAATTTCTTTTCTTTCGTTTGTTTGAAAAGTATGTATATATAGTTTTACATAGCCAATAATGATTGGTAAACGTTAATGTACACACTCAACTATTTATTTTTGTGTCTTATGTTTTATAAATTTCATTATTTTTTTAAAATGAAATGCATGTTGCGGCGACGCGTTGCTCAGGGTGTTTTGTTAAACTTTTTTAAAAAAATAATTATTATGCCAAAAGAAAAGACTGAAGACAAAGAAAGCATGTTGAATTGTGTATACAGTATATTTTTTACACGTCTTGTGTTGTAAAGTTTCCTCTATGAAAAGCTCGGCGTTGCATTCGCCGCATAGTTTTTTATTTTCTTGATACTGGCGAGTGGAACGTCGATTATTTTTTTTTTGCGAAACCAATATGTAAAGTACTGGCCATGTACATAGTTGAATAAAAAAAATATGAAAAATAAAGAAGTTCTCTTGCAAATGTTGTAGTTTGTTTTGCGGGGTGGACGTGGGTTTTGGTGCCTCTCTTGCTCCGACGTCCGCAGCGGGCACCAAAACACTGCCCCGCTGGACATGAGCAAGGGGGCTTCTTTAAAACCTACGACCCACCCCAAAGTCTTTTGCCCTAATCTTACAAAAATTGGGTTTTACATTTCTTTGCAAATGTTAGTGTTCGCTTTTTACGTTGTTAGAGGACTGTTGAAAGATTTTGGGGTAGGTAAAATGAAATAACTATATGTGAGTTTCCATGTTTCTCGTTTTAAAGCATGACCCACTATTTGATATTGTAATTCTGCATGATTTAATTTCTTTATTGCAGATCTGGGTTTCCGACAACACTATGGAGCAAATGCCGGTGAGTTATTAATTATATACCTATTCTGTTTTCTTATTTATATAATTTGTATAATTTTTTTATTCTATTCCTTTATAACCAAGTTAGGCCGCCAAATATTGATTGAGGAATATCGAATATCTATTACCCTTATCTTCAAAAGTGACATATGCCCGACTTGTGTATTCTGTTTTTTAGGGGTGAAATACATTATTTTCATGAAGTCCCTTCATGAAAAAAATAGAAATAATTTGTTAAAAAAATTTTAAAAAAACACGCTTTAATGCAAAGAAGACAACTTTACCGCGCTGTTTTTAGACAGCCTTAGTAAATGATTCATGGTGTAGCTGCTCGAGATATGCTGATAAATCTTCGACACAACTCAATTTATTCAATTGTATATCTTTAGCAAGTCGATGCGAATGTTTTTTTTAGCATAACTCCCTTAATATACGTCTACAATGTCCATTAAAAACCATTTTACAGCTACTTTCAAGGGCTACAGGATCATATATATTTCAACATGTCCAAGTCCTTCATAATCGAAACTCAAAACGTAAAGGGTTGAGGGACTCGGGAGGGATGGTCTGCGCACTATAATGCAACAGTTATATCTTCGTTAATTTTTATCCTACAGAAATAAAAAAAATTCAAAGTATATGTTAGGGAAAAATCTTCATTTTATATCATTTTTTACGTACCTTTTTTAGTTTTATAGTTATTGTGAAAATCAGGTATTTTTTAAAGAAATTTGAAAATTACATTTTTAATTTTCATCATATTTTTTTTTCGAAACATGCATTCTAACCTGGCCAAACTTTTGGATGACATGAGTAATACTAAAATAATGTAATTTGTAATGGGATAACGGTCAATATAAATTCTGGTGGGAATGGCTGGGGTTTTATCGCTCATTTTTTTCTCAAAAATTTGGGTTACCCACCCTTTTTGCATCATCATAACTCGCTTAGTTATAATGCAATGTTAAAATAACATTGCTCATTTTAAAGGTATTTCCAAGTACTACAAAAAAAATTCTATACATTTTTCCTGAAAAATGCATCGGTTTTCCGTTAGTTAACGTTGTATACTTCAAACAGAGTTGTAAAAAAAACTTCAATGAGCCATAAGTCTTTATTTTGCGCTAGCGCATCCATAAAAAAACAATCTCTTTCTTTTCTTCATTTCAAGAATCCATTCCAATATTCATTTTGGGTCATACTTTTTTTATAGAACGCGAGTTATTCGTGAAAACCCATCCAAGAACATTCGCGAATAACTCAAAAAATATCGATCTTCTGAAAAGACTAGGGACATTTTTTACTTAAAATTTGTCCCTCTATCGATTTCTGGGGTTATTTTGAGTATAAACATTTGCACCCCTGAGGAAGGGTGGCATCCCTCAGCACACATCGTCGCTATGTCACTTTTGCTCATTGAGCCGTCCCCTTACTGCTCACCAAATTTCACGTCGATCGGCCAAGATTTAAAAAATTCGGAGGGCAAAACCTTCAACGGCTAGACTAAATTGACAAGCGGCATTAATAATACAACGATTTCAGATTAGAGAATTAATTGTTGCGGTTCCTATTTCGAAGTCAAAACCTCATATTATTACCAAACATTGCAAAAAATTTCTTGTTATATTGGTATCTGACGTCCTCATCTGAACTGTCAAAAAAGTGTATTATGAACTCATTCGGTTGATTTATTAGCTAAATCTTATTCAAATGGTACTCATTTATTCAATATGGCCAATTAAATTGCAGGACAACTAATACTAAATTCGATAAAGCATTCGGAAGCTAGAGAACGTTTAACCAGAGCAATACTCTTTGATTGAACTACTTTAAAATTCATTGAAAAGTGGTTAGCTTTGTAAGTTAGGTTTGTATACGTAAGGAACTAATAACAAAACAGATAAAATGTTATCATTGCCATTTGGTATGCTGTTTTATATGCCATTTGGTATATTTTAATTTTCTTCCAATTTTTACTAATTTGCGATTTCTATTTAAAATATATAAAATAAAATATATAAATAAAAAAAAATGTTTTTATAGATGTGGTGTCCCCCAACACCGCCCCAACAGGACAGTGACGTCTACATGGATCAGACAGTGTCGTTCCTATATGATATGAATGTAATGTCCGAGTCACAACTACCTCCGATATACATCAAGCGCGAGGCCAAACGAACTAGGTTAGAGGCGGGTCTGGTAGAGAGCAGAAGAGCTCTTAAAATACCTAAAAAGGAAGAGTCAACAAACGCCCCTAAATCCTTGTTCCACTCTGCTACTATACTCAAAATGCGTAGAGATTTAAAGGTGCAAAAGTACCGCGGTCTGGTTAGACCTTCGATTCCAATCCCTGGTAAATCTAGTATTCCGAAAGCCCCGGCAGAACAGCCCCTATATCATGAGTGGACAATCCACGAAGACATGGCTCTGCTGAAAATTATCCAAACCTTGCAGGGGTTGCCGTTGAACTTACTCGTGATGAATCCTGGTCATACACCTAATTGGGACTTAGTGGCTGATTACGTGAATACGGTTTCAATAACATACCGTTCCCCAAAACAGTGCAGGCAGAGGTATGAGGGGCATCTTGTGCAACGCGAAGAGGGCAAGCAACTCGGCTTAGACAGTGCTTTAAAGAAGAAAAAGAACAAGGCCGGTGCTCTTCAGAAGTTTGCCGTTCAAACAAAGTCAAACCGTCCAATGCGTACTTCGCAACTATATACGCAAGACAACAATACGACGTTCTCGCAGGTAATGGTTGAAAGGTTTGATGCGATAAAGAGCATCGCCAATAAACGCATTACCAGTACAAGGACCGTCATAAACAACCCTCTGATGAACAAAACCAAGCACACGCCAGTACTAAACGAGTGCGGTATCGATTTGGAACATCCTGTGTTGCCGGTGGAGATTGCAGCCAGGAGAGCCGAACGTATAGCAAAAGAGAAGAAGAATATGACGCACGAGCAACAGATTGCTGCGAGGCAGCAACTGATGAAAGGCATAATCGCCAGTCAGCCAAATACCGATCTGCGGCAAACATCTGGTTCATTGTCAGGAGGCCAGGTGGTAGTGTCTACTTCTACCGTACCTGTCGTGGCCTCTGCGGGTACGCAGATTGTGGTGTCACAAAGCCCAGCGGCCATTACCAATGTGGGCACGAATGTCGGAAATATCCCAGGAACACCACCGAGTAAGTTATTTGTTTCTTTCTTTGGATTATATAAATACGTAAATAGTCTCCGTGTTACCTGAATATCAACATTTATTTATATTTGGGCGTCAAGCGAGACTTACATGAAAATCCCATGTTTCAACAGTAGTGACTTTATTATTTTAATAATTATGATTACTGAAATGTGGGAAACATTTTTTAGCGTAACACGATTTTTTATTTTCTTTCCTGAAATGTAAAAATTTTGAAAAATAAATAAATTTATTGTTGAATTTTTTTTACACTTAAAATCAAAAGAATTCCTCACTCTAGTTTTAAGTAAGGCCTAATTTAGAAAGTAGCCGGTATTTTGAATTACTAATTATTGCCTGTATGAAATGTATACGAAGTTCACTGACCGACAAAATGGCAATGGCATATTTTTTAATTTTTTTAGAGGGTTGAAAGTAGAAGGTTCTTTTATGCATATTTCAAACATCACAGCTGATATCAAATGCAAGTTTCCACACCACTCGAGTAGGTATTGCTTTCGGCGCGTTCAAATATTTTAGTGGGTGGTTCCCCAGTAGCCGTATTTCCCACAAGAACCAAAAATAAATATATTGTAGGCGCAATCCTACATACAGAGCAATTATGTAAGACAGATTCTAGGAATTTATGGGGCAATTATGTGTAGGAACAGAACCCCGAATAGTAGAGTGAGAGTGTGGCAGTACAGTAGCTTAGTACTATGAGCAGTGGCCCGGAAAGCCAAAGGTCCCAGTTCCGATTCCCGGCTGTGCTACAGCATTTTTCACTATACTACAGTTTCAGAAGTGGGATTAGAAACTCTGATGGTACAGGCATTTATGAGGTGTCAGAGGAAGGCTGCGTTGTCAGGCTGGCCGAACAGGAGGCGCAACTCTACATACGGAGCAATTATGTAAAATGGGTTGTAGAATTTAGGGGGAATTATGTGTATGAACGGAACTCCGAATAGTAGTGAGAGTGTGGTGGTACGGTAGCTTAGTTGTAAGAACAGTGGCCCGGAAAGCCAAAGGTCCTGGGTTCCATACCCGGCTGTGCTAAAGCATTTTTCACTCTACTACAATATATTCCAATATAAACCAAAAAATTCTTACAAAAAATAAAAACACTGAAAATCATCAAAGTACTAATAAATTAATAAACAACCGCAATATCTAAAAAAACTGGTAATTAATAATGTCACAATAATGTCATGTAATGTAAATGTTCAGTGTCACAATCACTATGACCGCCACATAATAATTGAAAACGTTTTAATATTTTCAGTTCCTTATCACTATTTCTACCACTCGTCGCTATTTTCACTTTATTATCACTAAAACTCCCCACTATCACTACACTATTGTTAACAAAACTTAGAAATTCATTTTCTAAATGTGATAAATGTGTACATTTTTATTTTTCGAAGATAATTCATACCCCAAGCAACTATTTAATGTATTTACTGAGAATACTATTTCTGTCTACTTTTCCATGCGTAAAATTCATGTCTCAATATTTTGCAAATTTTAGGTACAATATCATTTTCACCTATACTTTGCAGCACCTTATATATCGTTCTTTGTAAAGAAATCGTGGACTAAATATAGCATTTTTTGCATCTTCTTCCACTACAATATTATTTCGACCGCTTTCTGGTTTCGATGGCGGAACACTTCCATGTATCTTTTCATCTCTTACAAGTGTGTATATGCTTGTTTTTGATGCTTCTGTATAATCCGAACATATATCCATTAATTGAAATCTGAAAATCCGTTTGTAAAGAGTTTATCAAATAAAATATATTCGTGTTTGTTGGTAATTTGAATTTTGTTCAAAAAACTTCGAATTCGGTGAAATTGACGAGCTTAGGGACAAATTTAAAATTTTCAGGAAATTCAGAAATGTTTTATTTGAAAATCTTTTTACAGACAGATTTTCAGACTGCAGCGAAATTATTTAAGAAATATAATTCTTTTGTGACAATCATAAATAATAGATACAACTACAATATAGTATTGTGGAATTTGATATTTTAATTGCATATTGAGAAATTTGAAATTACATGTGGCAACAGCGATTGTTTCTTTAGGCGATCAGTAAACTTCGTATACACTTTTTACAGACTTTAGCAAAATGTATAAAAGAACACATTTTTTTATTCGTTTACAAAAACCAAGTTCTCTAGCAGGGTTTTACACGAAAAGCACTTTTATTTAAGCGCTAGTTTACGCAACTGGTGTTATCCCAAACTTATGAGCAAATGTAAATACGCTTTAATATTCTGCTTAAAAATTATGTTTACCAATATCATTTGATTTTTAGACACTCTGAGAGCCCAGAGAATCATCGCCTCTCCAATCCAAACGTCAACCGTTGTATCTGTTTCTGGACTGAGCCCGGCTCAATTGCAGGCTGCGACTCAACGGCTTATCGTCTCTCCTGGAACTGCGGGCCAAGGCAAAGCAGTTGTTGGCACAGCGACGGGCATGCAAGGCAAATCCATCAGCCAGGCGCAACTTGCCATGATCCGACAGGCTTCACTGAAGCAACAGCTGAGGTTGCACGCGGCTCAGGGTGTAAAAAATTCGACAGTGACGATCGGCGGGCAACAGGCTATAGTGCAGTTTACCCAAGCGCAGCCCAGGGCACAATTTCTCAGGCAGGGCACCGTTACTGTGGGCGGGAAAACCGGTATAACGAGAACTGTGACGGAGGGTGAAGTTGCCCAACTCCTGAAGAAGCAGCATCAGTTGCAGCAGCAGCAGAAGTCCGTAGGTGGCGCGAATACTCTGCAGAGTTTATCGCCGCAGGTTTTGGCGCAGGCTATACAAGCGGGCAGTTCTGGCACTCCAGTTGCTACCCTGGTCAAAGCTGTCTCCAGTGCGGGAGGTAAGTCAAACATGAAAGTAGAATTTTAGAATTTTCAATATTGTCTCCGTGTTACTTGAATATAATAATTCATTTGTATTTGGGCGTCAAGCGAGACATACATTAGTACCCATTTTCCACAAGCTAGTCATTATACTTATACCGTACGCTTACTAAAAATGGGTTACATTCTCATTATATGCATAATTTTTGTAAAAAAGAATGTTTTGTATTTTTTTGTTTAGTTTTTTATTTATTTTTTATAACGTGCTACATTTACGTAATTAATGTCCCCTAACGATTTAATATTTCTGTTACAGTTACACAGACTGTGACGATTCCTGTAACGGGGGTAGCGCTTTCGACACAGGGAAAATCGATTACTCCTACCCTTAAAACAACCAATCAGAACCAGCTGCGGCATCTGCAAATACAGCAGCAGCTCCTTAATCAGAAGAAATTGGGTGGGCAAAAACTAAGCATTGCTCAGGTCGGCAGCAAGAACAATATACAAACACAACTGATTGTCGGCTCTAAACCGTTGTCGTCCGCCATGACGGTGCAGCAACTACAGCAAGTCATCAGGTCACCGCTGAATGTGCCTCAAGGCCAGGTAGTTCTAGCAAAAGGCCCTCCTCGAGTCATCCCCGTGAATACCGCTCAAGGAACTAAGCAGACGATACAGGTTTGTAGTTACAAATTACGGGCATGTGCCATAGGGATTTAATATTTTATTATTTTATCTACCAGGTGGTAGCGGCGACTTCACAGGCGTTAAACACGGCCCTACGCCCTCAAGGAAACTCGACGTTGGCAGGCGCATTGGCAGGACTGAAGGTCCAAGGCGCTACGAACTCTGCGCAGCAAGCTTTGTTATCTCAAGTATCGGCCGCATTGAGTCAAAATGTAGGCGTTCGGCAAGGGAGCCCGGTACGGATTCAGACTGCTAGCGGTACGCCTATCGTAGCGGTCAGTATGCAGAACGTGCAGCAGCAAGCTTCAATGCCAGCCGTAACCAATCCGGAACAAGTAAGTAGGTTCTTGAAGAAGTGAGAGTTATTTGACGTCCCTTTTGTGTGGGTTTTTTCATTTTTAAAAGACAATGTTTTCTTTTATTGTGAATAGTAGTTGTATATTCGATAGTTTTGTTTTTGTTTACTCAAAAAAAAAAAGATTAAAAACTGTGCTGTGATACTGAAAAACAATATTTTTAGAAATATTTTCACAGAAAGTATTAATTTAATTAACATTATTATCAATAGTCCCCGTTTTCCTATTTTCATTTTTTTTTCTTTGTGTTTTAACGGAGGTAGTATCGTGTGTGAACATATACTTCGATTGTTTCTGTTCTACAGTTCTAACGCAAAGAATTTTTCAGTGTATATAGATGTATAGATCATGTACTTTTTAGTTTTGACAAATAAATTATCGTTTTGAAAATTTCCCTGTTTTATTTTTGCATGATTCTGTTACTAGAGCTCTGTGTTATCTGGAACGGGCATTGATAATTGTATTGTTTTTCAGGAGTAAGTTGTCTTCTGAGAAGATCTGTATTTAGTAGTAAATATTGTACAGAAAATAAAATATTTAAAGAAGTTTACTCATTTCTTTAAACACAAGCACGCCAATCAAGGTAAGTGCCCCCCCTAACAATTGTTTTATTTATTTATTTTAATATACGGGATAAACCCCATTATAGTACAGAAACTAATACCTATATATGTATAAAATATACCAAAACATGTGATACGAAAGTATCAGTGGCGGCTCGTCACTTCTGCAGTCACAAAAAAATGTATATGTATATATATAAAATTGTTTACATAAATAATTTAAATTTATAATATAAATATGTTAATAAATTTATATTCATATGTAGTAAGTGAAAAATGCTTTAGCACAGCCGGGGATCGAACCGGGATTTTTGGCTTTCCAGGCCACTGCTCGCGCGCCGGGTTCGATTCCATGCTGTGCTAAAACATTTCTCACTACTACAGTTTCAGAAGTAGGATTAGTAACTCCGTCTGATGGCATTTAAGGGGTGTCTGATATCAGCCGACAGCCTAGTACGGCCGTGTTGTCAGGCCGAACTGGAGGCAACCCTACTTATAGGAGCAATTATGTACAATGGTTGGTAGGAATTTATGGCGAAATTATGTGTAGGAACGGAACCCCAATAGTAGAGTGAGTGGCGGTACGGTAGTTTAGTTTAGTAGGAAGAGCATTGGCCCGGAAAGCCAAAGGTCCCACAGGTTCGATTCCCGGCTGTGCTAAAGCATTTTTCCTCTACTACAGCAGAAGTGGGATTAGGAACTCCTTCTGATGGCACAGGCATTTATGAGGTTTACCTAGGTGTATTATAGCGGCCGAGGACAGCTGTGTTGTCAGGCTGGCCGAACTGTAGGCACCTTGCATACAGGAGCAATTGTATACAACGGGTTGTAGGAATTTACAGGGCAATTATGTGTTGGAACGGTAGCTTAGTTGGAAGACTAGTGGCCCCGAAAGCCCGGGTTCGATTCCCGGCTGTGCTTAAGCATTATCCGCTTAACTGCACATATAAATATAAATTTTATGTTTAATAAAAAGTTTGATTGTCAGAGTACTCCCGTACTATTATTTGATCAGATTTGGGCAGATTCGCCCTCCGAATCGTATGATGGAAAAGACGCCAAAGGTGTAAATGGCCTTAAATAACAGTTAAGTAAATGCCGGTCAGGAATTTGCGTAATTATAAAATTGATTTGAAAATAAAGGTAGGTGTTGATATCTAATTTGTATGTACTACTGAGATATTTAGAAATTTCGTTTGCCATGGATGTACCACATGATTTCGTCTGCAGTGTACTAGAGACAGTCTAAGCTCACTAAATTGCACCCTCTACTAGTAGGCAGTTTGCCTTCACCGCATGCTACACATCTGTTGTTTGATTTGTCAAGTCCAATATCATTGGTTTATATTCAACACATGATTGCATGCGTCCATGTGGAATGCCGTAGTTTTCTGCAATTGCTCAAAGTATTCTGTCTGGATTACAGAGGCAAAATGTGACCGTAGTACATGTCCGGATAGATATAAAAAGATTGGTCTTTTTATAAGTACAGTACAGCGGACACATTTTGCCTCTGTAATCCAGACAGAATACTTTGAGCAATTGCAGAAAACTACGGCATTCCACAAGGACGCATGCAATCATGTGTTGAATATAAACCAATGTTTATATTCATTATATAATGGGTGGGGTCGGCATTTCCACAAAGTGCTCTTCTAAGCTTTAAGATACCCCCACCAAACACACCCTTATATGTGGTAACCGCAGATAATCATAAACAACTGATGACAGACCTACACTGCGGTACCAGTTGGGAACAAGTGGTCTGCCTGGTGCGGCGCCATAAGGCGGCAGCCGCAGTGGACCTTTAACAGGTTTTTAAATTGGGAGAAATTAGTCTTAGCTTCCTCCTAGCTCATTATTGTATATAATAGATTACCACAGAATTACAGTAGTATTGCAAGTGGTAAGGTGTTGCGGCAGGGACAGTTGACGTGCATTCATGTGGTCTACAAATTAATATGTATGAAAAGGTAAGTTTAAACTACCAAAACTAACGAAAATATAGGGCCAAAGCCTATGTTTATTTTCAATTGGAAATTAAGATATATAAATGAAAGTATCAGGTATTTGAGTGTAGGTACGTGATGCAAGCTATTGTTGAGGTAATGAATTATATTGTTAAGGTACGATAACCATTTAGGTTAATTTTAAAATTAAGAAGTACAGTAATAATTAAACATTTAGTTAATTATTACGATAAGGCAGTAGTATAATATACCTAGTTATTATAGACAGCCCACGTTCGTGCTTAATCCAGAAAACACTAGTTCTTATGATAAAAAGATTAAATATGACCTTCAGACAGTCTGGCATAAAATAGCAGAAAATATCGATACATCAAATTTGGAAGGCAAGCCCAGGCAAGTATATATTATATATATTATGAAAAATAAATCACAATACCTCCTCCTCTCCTCATATCACTACACTCAAAACCGTATTCTCCTCCTCCAGGAGCAAAAAGCAAACTTTTGTTTAGGTTAGTTAGGCAAAAGAGAATGTAGCCCGGAGTGCATTTGGTTTTTATAGTCACGTCCCTCCTACATCAGCTAGATGGTCACACGTGAATGTTATCGCAGGCTCATCACTTGAAATATTTGTCATTATTTAAAACGGTGTACATTTCCGTTACAATACTCGCACTTAAACACAAAATAAAACTATTTTGTATGTCATAATCTTTTCAGAAATAGTGTTATTTTGTTTGTCAGAAATAAATTAGTTAACATTGTAAATTTAGAAAAATATTAGGCACAAAGTACAGCATAAACATTGGACAATACTTCTCCAGACGAGTATACTCTTATAAATTACACACCACACGAGCCGCCATTCCGTGCGTAGTGAAAGGGTTACTACTGGCATTGATTGATTGATTGAGATTGGCGGGGGCTCTGCCCTTTGACGTATAGGCCTCAGTATGGGCCCGTCAAGTCCCCCCTTTCGAGAGCTATACCAGTCCAGTTGCCTTAATAAAGCCAACGAGGCGGCTGGGACATAGCTCTCTAAAGTCCCTGGGCATCAGCATCAGTTGTCCCAGGTATTGCATACGTGTATGCAGGAAAGCGGGGCAATTCATCAGAACATGCCCTGCTGTCTCCTCATCTTCCAAGCATCCCCTACACTCAGGGTCTTCCACAAGACCCATTATGTAAAGGTGTCGTCTTAGGTGGCAGTGACCGGTCAGTAGGCCTGTCACTGTTCTTAAGTTACATCTGCTTAACTTCAGCAGCTGTCTGGTCCTCCCAGCGTCGGGACCAGATATGAGTTCTTTAGCCTGCCTCATGCCTGGAGCAGTTGTCCAACAATGTTGAAACATTTGTTGGGCTAAAGTCTTCATTGAGAGAACCGCTGTGCTTCTGGAGATCCCTACGAAGGGTTCAGGCCCAGTAGGTGTCTCTAAAGTGCCTAATTTGGCTAGTTGATCGGCCTTCTCGTTTCCCGGTACACCAGCATGTCCTGGGACCCAGACAAGGCGTAAATTATTCCTCTGAGAGAGCGTCTCGAGGACGGTCTTGCATTCCAGAACCAGTTTTGAGCGCACTTCAACGGCACTAAGTGCCAAGATGGCAGCTCTACTGTCGGAGCATATATTGATTCTACCAGTTCTTTGTGGGCCAGCTAGCAGCTCCAGCCCACAGGATAGAATCGCAAATACCTCGGCCTGGAAGACAGTAGCATGTGCACCCAGAGCAAAGTATTTACTTATTTGTTCCGAGTCAGAAAAGACTCCGGCACCCGACATTCCATCCGCCCTGGATCCATCCGTATACCAGTTGGTTCCGTTGCGGATTGCCATCGGGGTGTTCTCTATCCCCCACTCCTCGCGGTCAGGGATTACGACCTCCAGGAAGTTCGAGGGATATAGTTTAGTGGGAATATGATCACCACTCATGAGTAGAACCGGACATCGTTCGGTGGCCCAGTTCCACATGCGAGAGTGCCCGAATGAGCACACCTGTAACTGGTCTAGCGTGCGCAGTCTATATACCGCACGCATGGCTTCCAATTTAATGAATATTTGTAGTGGCATGAGATTTAATAGCACCTCCAGAGCTCTGGTGGGAGCCGTTCTCAATGCTCCAGTCATCCCTAAACACGCAAGTCTCTGGACCCTGTCCAGTTGCCTGTTAGTTGAGTTCCTTTCAACACAAGGCCACCACACGATGGCCCCGTAAGTTAAAATTGGTCTAACAATAGTGCAGTAGAGCCAGTGGAGAACCTTGGGATTAAGACCCCAGCTTCCACCAAAGGCCCTCCTACACGTCCACAGTGCACACGTTGCTTTCCTGATTTTGCATGATATGTGATCATGCCAAGACAGTTTAGCATCGAGGTGAACACCTAGATATTTCACCGTCTGGTGGTAGGTGAGGACCACACCAGAGAGAGTAATCTCTGGTCGATTTTCTTGGTTCCTCTTTTTGCTGAATAGCATAAGCTGAGCTTTCTTAGGGTTTATTCTTAGGCCAGCTATTTGGCACCAGTTCCCAACTATTCTTATGGCCCTAGCCATAGGGCCACGCAAATTGTCCCTGGTTCCACTGCATAGGATGACCAAGTCATCTGCATAGGCCTGTGCATACAGACCAGCGTCATTTAATTCCCACAGTAGGCTGTCCACTACAAGGCTCCACAGTAGGGGGGAGAGAACCCCTCCCTGAGGGCAGCCCCGACTAGCAACCACTGTGTGTTTATGACCATGCATTTCTGCTTGGATGCTCCTTTGCGAAAGCATGAATCGAATCCAACCCAATAGGGAAGGCTCCAAATCACGCTGAGCTAAGGAGCGATGAATGACATCAAAGGGGGTGTTGTCGAATGCTCCTTCTATGTCTAGAAAGGCACCAAGTGACTCTCGTTTATTTTCGAGCGTCCCTTCTATCTTGCGAACAAGGTGGTGTAATGCTGTTTCAGTCGATTTACCATTCTGGTAAGCGTACTACTGTGCGTGGAGAGGCCGCATTGCAAGTTGTTCCTCCTTTAGGTATCGGTCAATAAGCCTTTCCAGTGTCTTCAATAGAAAACTCGTAAGACTTATTGGCCTAAATGACTTTGGGTCGGTATAGTCCGATCTTCCTGTTTTTGGGATAAACACAACTTTCACTTCCCTCCATAACGAGGGAACATAGCTCCGCGCCAAGCAGGATCTGAATATCCTGACTAGGAACAGCGCTAGCGTGCTTAATCCATATTGTAGTAGGGCCGGGTAAATTCCGTCCCTACCGGGCGATTTGAAAGGGGGAAAGGTCTTAACAGACCAGATTACCCTCTCAAACGTTACTACTCTCTTGGCAGTGCAATAATCCATTGGTCCCGGCCTGCGCTCGGTATCCAAGTGGTCATTACTCTGCCGTGAGTCCGGGAAATGCGTCTGGAGCAAGAGATCCATCGTTTCCCCTGCAGTTGAGGTGAACCCACCACCAGGATAGGCTAGTGCGCCAATCCTGGCATTAGGGTCCTTAGATAGGATCTTGCAGAGGCGTGTTGCGGCCGGCATTTCATTTATGCCGGTGCAGAATTTCCTCCAGCTTTCTCTCTGTGCCACTCGAAGAGCATGTTTGTATTCGCGCTGGGAGTTATGAAAGGCTTCCCAGTCATTAGGATGTTTGTTACGTTCGGCTTTCCTAAGAAGCCCACGAACTAACTTTTTTTGTTTTTCCAGGGTGTTATTCCACCAGGGATGTTTAGCATTCGAAGGTTTGCTTGCCGCAGGGCAGCTTTCTTCGAAGCTTTCGACAACGGCTGCTGACATCTGGTCGACTGCAATGTCAATCTCAGCTGTAACTACTGTTACTACTGGCATATGGAACAAAGAGAATGCAAACCTCAGAAGTATTCTACTAGTATTGAAGAATAAATAGCGGATAGTACTTAACTGAAAGAATGAAACTGCAATGGTCCTTAAGAAAGTTTTTTTTATTTTGTGCTGAAAAGTAGTATAATTCACAAATAATAAATAATATATAGCAAACTAAAAAGACAAACACGATTATAAAATTTCAACATAAAACAAATCTTAAGTAAGAAATAAAAGTAAGAGCAACTATATTTAGGAATACATTCTTACTACCGATTTACCTGGTTTAAAAATAAGTTAAAAATATTAAAACAAGAAAGAACTAATCGACAGGACGCAATATATATTATATAAAATGGTTAAGTAACTGATTAAATTTCGCAACAGATTATTATTAAAAGGCCAATATAATTTTAGCACCCAATTCTCATAAAATGTATGAATATAAACTTTAAAAATATATATACAAAAGAGTGCATAGCAATCACATCAGCACACCTAAGCAGTAAAAAGCTAAACTTAGGGTATACATACAAAAATTTTTTTTGATCGACACTTACATTACGTCAATCATATTAATTTTATATAAATTAACCTTAAATATTTAATACAGCAGAAGTCTTTCTTATATCCACACCACTTAGATACTCATTACTAAATATTACCACAGCTCTATACACACATAGTTAAAGGGCATAAAGATATAAAATTTTTTAAATATAACAGTTATTTCGTAATATAATGCTAACTAAATAGTATATATATATATATCATTATTATTAGTCGATATTCCTTCAGTCTGCAGTGTTAGTTTGAATAAGTGTATTTTCTATGGTTAACTTATTATCGACCGGCGAATTATCTTTAATAAGCTGTGGCTCGCTCTCCATTATGGAGTTAGGAGTGCCGTTCATTGTGATCTCTTCCGTTACTACCGTGGAGATGCCGTTCTCCTTTGGCTTCTCTATCTTGGTAGTCTTAGCCTTGATCGTGGTGTGTCTAACGATTTCAGTCGGTTTCTTAGCTGTAGTCGACTTCATGGTGGTCGTGGTCGTTTTAGATGTTGTCGTTCGCGATGCTGTAACCTGCAAAGAGACACAATTTCACATAAAATATCAGAAAAGCGATTTTTATACCTATTATTCCATTGTCAGGGAATAAAAATAGGCCTTACCTGGAATTAATTTGGGAAGTTTTGAAACTTTGCAGAATTGTAGATTTTAGTATCTAGAATTAGTTCTAGATCCACATTTTGAACAAACCGAGGCCTGCCGCCGGCCCGCCACAAGTAGTTTTTTTCTAAATATCTCAAACTGTTAATTTTTAGAAAAAATATGTACAGCAAAAGTGAAGAGGAAATTTCCTATAAAAAATATTTTTAGTATATTTTCTGTAAAGTTAACGGTTTAGGCACAAGAGCAGATTAAATAAGAACATATTTCGTTAACTTCTCTGAACAGCTTTTACTATAGCCGATAAGGGCATATTTTACGTCTTTTAAAATAAAAAAGGGCTATTGAATTGAATTCGAGTTATTAATTTCAGACCCGTGTAACCAACCGGCACCTATTTGATAAATCTATTCTTGCGCTCTATGGTTCCAAAGACAAAAAGAATAATCAAATATCAAACACTTCTTACATTTCTATCATGCAAGTGTAAAACAAATTCTGGAAAAGTCTGCAGCTTCAGAATAGCATCTGCAGCTTCAGAATAGCATCTGCAGCTTCAGAATAGCAGGTTTGAAATGTTCTAACATTGAAAAGTCTTGTGAAAATGTCATCCAAGCGACGCTCGACGAAATCGATCAAGTTGATGACTTGGACTTGCCTCTGGACATAATTTTACCAAATGAGGAAGTTGGGGAATTTTGTGAAATAGAGGAAAGGACGCCCACAAAGTAGAAAAAGCTACAATTACCGTTGCAAGTACTATTAGTATTAATGAACCAGGTCCTTGGGGCATTTACACACTGAAAAGGTTGTAATAAATATGCTGTTGTTGAGTGGGCCTACAGGGGAAACGACATTTTAAAAAAACCCACTGTGAACTTTACCTCTTGGGTGAAGTGGAAATAAGTACCTACATTATTGTCATTAGAATTTGTTATAATTTTGAATTAAATTGATTAATTAAATTATAGATGTTTTATGATAAAATTGTACAACAGAGCTTAAAATAAATTGCTATCAGACACATTAAGTTTGATAAATCATTGGCAGAACGTGTATACGCTATCTAACCCAACATTTTCTAATATACGACGACATTTGTGCCTAAACCGATAACTTTACAGAAATTATAATCATAATTACAGGTAATATATCGTCGCCGGCAGCAGATCCCGGTTTGTGCAAAATGTGGATTTTAGTTCTAGGTAGCGCAATCTACAAACCTGCAAAGTTCCAAAACATCCCAAGTTAATTCCAGGTAAAACTACCAGACAGATGGACAGCTATAATAGCAGTATTAACTTTATACGCAGATTCAGATACCAAGAATATATAGTCAAATCAACCAGTTGTCTCCACAGTTGAAAAAATAAGCTACCATTAGTTAGGCAGAATTCAATAAAGATGGTTAAAAACTATGGCGGAGACCATAAAAAGTATTGGTGATATCACAAGCGACATCTTGTTTTAGGGGTTGACAAAAATTTCTTCTGGTTTTATATTAATTAAAAACAAATAATTTTTAATATAAATAAAGTAGCATGCGAAACTATAAATAATTAAAACCTTGTTTTTACTTACCCTGCTTTCAATCTTGCGAACGGTGCTAGCAGTGCTCCTCGAGGTAGCGGAAGTTGTCCTCGATGTCAGGGTTCGGGAAGCTGTTAATTTATTGGCACTCTCTTTGTTCTGCTTTTCTGTATCTGGCGTCGTCCTTGTAACTGTCTTGGTTAAAGGTACCCTAGGCTTTATCAATGTAGTACTGACTGGAGGCTTTGGCCTAGGAGCCGTCGCCGTTTTGGGAGATGTTTTTGTCGCGGCAGACGTAGGCGCCGTTTTTGTCGCAGCAGTAGTTGCTTTGGCGGCACTGCTGGCAGTGGACCTGTTTGTCAAAGTAGTCGACCTTGGTTTGGGCGCTGTGACGCTTGTCGTAGTACGGGTTGCTGCTGCTCTAGGGGCAGTAGCGGGCCTTGCCGGGGCAGGGGCCTTGGTTGGGCTTGCTTTAGTTGCTGCGGTAGCCGGCCTCGGAGCTGCGGTTCTTGTTGTAATTGTTTCGGACACTGCCTTTTTGGCCAGCAATGTCGTCCTGGGGGATGTAGATTTGACGTCTCCATTGGTCAAAGGTTTTCTCTCGGTGGGTTTGAGTGTTGTCATGGGCCTTGGCTTAGGTAAGGTCTTTGTGGCTGCTGGTTTGGGTGCAGATGTCGCTGCTTTTGCAGTTCTGAAATGTTAAAATAATGGTTTTTAAAGGCATTTTTAGTGATCTTGTACTATTATTGACGTTTGTACTATTATTGACGTAAGTCCACACCGTATAAAATAACATGACAAATTACTTACGTAGTTCTTGCAGATATAGCCTTAGGGGAAACACTCAACTGACTTGGTGGCTTGGGCGCAAGCTTCGTTGTCATTTTATGAGTCGTCGTACTTTTCGGAGCAGTTGCCTTCTTCGTTGGAGATGCAGGTTTCTTCTTCTCGTCTTGTACCACCTTAGTAACAGCTGCAGCAGTCGTTGCAACGGCAGCAGCTGCTGCTAGGGGAACAATTTCAATTTTCTCCTCCGTCTTAGTCTCAGGTTCGGTGACTGCTGAAACAGTAGCAGCTGCTGCGACATCCGCTACTACCTGAGCACATTCAATTTGCTCCGCCAGGTTTTGTTCGTCGACCATGAGCTCCTTCACCGGCTCCACTAATGGAGGAGCCGAAGGAACGTCTTCTTGGTTGCTCTCCTCTGACGGGGTAATGATTGCCTGCACGGCGAACTCTGGAGTGATTTTCTCAGTCTTAATGTCAATTTCTTCTCCTGTGGGTAGTGGGTAAACGCATTTGCTCAGAGGGTGGTTCAAATCTAATACATCCGGAATTGTGTGTTGCTCTTTGGCCTGTTCAACTGCCAGTTGTTCATTGTCAGCCGGGTACATGCACTTCTTCGTATCGTCCACCTCTTGTTCTGTAGTGCTGCTTAGGGGAGAGGTTACGTCTGGGGGTAAGGAACGGTCCAGGAAAGAGTTCACATCAGTTGCCATCACTGATTCGGTGTCTGGGATGGAGATGGGTGTGGAATTCAGGCAGGATTCCATAATCACGGAATCCTGTGGTTCGGGCGAAGCAACAGACTCTGAGATTGATTCTTTTACAGCACCTGAAAAAAACAATATTATCACAAATCACCTTAGTATATCCAAGGATTAAAATGCTGTCAACCCACATCACTTACATTTAAGACAGACAATGGCAATCTGAAACTGTATCTACAAGTTTACCTAAAAAATTACTTTTTTGGCCTGTTTTTTTTTCTATTTTACTTTTAAAGCTGATTATTCAGATGTTTTTCTATTTGTGTGTTGTTTTTGTTAAGTTACATCATTTTATTTCGAAACATCCGTTCCTTCCCTACGCCAATACACGCCGGCGTATTCCGCCTAAATAATAATGGCGGCGTCTCACGCCGATTTACGCCGCCGCCGCCGAAAAAAAAAATTATCGGCGCAGATGTCTACTCATAAGTATATCTTTGCCAAATACAATATTAATTTCACGGCCCCCATTGTTATCTTTTGTATATCAAAAAAACTACACGAAAAATGTATCGCCGCAAGTAAATTGGACTACTGGACGAGTGACTGATGGGGGACAAGTTTTACATGTCAAATTTAGATTATTTATCAGCAGAAGTCAAGTGTCAACAAAGTCAATTTGCAGGACAAGAGGACAATTTGCAGGTCAAGAGGATACATGACATCACGTATAAGTACGCACTTTATTTCCGCATATTTGAAACAAAAATTCGATAGAAATTATGCTTAAAAAAGAAAATAAAAAATACGGCGGGACATTTTATAAAACACTATCAAAAAAGCACAAAAAAAATCAGTGAAGAGGCCCATTTATTGCACAAGAGGTTTGTATTTTATCGGATAAATTTGGAATATTTAATGAGAAACTGTTGCCTAGCAATTCGACAAGAAAAATTGTCAAGTATTAAAAACATGACACGGAAGGTGGAGCATATTTAGGTTGACAGTTTTTCGAGTCACATTGCTAAACGAAACAGTTTAGAATTTAAACGCAAATTTACCCAGTATCAATACAAACATCCAGTTATAGTTATAGTATTGATACATACCCAGTATCAATACCCAGTATCAATACAAACGAGTGTAGGACAGGATTCGGCAGGACAATTTAATGAATAAGAAATTTAGAAGCATGAATACAAACTTTATTTATAAAACACTAAGAATAAACAGATTTTTATTTGATCATGATTAAAAAATGAAGTGAAGTGAAATGAAGTGAAAAACAACTTTGTCACTGTAAATGTTGCAGGTAACTTTTGTCACTGTCAAAGTGATAATTGCACTGTGGCGTGCAATTTTTTATATATAAATTAAATTGTCAAAATAATAAATTTGTAACTGTCAAACTGTATTGTGTAAACTGACAGTTTACAACATACACAAACAAAACCATTATAAGCAAGGTTATATATGCTCGAGTAGTTACATTAATTCCCTCAGCAGTTCAAGTCTCTCAATTTGCAATGTTGTCTTTTGTTGCGTGCCCATATGATCCAAAAATTGACACAAAGAAACGTATACATTTCATATCAAGCGCATCCTAAATAAACGCAAATAAGCGTACATTCCCAAAAATTTGCCCCCAGTGAACAACAAAACTAACTGTTAAACAAAATCAACTGTTACCCAATAAAATGTCCACCACTCTTTGAAATTATTATGAACTATGCATTCGCTTGCCCAAATGGTATGTGAATGAATTCAAAATATCCCTCTTCGACAGTCAAAATGGTCCTTTGAATATTTTGGTAAGGATGAATAGTTTTGAATAGATAATAAAATGTCCATCACTCTTTGAAGTGTTCATGGAGCATTTTTAACACAAATGGCAAGCAAATGAATTCAAAATGTCTATCTTCAAAGGTAAAAACGGTTCTTTGAAATCTGAGGTGGTAAAATGTTGGCAATCTCCTTAGAGTAGACAGGGATATTATTAGGTAAGGGGTATTTTTGATCGATTGTTAGTTTAATTCTAACAACTAGACATCTGGACGAGGTACTAATTCTGAACATATTTGGGTTTATTTGTATTATTTGTAACATAGCTAAATATTTTGAGAACTCACCTATAAGATTTTGGTCTAAATCGGAAACCACAGCAGACTGATCCGCCGCAATGCTATCCTCAACTACCAAATTCGACACCGGTGACTTAGGCGAAGGCAGATCATCCTTCAGCGAACAAGTGGAGTCCTCTTGCGGGGATTCCAAAGTGCTCACTTTGGGCTTGAACATATCGTCGAAGTATTCCTGAGCCTGCTCGAGTACTGCCGGACTGGTAAAGTCGCTTTCCACCTTTCCAAAATCTTTTTCCGATGTGCAAATCAATTCGAAATGCTCATCGGCATTTGCTATCTCTTCTGGTTTGACATAATCGGTGCTGTCAACCGGCTGGGTGGGGGCACTTGGGAGAGAAAGACTCGGGAATTCTAAAGGTGTATCTTCCAAAACTGTCTCAGTAGGTGAACTCTTGATGACTGACTCGTGGCGGAAGCCGCAACTATCAACCTCAAATGGCTGTGGACTGGGAGACTTGTCGCTAATATCACATACAGGGGATTTTGCTTGGAACTCGCAAACGGGCGATTTGGAACCTGGAAAATCGCATACTGGTGACACCAGGTCAGACCTCTCGGAAACTGGACTCTTTGCTTCGAGGATTTCGCCTGTGGGGGATTTAGATTGTGGCAGCAACTGACAAGCTTCCAGTAAAGGCGACTCGTCCTCAAGCTCGGGTAAGGGAGATTTTGGCTCTTCTAATAAATCATTAACCTTGAGGTCCAGTAAAGGCGACTTACTTGTATCGGCCTCAATTTCAAATGATTTTGATGGTATAATTTCCTCGGGCGATAATAGAACACCAATTCCAGCCGCCTCATCAGCAATTCTTTGCGCCTCAATTTCAGATGATTTTGATTCTATAATTTCCTCGGGCGATAATAGATCAGCAGTCTCATTAGCTTCAGGCACCGAGAAATTGTAAGTTTCTGCTTGCGCTTCCAGCTCTTTAGGTAAATCGCTAACTTCGCTGGTTTCCGGTAAAGGAGACCTAGCTTCAACAATATCTTCGTTGAAGGATTCCGGCCCGGAAATACTAGATTCTGGTCTGGAAGAAGCAGATTCAGGTTGTTTGTGCTCAGGTGATATTAATTCCACATCACGAGGCAAAGGTTCTGGTGACTTTACGTTCCCGGGTATATGACAGAAGTCTTGCTGGAGCAAGTTTTCATTAGTGGGTTCTGGCGTTTTTGCTAAACCGCACTCCGGGTCTCCAGTCAATATGTATCTGTCGGCTTCTGACAATTCCTTTTCTGGTTCCAACGGAGAGGCGAGCTCTTTCTCATCATCATAACCCTGCTTCTTCTGAATAGCATAGTCGTTATTTAATGTTATATCAGCATTCTTCTCAGGTTCTCCCAAGGGATAATGTTCAGGAAGATCAGAAATTGTATCGTTAAATGTGATATTATCAGGCTTACTCAAAAATTCATCCAAGTTCTCCGGTAACACTTGCACTTCATTCAAATCAAAAGGATTGGTATCTCCCTTATCGGCGTAGAAAGACATAGACATGGGATCCGACTCTTTGCCTAAGAGATTTACGTCTGATGCAGTGTCTTGAGAAATGACAGACTCGTTGAAAGAAGTACCTAAGGTGGCGGTGGATTCATCTCCAAACACAGCCTTCGTGGAGAGACCCGTTTCGGATTGATCCAGGAACTTCAATGGCGTAAAGGGAGCAGCGTTCGGTCCGAAGTGGAATTCCTCACTGGGGGCCGTTTTGTTGGGAGTGCTGCCAGGTTGGAACTCCGGGATCTCATCAATGTGCTTCCCATTCAGCAGGCTTTCCATTAAGTCAGTGGGTGTTGTATTAAGGTCCTAGAAAAAATAAACAAAGGTAAAGTGGGGTAAACCCAAAAATGAAACTAATGTTAGCTCCTAAATTACTTATCAAACATATCTTGCTTTTTCACCACCATGATTAAACATAAATTTTATTAATTTCCTGCCCAAAATTTACCTCCTTTTGCATTTGTTGCACGAAAATGTAATTTTTTCTTGAAAAAAACTATAATACATAAATTCTTTTCCATCGAGGCGAAATATTTTTTTGATACTATGGTAGAGCACTGGACATTCGACAACCCTGGCAACTTTTATTTGTATTTAAGGTGGGGATTTTGTAGGTATATTTTTACCGTCTAACAGAGGGTCAAACGACAACACAAACCACTATAGTCTGTATAAAATGGCCAAAGTGATACCCATTGGCCAGTAACAGCCTTCACAAACAATTCAACTACCATTAAAATAATCAGATATTTGTGTCAGTTGTGGAGATAACTTACTTAATGCTCATATTGCCGTTATATAAAAATGTACTTACAAAAATAATTACGGTACCGACACAACACTGCTTGCAAATACTTTCAAACCCTCCTTATATTATCGATTCAAGATTTATAACAGAATCCAATCTCTCCAAATGTAAGTTTTGTTGCTAACTAATATATAGCAGTATAATAATTATTGTTCTTTCCAATTTGTTTATTAATGCAACCTCTAATCAGAGTTAATTATAGCACACTTTATGACCGTGTTGACACATAGTGAGATAAACCCAAGATAGTACAATTTGCTTTGCGATAAAAATTTTCTATATAAAATCTTCCCGGTAATTGAGAGGAAATTCACAATTTCGTTGTTCAAATTTATTACAAATTACCAAATTAATTATACTCACACAATCGCTATGTCCATTGTTGTACGAATCAACCTCGCTAGGCCTCGACTTCACCTCCTTGGCAAACTCGGAAGGGTTGGGAACGTTTATATCGATATCGTTAGCCGTCGCCCTCCTAGGTGACTGAGAAATCACTTGGTCGTTCATCAGCGTCCTGCATGCTGGGGAGGGGATGCTTCGGGTCGGCGAGATCGGGACAAATTCTGCAGCGTCCGGGTTCAACTGAGACATGTTGTCGTCCTCTTCAGGAACTGAGGCAACCTGACGCACAAGAAGATAAGTTTTCAAACAAGTAATATGGTAATACTTCAGCTGTATTTTACCTCTCAAGTAACAATTTATTGTTCTATCACTTTTATAGTAAGCAACTCTTAACTGATTTATATCTGATTTATTATAATATACACTGATCAACAATTAATAAGGAGCAGAAGCATTTCTTCAATTCCATTTTTACTGGTATATCTTTTGATGGAAGAATCGCAGAGCCAAAAATCCTTTTGGGTATCATATGGATATATGTATATTGTACACGCCAAGAATATGACATATTTTGTGCTTCCTTGCCTCCCTTATTTTTTGATATACGGTGATGTAGGTTGAGCTACATTTTTCTATTCATATACTTAGACTTGTTGATCAGTGCATATTATAAAGTTTTACAAAGTACTCGAAGGGTTTTTTTCATAATTAATTTGAAACAAAACAGAAAAACAGTTAAAAACCCAGTATCGATATTAATTGACCATATTAGTTAGGTTATGATCTCAAATTGGCGCGGGTTCCTAGTTTAAAAATTAATGTATTGAGGTTTATTTAGGTTCTATCACTTTTATAGTAAGCAACTCTTAACTGATTTATTATAATATACACTGATCAACAATTAATAAGGAGCAGAAGCATTTCTTCAACTCCATTTTTACTGGTATATCTTTTGATGGAAGAATCGCAGAGCCAAAAATCCTTTTGGGTATAATATGGATATGTATATTGTACACGCCAAGAATATGACATATTTTGTGCTTCCTTGCATCCCTTATTTTTTGATATACGGTGATGTAGGTTTAGCTACATTTTCCTATTCATATATTTAGACTTGTTGATCAGTGCATATTATAAAGTTTTACAAAGTACTCGAAGGGTTTTTTTCATAATTAATTTGAAACAAAACAGAAAAACAGTTAAAAACCCAGTATCGATATTAATTGACCATATTAGTTAGGTTATGATCTCAAATTCAGGGCGTTGTAGACGTGATATAGAAAGTCTCTTAGTGAAAAAAGTTGAATAAATACATTGTTGGGTATTTTATTTGACTGAGAGTGTTGAAATGTTGATTAAACATTATCAAAATAAAAATATTACCAATTTTAGAAGGCGATGTTTGTATGAAAAACGTATGTTGTTGCTTGATCCAATGGTTCAGAGAGGAAGGGATTTGACATATGGTGAATATGGTCCTTCACAGAATCTGTGTAGGTACTGTAAGGTTTTGGATCAACTTATTTAATAAGAGTTTCTTACATAATAAATTATAATTTCATTGTGTTAATTTAAAAACCGGCAATATTTGTGGCAACATCGCTGAATTCGTATTATATTTGTGTCCTAGGTAACTTCTAATCTCATTTTATTTTGATTTACCTATTTCACGTTTTCCAGTTTCCATCACAGGCTTCTGTTTTTTCTGATTGCAAATAATTGATTTTGAGTGTTGATTAGAAAATGGGTCAAAATAGAGTACCTACCTAATCAAACTCGGAACTCTAAGTGATTTTTTCCTAGAGGCCAGAATATGTAGTCAAAGTTAACTTAAAATCTTTTCAATTTGATGACTAATGAAATTTATTAAAAGTACATTATTCAGTAGCAGCATTAACTGATGTATCTTGTCTTTGGTTGCCCCGACCTGAACATAGTATTCATATGTAAGGAATAAGTGCAAAAAACTATTCGATCGAAAGGTGATGCACAATACCATTGTTTTTCCAAGGCTTTTCCATTAGTATCATCAAGTTTGCTGTGCGGTATCTGTTTAGTTAGTTAATGAAGATCCTTACATAACAAAAATGTCCATATAAATAATAATCCGGTATCTAGGTAGGTACTTACCGGATTATTATTTATATGGAGAAATCCACATTTGAGTCCATTTTTTCCATTATTCTTTCATAAAAGTGTACATAGTAGGTATATTATTACATCATTAATGTAAAAAATCGCTAAACATTGATCAAAATAGTAATAAACAAATAAACAACTCACCGGCAATATCATAACCTTCATTTTACAGCTGGCCTGGCGCTCTTGCGTAAGAAATGTTAAAACTAATATGCGACGTACATCCATGGAAAACAGACAATTTAACTTAAAAGCATTTATTTAATTAAGTCATAGGTCTAAAAAATAATTTGGACTTGAATTATAGAGAAATATGTTTGACGTATAATAGGTTTAAATACTAAGAAATGCCCAAAACCCATCCCGTCTGCAAATCACACTTGAATCTCCCATAAGAAATCCATGGCAGTCAAATTTGCTGAAGTGTGTTTAGGAACCCATTTCAAATTTCGCGCCCGGATTTTGATAACCTAACTAATATGGTCAATTGGAATTGGAGACGCCAATGCCAGTAGGTACTTGTTTAGTGATTCCGGACTGGGCTTGTAATGTAAATAATTATAAAAAGCTTCACAATAATCCAATACATATAGCAAACGTGTAGCAGTGCTGTATCTTTAGAGGTTATATATGTTACCCGGGCGCCATAAATGGCATAAATCCTTTTTTAATTAATCACAATTTTATCAGTTTACTCAGGATGGTTTGGTGTACCCTACATTTTAAATATTACATACAAAGATTGTGCTGCCATCTAGCAACATTTTGAAAGAGTAGATAAATATTTTATATTGCATAGAAAATCTCTTCATTCATTACAGCTTCCTACTTCGCAGTTTCTATTGCTATGTAAAACTGATACTTGTATGAATTTTTTTTATTCATATGCAAAAATACTGCCATTGGAGGATAAATATTCTCGAAATTTGAAGTATGCCTGGGTACCTACAAAAGGTACGTATACATTATCGTACATTCATAATATCCAGAAGAAAGGTAAATATAACCTCACTTTTTATTTTTAGTTTTCAGGAAGTTAAATATTTCATAAGTAGTTTGCTTCTTGAAAATGAGCCAAAAGCGGCCACTGATCGACCCCGAATTGCCGGAATTGATAGAACGGGTCTTATCAGACTCAGTGATAAAGACGACGCGACGACTGGGAATGTGAGTCTTTTGATGGTAAAATTTCACTGATACCTGGTCTGTAATGTATATGTTTTACTCTTTATATGTCTTTGCCAATGACGAATCCGAACAAGAAAAAGAATATAATAATACAGAAACTGGCAAAATTCGTACCTCCTTATTTGGCTGCGGGGAAATATTCTCTTTGTCGGCGTCGTCCCCTTTAAAATAGTTCCACTCGTCCTCTGAATCACTTTCTGCTGCGTTATCCACTAACCCACTAACATCATGAACTGGAAAGAAAAAAAGTTATATATTTTATCCTTCACAACCAGAACAATAAATTAACAGGCTGTTGTTTATCAAGTAGTAATGCAACGATTGCATAACATCTTTATCTTTCGCGTGTTTGTATTAAATAGTTCTCATATATAGATAGCCAGTAAATCACCAAAGGTATGGGCTGCTCAAACTTATCAGCCAGCCAAAAAATATTCAGAAAATATAAGAGCACAATAAAAATGCTCGAGACTGTGGACTCATTTCATGCGGATACTTTTATGTACCGCTTTAAATCATCGGAGAAGATGAGGAAGGTGTTATGAGCGAAATGCCTTCAACATATACGTATCTAACTATCAAAACAACGGTTCAACATGTGAACTTTGTGGTACTCCAGAAAGCATTTGAATTTCATTAGATTTAAAGTTGTTTAATCGGCCAATCCATACCTAAAAACACCTGCAGCAGGACAAATATACAAATTTATATTTGGATAATCAGGTTTGGTTCCAGCTCAGTTTCGAAATGAAACGAACAGCGCTGGACTAGAGTAGATGTTATTAGCCGGTGTGTGGGACGCTATCGTGGGAATGGTATGGTTAAATCTTCCTTGTGAATAAAATCTGAAGCACTTTTGTGACAATTATTTGAATGGTATTATTTATTCTGTATGGCAGAGAGATAGCCATACAGAATAAAGCCATACAGATAGAAATTATTTTTGTTACAAATAAAAATCTATAGCATAGCAACTCAAGTTGCTATGCTATAGATTTTTATTTGTAACAAAAATAATTTTTTGACGTATCTGTATGCCAATGGTCTTTCATTTTAAGCCATTTATATTTGTTCTGGCCAATCAAATACTTATTTTCATTCTCCCCCTACGAAAGTATACTTTTCTATTTTAAATAGGCATAGCGAAACCGAAAGTAAAACATGCTAGGTTCAAATTGTGTTTCATATTATAAAATCCAGGAAATAATGAAAATTTTAATACATTACTGCAAAAGCCAATTTAAATACACCTCGCACCTAAAAGTAAGTTTTCGCAGCTTGGAATGTAAATAACTATTACAGCATCTAAAAGGGTTTTTGCAGGGCGTAATTAAACTTTTCATTCTTCCCTTCATTTTATAATATAAAACATAATTTAAACATGTTTAAACAACTAGCATGTTTTACTTTCGCTATGCCTATTTAAAACAGAAAAGGATACAAAAGGATAAAAGGATCTTATGGGGGAAAATGAAAATATTATTATTATTGTCGCGACATTAATTTGAAGTACTTATTTAATCTTTTGTTTCTATTGACCGACAACGTATATTCTTGAATTGAGAATTCAATCTGTCAAATTTGAAAATTGCAAAAATTAATCAAATACGATTTAGAACATCATTAATCTTGATGAAATCAAGATTAAGAACATCAACAAAAATGCTATGACTGTAGCAACAAAACATGATCTACAGAATGCCACACAAGAATTCAATAAATTAAAAAAGAATTATGTAATCTTTTCTCAAACTTGTTGCCTTTAGCTTTAGGCAATATAGTCACTAGAGCCCTTCATGATCTAATAGGAAATATTCCCATTTTTTTTATTGCATAAGAATGTTATACCATACCGAAAAATAAGATATGCAAAATATGACGCCTTAATTCAAAGTCGTGACGCCACAGCCTACAATTTACAAACGACGCGACGAGGAGACCGATTCGGTCGGCTACGGGAGATCCCAGCACTCGACCGCTTGATTTCATACTTCATTCGGTGGCTTTCCGGCGCAACGCCTACCGAATATTGTAGCTTGTGACGTCACAGCTAGTTTCGGGCCGCTCCAATTTTATCGCTGTTTAGCTCCTTCATACTGCGGACGTTCATTACAACGTTACGCTATGTTTTCTAGTATTATTCTTATATTTAAAATTTTAGTCATGTTCCCTACTGTCTATTGCATGGTAAGTCTTTGAAAATCTGTCAAATTATTTTCAATTTATTCTCACTTCTGTGATATGTATTACAACCAATAACACGCTTAGACAGTCAAAGCTCATAGTAAAACTTAAAACTTATCAATAAAAAAAGGACACCATATCTAGCGAGTCTGAAGACATATAGGTATATATACAACTAAGTCATCAATGTACGAGAGTAAGACATGATATCACAACTAGCCAACCTGTCACCATCTTATCGGATTTATTGAAAACTGTTTTTAGGTAATGTCGTCATTGTCAGTGTTCAAGGCTCATTAATATAGGGCGTTGAATTATTATAGGGCGTCCATTTTCTAGCCGTTACTAGATTTTTATTGTTTTTAAGAAATAATTGAGTCTTGTAGCATCTAATAAAAGTAAATAATAACATTTGCCTATCGGCCATTATCTTATTTACCTCAAGATTCTCAGGATGACCAGTTTGGCTTGTTTTGCAACTACCGAAATATGGATCTGCCCAAAATATCCAGTTAATACTCGGATAGTCAAAGACCTAAATTAAATATAACACAGAGTCCGGCTACACAGAGATAAAGATATTTTATTCGGAATTAACTTAATTATTCTGAAGCAGAGTAATTATAAATTTATTGGGTAACGCTATTGCGAACAATAAACCGTTTTAACTGAAACAAAAGCTCGTTAATTTAAACTTAATTAAGGCAACGAACGGTGAGCGGACGCGCAAGAGTTGAATAGTAGTTTTATGGCTTTCTAAAAGCAAAATTGTTTTGAGTGATAAAGCAATCTAAGAAATTCTCGATAACTGGTCACATACTTGAAATATTTACCAGCGTGAGCACCACACATATATATATATTCTTGTATAGCAAATGCTGCTAAAAAACGCTAGTAAAAAAAGGATCAAACATTTTTTTATAGCACTCTCACTTTGTTTTCTTGAAAATATAGACGAATTGGTAGGTGTAGCAGCTGTTCAGTCTAAATATGTATAATTCGGTGGACTTCCTGCTGTAGAAAACATACCTACATTTAGTACATTTCAATGTCACGTATCGGCAAACATTTTTATTTTGTTTATCATAACGTGTATTCGTGTATTGTATTCTGAACGCGGTCTATAAATAGTTTTGAGCACTTTTCAAACAACTTTCTCATGTCATAAGATAGAATCAGAGCAGATGAGAAATTAATTACTATACACTTGTACAGCCGCTTCGGTTCGGTAATGGTACATGGCGCATTGGATCGGGAGAAAATAATACTTTATTGCTCACGTAAAAAAATCGATTAATAAACATTCAAGGTTATTCCGTTATTATTACCTTTGAATATAGCCATTACACAACTAATTGGGTGTCATGGCGTTTTTGTTTCATCGAAAGATTATTGACTGCGTGTTATGTCTGATATGCTAAGAACCGAACCACACCACTATACCGACATGATGGAACAAGAGAACAATTTTATTGCATGGATAGCAGTGATACTCCAATATATATAGATTACACAACCAAAAATACTGGCGGCGATAAAGGCCCCGCAGACCTAGCGATGTGGGGGGAGGGGCAGGTCCCGCAGGGGCCTGAACCAGCAGAATGAATATTATACAGAATAAATAACTGCAAGGCAAATCTTCTGTTTCTACATTATTTTAGTTTAATAGTTCTGTTCATATTTGCACGTATTCGCAAAATGCAATGTATGTCGGTGCAATGGTTCCTGTCTAGAGTTGCCAACACTCCGGTTTTGACCCGGAGTCTCCGGGTTTCACGATCTATTCTCCGGGCTACGGATTACGTATAAATAACTCAGGGTAGAAGTCAAAACAATATTACGGAAGATTCAGAAAACCTAAAACACGTGGCAGCGTCGCAACATTCGCAACTCGTCACGTGCATGCACTTGCTCGTCTGATTCAGCGCAAGCCATCGTAGTCAAAGCACGTCCACGATACACAGACAACGGTATGTCAGGGAGCCGAACCAAAATTGGTCGTCGGCCTCTGCGCATGTATCGCAAAGACGTTTTTGCGGATATCGTCTCGTACTTGACGTCACAGTCGCCTGCGCGCTGACATACCGTTGTGTGTGTACCGTGAGCACGTTGAAGTAGGACTTATATAACGTATTAATGGTATTATGCGCTGTGCTCTTTTTCGACCATGGAAAGAGGGAAAACTTTACCACAGAGTTCTGTGACTTACTATGAAATAAAAGAGGCAATGAACCAATGAGCAGTCTAACTCAAATCTCCGTACACTGGGATATTGAAGTTTTTGCCAGGATTTGCCAGGACTACCTGGCAAAGTTTTAGATCTCATGGCTGGGCGGAAATCTAGACGAATATTACTTTAATATTTATTTATAAAAAGGTAAGGAATTCCAAATCTTTTTCTTGTGAAAAGTCGGTATTTTTGTACAAATGGATTTTTCAATGCAATTCTGAAGTGCCAGGAAAACGCGTGACCTTGAAAATTTTCGCCTAGAGCGGTTAGGTACTCACGGACCAGGTGTAATATCCCGGTAGTGATGCTTGGACCCCCCCCCCCACCGAAATAAAATCCTGTCTATGTCACTGATTATAGAAATATTCAAAATGAAAAGCTCTGGGTGAACTACTTGTGACCGTTGAGTGAAGAAGTTATAGAAGTTATAGAAGTTGCGCTTGTGGCGAAATGCGTGACCAATTCTGGTCTTGAGATACCCATATTTGGTAAGAGCAGCTCTTTGGTTCCGAAATTCGTCAATCTATCGAGAACATATTGTTGGGAAGGTTTTCTCCTTACATGTCGAGCCATTCCGAACTGTGGAACTCCCGTGGAGCCGTCGTTATAATAACAATTCTTGACAGACTGACAAATCTCAGAATCAAGAAGACAAATCTCAGAATAGTGTAAAACATAGGGTGTAACATAATATACATAACGTATATTATGTATACGTTATGTATACATATACATAACGGAAGTAACATGGACTGTTGCCTTGTTTGATATTTTTATAATAGCCTACCATTTTTGTCATTTGGTTGACAATTTAAAATAATAAAATCACATAAGCTGTAAACTGTTTCTTTTTATTACCAAAATATAATTCGTACTAAAAGATAACAATTTTTTGGAACAAAAATTTACAAAACTAGGGGGCAAAAATCTCCAGCGACCGCGTTTAGGCAACTCATAAATTGATTATGTACCCTGTCGCGTTCGCATTTTCTTGGTTTTTGGTGTTTACTCGCCACTTTCCTTTGGCAGTGTTTTCGTAAATTTCAGTATTCTTAAATCGCGGAAACAACAAACCAGATTAGACTAATCTCTCCTGTAGAAGTAGAAGAGAACCAACCCCTCAGACCCATGGGCGAAGTTAGGTTATCAGATCTGGGGGGCGAAAGCTCTAATCGCCTACTATGACAAGACGTATATAGTCAAGCTTATATCTTAAAAGTTAATTAAATGGTACCTCGTAAAACGAGGTCCGTTGTCACCCGGTTGCATGTGAACATTGGCTCATTTTTTTACTATAGAAATAATCCATGCATATTAAAACTAAAAGAAAACAGGAAAAAAATACGTATTTATTCAAAGTTAATGAGACTGTCAAAACATGTTAATTGATTTTAATGATTCCATACACAAATGTGATAAAACAGGTTGAAGTAGCAGTTTCCGATATCCTGTTTTAATAAACTCTTCCAGATCTAATATGACGGCATTTCAATATTTGCAAGAGGAAGAGAAAAAAAAAACGGAAAGAGAAAAAAACTGAATGAAACTGATGTTTAAATTATTTTTAGGGGGGGGGGGCTAATTTGGACTATGGGGGCGCTTAGCTCCCCCAAGCCCCCCCTTAACTTCGCCCATGCTCAGCCCAGCCCAAAAAGTATGTATTACACAGTACACATACACAGCTAACATCAAAGGCACTAGAGTAAATCGCGGTGGTGCATACTCGAAAAATAAAAGCACAAAAATAATCCGGCACTGGGTTACTTGCACCTCGTGATGCGCGGAGGTGGCGGAGTCGCGCTCTTCGACGGCCACACCCAGGGGTAACATGATGCCGCCCGTAATAGGGCACGTCCTGTCGCTAAGGGCAGATCGATCCGCGGGACCGGATAGTAGGCATTCGCAATTTCGCGGTTCGGGGCAGACGCCGCTGCAACAGGTTGCTGATTATCTTGCAGTTCGGTCTGCCGATACAGAAACTTTATTACCCCCGTTAGGCGATGACGAAAGGGGGCCCGCCGTTCGTCTCGAGGATTGCGGAGAACGAACGGATTGTCTCGCTTGCAGGCCTCAAATTACACCAGAAGCGAATTCCAGTGCGGTGAAAATGGAATGTTACGGCACAATAGATACGGCTGTGCGCTTTTATTATTTCTCAAGCAGACGGATAAAAACACCTCTAATCTGTTCATAGATTTATAAAACCCCGTTTAACATGACATTTTGTTCCGATATTTTCAGTCTCCGGCAAATTCTGATCCTACCTGATTTTATTTTAATACTACTACGCCGTTGCCAGCGACTTCGTCAGGGCGAATTTAACAAAAAAATATTTAATTTTCATTTAGGCATGACTAATGAGGTGGTATAGATACTTTTTAAATTGGGAAACCAAAAACCTAAATTAAAAATATTTATTTTAGAAACAACTACCTACGTATAGTTTGTAACAGATATATATGAGAATGAAAAAATGCCGCATCGTCAAAGGGAAACCCGACGTCTTTGATGAGCGGCGCGAGCCGACTTTGATCTCGTCAAAGCGTAGCCGCATCCTTCGACGATGCGGCATTTTTTCATTCTCATGTCTGTTACAGACAATACTTAACTAAATAAAATACTTACTTTACTTAATTTAGTATAATACTTAATTTAGTACTTATCTAACTAAAAAAACATATAACAAATTTATCAGCTTCAATGTAAAAAAAACTTCACTACTTAATACGAACGAATTTTCATGAAAGAAAACCAAACGACGCAAAGTTAAAGATTGATTCCTAATTATTTACTTATGTATGTTTATCAAATAAAAGTTCCAAGATTAATTATTATATCCAGTTTCGGAAATAAATGAGAGTGACTCACACAATGTTTCAATGGCCAAGACGAAGACAGCGGGTTTATTGAACTGCGGAAGACGAAGATAACGGGTATGATTCTCTCTCATTTATTTCCGAAACCGGGTATACTTTATACGAATACATTTTATTGAAAGAAAACCAAACGACGTAACATTGATTCTTAATTATTACGTAAAGGTGTCACTACTAGAAAACCGTGAAAATGTAACTAAACAATTTGAGTTGAAGAGAACGGAACGGTAGAAAAATAAAAGATACCTAAAGCAAACAAAAAAGTATGATCTTACTGCTGGAACACATTTTTTTAAGGCTTGAGACAGCCATCCGCAATAGCGCGCTCGCGTGTGTCCTGAGCCCGCGCGACAGGCAGCCTTTATTACTTTATTATATTAAGTCGTGGGAGGCGCCTTTCGGTGCGGTGCGGTGCGGCGCGGCGGCGACGTGTGCGTGGGGCTGGACACTGCTCCTTCAGTTTATTTTATTATTACTCGAAGATTATTGCTATTAAAGCAAGCAAGGAATCAAGAGAAGAAACTCAAGTAGAAAGAAACTTCTTTTTCTAAACTAAAAGTAGCCTAAGTTATTCCTTATATAATCAGCTATCTGCCAGTGAAAGTCCCGTCAAAATCGATCCAGCCGTTTCGGAGATTAGACGGGACAAACAGACAGACAGACAAAAATTTTAGAAACTGATTTTTTTTTGTTATGTTATAACTGCCGTATATACTTTCTAATGCATTTAGTAATAAATTATAGCTTAAAAAACTTTAAAAAAACGCTGTAAGAAACCGAAATAAAAAATAAAAAACAATGTGTAACTATTTATTAAGATTTTTGCTAAATCTTAGTAGTTTACACATTATTTTAAACTATAATTTTTTTCACTAAAAAATTGGTTGATTAGTTTTGCTTTCTGCTATAAAAGAGATTAATTTATGTGCTGTTAATTGCTGAGTTAATTCTATATTATGGCAAATGCGCCAATGTGAAATATTTTGCTATATCTGTTTTTTGATGATCCTGGTGAAGACATTAGGACAAAGTTGTCAAATATTGTATTGTCATCGGTCCTTGATAAGTGTGCAAAGTTTTGGTTTATTCTGGCATTTTCAAAAATTCCGTTACATACATACAGATGAAGCTAATATAAGCGTGTTAAAAGGTTGTTATTTTGACATTACATCAGACACTTTACAAGACAAGACAAGACAGGTTCAGACAAGTTTATTTATTTGTATTTATAGATAGATGTATAGATTTAATTTAGAGGCGAATGTAAAATAATATGTAGTAGGTACCATGATTCCCCTTTGCAAATTAAAGCATACAGAAGCACAACCCTAGTTGTCTCCACGTAGGGTTATTTCGCTAGCAAGAAAGATGTTATATGTAAATAGAGTCCTCAACAGTATTTGTCCAAAATAACAAAGGGAGCTGCAGTTCACTCTCATCTGGAGCTCAACACACACGTGCAGGATTATGGATTAAAGGACTGATATGACATACTCGTACTGTATTGTTTTTCTACGTTCATGCAAAAAATAAAACTTTATTGAACCATATTTAGTGAAAAAAGTGTTTCTTTATTGCACTAGTGCGACAAAAATTGTAATTTCCTACTAGTAAAAGACTAGTAGGAAATTTTGAAATAACCACCCAATTTTGAGATACATTAGATGATATAAATAACGCCCTTGGGCGTTATGAATATCTCTAACGCCCTTGGGCATTATGAATTTATAACCATGGAAATAAATCAATTCTAAAATAGAAATTACAAATAACCTTTATTACCGTCAATATATAAAAATTAAATGCGTTGCTATGCAATGTGTAAACAATTTAGATTTTTACTGTTTTAAATCAAATCGTTCTGAACATTCCTAACAGATGTCAAATTAATAAATCGTAATTGTCAAAAAAAAAAATCGAAATAAATAAGAGACTAATAGGACATTACACGTTGAAGGCACCACGCGTATTATAGGTTAATGACGCCCTCGGTCGACGTACATTCCCAGTACACTGCCGACCTCGGTGTGTTATTATCCTTATATAACACCCTCGGTACGTTAATTACTATTAGTGATCGACCGATACCGATATTTATATCGGTATGTCGGCAATATCGGCAGCCACGCCGATTATCGGTATCGGCCGATAGGAACAACCGATATGGCCGATATAAAAAAACTATGGATCTATGTTTTATTAAAAATAATAAATGTTTCTGCATAAAAATAAATTAAAAGTCGTATTTCTTTAGTCAGGTACAATAATTTTCAAATAAGATCGAAGTTTACATTTCCATTTTTATTAACTAATTCTTCATAAGACTGCCAAAACATTTCGTGGGATCTTTTAGACTGCACTAATAACAAAGGAACAAATTCGGATGCAGGCGCAACGCATGTTAAAGTAACTAGTGGAACATCGTCATCACTACTGTCATCACTACTGTCATCGCTACTTACACAATCATACGATAAATTTTCATTATCCGTTTGCAGTGCTTTTTAATTCAAATATAAATCAGCACATACTTTTTTTGTTAACAAATGTGTTTTAAAACGGGGATCGAAAAATGTCGCAAAAGTTAAATGATGTTTTGATAACATATTATTGTGAAAACGTTGTTTTTTAATTAATTTTTCATAGTACCACCTACAGCAGAAAAATGTTCATCCTCTTTACTTAAATATGCTAAAAGTGTAGAAACAAACGGAATCGTTTCTGATATGCAGCTATCATTTCGACTAGCCCTTTTTGTTACTTTTTCGAATGGTTGTAACAAATTCAAAATATTTTGAAAAAGCTCCCTCCCATTGATGAAAGGTGAGATCTGTGAGGTCAGGATGTTCAATAGCATATAGATTAACAACTTTTTTTGTTCAAACAAGCGAAACAACATGTAATACATCGAATTCCACCGCGTTTGGATATCTTGAATCAGTTTCTTTGGGGCCATATTTAGTTCTTCTTGTATTTTTCTCAATTTATCACAAGCAATTTGTGAATGATGGAAATGTGATACAATCGTTTTACATTTACCAATAACATCAATAACAGCTCGCTGTGGGTTCAAAGATTCTAGTTTTACTAATTGTAATTAATGAACATAATAATCCGAATATCAACGACCACGGCCGATATGCCGATATATATCGGTATCGGCCTTTAAAATATCGGTATCGGCCGATTATCGGTATCGGCCAAAATTTTCATATCGGTCGATCACTAATTACTATAGTGCACTCATATATCATTCTACTACAGCGTTTTGTGATAATGACAAACATAAACGTTCAAATATATTTACGCCATATTTAGCCCATTTTCTGTGAGATTGTATTTACGTTTTAAACAATTGCATATTTATATTTTATTAATGCCACTTAACACTTAATGCCACCTAAATAAAACATTTTTTGGATTTTGCATGAACGTAGAAAAAATAATATTGTATGCAGCTCGTACAAAAAATCTTTATTGCACTCGACGTGTTGTCCAATTTCACGCCGCGTGCATGATCACTTACTTTTTGCACTTGCTACATATAAATTAGTATTAATTGTTAACTTTCTTGCTTAATTACTAGCTATGTTCATTTCTGATTGGTAAAATCAATGCCAAATGAGCATAAATTTAGCTAATGCATTTTAATTTTGGCATCAATTACTAGTCCAGCATGTAAGGAGTTTAGCAAAAGGTGGAGTAGCGACAATTTTTAAATAATGTTGTTCAGGTCTGGGCTTTGAAAAAAGCTTTCGGCCATGGGGGCGGAGCTCAAGCCGCCATCTTGAAAAAAAAGGTACAAATAATATTTAGTTTTTTCGAAAATAACTCGGCAACGGTTGATCCAACGGCGAAAATGTCTGTAACGAACTTACATATTAGACTTATAAAAAACATACCAACCGTTGAGGTTATTTTGCAAAAACTAAATTTTTGTGACATTAATTCAAGATGGCGGCTAGAGCGGTACCCCCTCCACCCAAGGTCGAAATGGATTTCTTGTCAAGGCCGAAACTTGAACAACGTATTTAAAAATTGTCGCTACTCCACCTTTTGTAAGGCAAAGGCCTTTTTTGGCCCTACGGACTGGATTTATTATACGGAAGGTATTAATTTATTTAATTATTTTAATGGATTTATTATACGGAAGGTATTAATTTATTTAATTATTTTAAACTTATTACAGGTTCACGGAGGTTTATGGATTATTATAAAGTGTGTCCTAACTACCCACCACATTTCACGTCAATCGGTCAAGGTTCAGAGAATTCGGAGCAGAAAACATTCAACGACTTGACTATTATAAAAATTTTCTTACCGAATACCGCTCGAGATAAAATTATATCTAGAATTTTTTTTCTCGCTAACGAATATATTCAGAAAATTCTCCAACGACTTTTCAAAATATTCGCGTTTTAAAATATTTTCGGATATAATTTTACCTCTAGTGGTATTACAAGTGACGTCGCTGATTTTTTGCATGCGTTTTAAGCCCCCGAGTTCGGGTCGCGAATGCACACTTTTCCCCCGCGGGACTTGAATAAATATAGAAAAGTGTGCATCCGTGAGGTTATCTTGTGACAATACCCTAGAGAAAAATCCCACTGTCGCATGTACTAACATACATTATACAATTCTTCTAAACCTTTTTGGTCGACGCGACGCCTATGATTATCAGTAAATTCCTGTTTCGGGCGTATTCAATCCGTTTCAAGTGGAGTCATATACTATAATTTATCAAAATTGATAAGGACATTTTGATGTGTCTGATCCTGTGCCCTTGAACTCTAAACGGTCCAAGCCTTGAGATGTTCGTTTCAATTAATAAACAAGGATATTATATAGGCAAATAAATGGAGATAAGCATATCATCAATACCTACATATAAATAAAATTTAAGTGTGTTTGTAATATCAAAATAACGGCTTTTTACTAAATGCATATGATAGGTTACTTGTAACAAAAACCAATTTTAAATTTTCTGTCTATATTTCTGTCTGTCCGTTTGCGCAGATTTTGACGGCGGCTGGGCCGATTTTGAGGGGACTTTCACTGACAGATAGCTGATATTATAAGCAGTAAGTTAGGCTACTTTTGTTTTAGAAACGGAATTAGGGTTCCATGCAAAAAAATAAATGCATTAAATTGTAAACAAAATACGATCTCCGAAACGGCTTGAACGATATTGACGGGACTTTTCCTGACAGATAGCTGATGTTATAAGGAGTAACTTAGGCTAATTTTATTTTTAGATAAAGAATGTGTTCCGCACAAAAAAATTAAAATCCATGAATTGTATACAAAATCTATACAAATAAATAAAATAGAAGTGTAATGTCAAAGGCCTGTCAAGAAGTCTGTTTGTAATGTCAAAATGACAAAAGCATATAGGGTACCTAAATCAAGACAATTTTTTAAAATTTTTGTCTGTGTCTGTCTCGTTTGGTCGGGCTAATCTCCGAAACGACTGGACCAAACCAATTTCCAATTACCAAAGCAATTTCTATAATTTATTTTCCATAAAAAAAGGATATTATTTGAGTATTTGCAATATATGTTATGCAGCTAGCTTTGAAACTTTTTATCAGTTCTGTTACTGCAGAAAATGGTGTGAAGCATCTTTCTTTTTTATTGGAAAGTGGTTTGGCTTCCGAAAACTAGTTCGTTGAAGCAGAAATGTTTAACCATTTCGTTGTGTAATTACTAATAAAGCAGTTGATCTCAAAAGGGTACCTAATTATACCATGGAATAAAAAAGGAGCAATCATACAATGGAATAGTGAAACCGTGTTACTGATATTTTTATTTTTTTTTCTTTGTCAGTCAACTACTGATATTCTAAATTAGATAAACAGTGAATCAGTTAATGGTATTTTTTAATTTTATTTAATTTCAGAACAAATATTTTTCATTTTTTTATTCATTTTTTTTTCATTCATATATATAAATAAATACAAAGGTAAGTTCAATTTGGTAGAAACACTTTGCTTAAATTAAGATTCGTGCAGCTTTTATAAAATTATATATTATAACATTAATGTCATTACGTCAGAATATTTTCTAAATTAGTAGAGAGTTGGACATTTTGACATGTGAGGGATGTAATAAAATGTTGTCTCTCTACGTTATATAAAATAATATTAACTCTATTATTATTAAAATCAAATTTCTGGTAGTTGAAAAACAACCAAAAACCCGTTAAAATACACTGCAAGGTCAAAAAAAGGAGACTATTATTTAAGTCTAAAGTCTATTATTTAAGATATCTTCAAATAATCTTTTCAAATTGTAAGGTCGTGTGAATAACGACTTTTACTAATCTACGCTAAAGCAAACCTCACATTTCGATCGCTCGTGGCTCGGAATCCATTAAAAAAAGAAATTAGCATAAGACTTATTTGTAGAAAATTTTATTAGGTATATATGTGGTTAACATTTTTTGTGATACCAAGTTTCTGCAGAAAACGGCAACCACCACCACAATGCGTGTTAGGGGTCGTTTTTGGAGGTGAAGGAGACTTGGAAACTTGGTTTCGAAAACTCCTCTTTTGTGTATAATCTCCAACCGATAAAACTATTTTTTTATTCGTCTTATACTCGTAGCAGTCATACATACTAAATTCTACAATAGATACAATAATTGTGTATTTATAGCGTCAAACTTTAAGATACTCATTTTATAATAGAAAAAACAAATTGTTAAAAATATTTTAATACTTGGCGAGCCCCTGGCGCTTTAAAAAATTACTACTTTTCAATATTTGTCCGCGTCCACGAGAAAAAAAATCAAAATATACAGCTCTTCGCTTAAAAAATTATGGCGTTTTAAATGCCGCAACAAAATTGTATTTCTTTTCATGATTTAGTCAACTCATAACTCACCACGGAGAGGTGGCTGCATGTCGAGTTGTCTGCGGTCAACCATCGCACATGGTTAATTTTTCCAGGATCTCTTTTAGATAAAGTTTTGGAACAGAAACCATCTTTAATAGCACAACAGATCTGATACAGACATCGCTGATCTGTATTTAAATCTTTTCGTCAACTTCAGGTAATACGCTATCAATCGACTGAAACTTTTGTATAGGTTTTGTATCGCCTGATGCCAGCAATAAATAAATAAATTTGTTTGGTCACAAATAAACCAAAAAGAATTATTTTTGTAACAGTTCAAAAACGTTATTATTGAATTTCTTAAAGTACCAGAGGCGCGGCTAAATATTAAATTATGTCACCAAACTTTTTTTCTGTTATAAGAAAGCTACTTCAGATACTTATTAGTTTTTTGCTATATCAGATCTAAAATGTTTATTAAAAAAAAAAATTCAACCTCCTCGAGGCTTAATTGTTTTTTAAATTTGAAAAAAAATAGCTTGATTTTTTACCCATGTTGCATCTTTTTTTGTAATATACCAACTGATTTCCAAACATATTTTTTCAGCCAACCCTAATATGTATACAATTATAACAATTTGTTGGTTTTAACGTTAAATGAAGGACTTGTAATAGGTTCTTAAATGTTCTGATTGAGGGCGCACCGATACATCCATATACCTGGTAGATGAGGGTATGCGCAGAGCTGATTTGCCGAGGGGGTTGTAACGTGGTAACTGCCTGCATAGCCTCATAAGCGTTGCGTATCTTTAAGGTTCCTTCCCTTCAATCAACGGTTTTAATCATCATCACCACAGACTATTTTTAATGACGGCCTTGCTTAATTCAAGATTACAATTTAACATTTAACACAATAGTGGACTAATGACATCATATATGAATTTTACCTACAACCGAATGTCAAATGCATATGTTATTGGAATAATAACGAGTCTATTGTCAAGTGTTGCTCGATTTATTGGTCCCGTAATAATACGCTTATTAAACGTATTAGCTGGTAGTGACACAGTATTATAATGTAGTGACATGCTATTTCGCGAAACGCTTATTTATCATAGGTAGGTATCAACATTTATAATAATTCAAGTCGATATCTGAGCGGGAAGAAAGTCAGTTGACCCCATTGTCGTGACGTATTTGCAGGCGATCTATCGTGCGTTTAGCCTCAAGGTCGTTTGCCACGATCGTGCCCCTGAATTTAATATTCCAAATTCAAAATCTTTCTGTATCCCTAAATGGATGTTTATAGAGCATATTATCGCTTTAAAGCGAGGTGTTAAAAGTTTGTTTAAATGATTATTTTACATCCGATTTCAGTCTTTAAGAATTTCAGTTCAATTTAAAGAAATATCGACTTGTTATGTTTTTGCACTCGTCATATCATGACCTACAAAATTACATTTGTGATTGAAAATGCTTCCTTAAATATTAAATACGTACAACTCCCAGTCACTGGCGACTGAAATCACCTTAAAAAATAAAAATCGAAAACAAACGAAAGCAAAAAGCAAATCGTCCTAACATAAAATACCTAGGATTAAATAGAACTAACAACTAACACAGTATCAAAACATTTACGCCCGATCAACGGTATGTAATGTATAATTTTGGATTTCAGTTATTTTTAAAGGAAAACCGACTGTACGCCGAGGATAAAAATAAAATCATACCTACAACAGCTGTCGAGTAATATCCGTTATCGTGTTTCATATGATACTTATACGTACCTACTCAACAACTCCTGAGCAAAGGGACTGATTTATATAATCCCAATATAAAAATACATATAAAACCCCACTGACAGTTGCCGTAAATTATATTTTTTAAAAGAAATAATAAGAGAAATGTATAAAGAAATTATATTTGGGGTACGATTTCTCGAAAGTATGGGGAATAAAGAACCCATGAGTTCCCATCTCTCGCGGGGACATCCCCTTTTTCACGAAAAACTACCCCTAGTGGCGATTGTACTGCGGTTTTTCGCGATTTCTCGAAAACCGTTCATCGGACGAGAAAAAGGTATAGGACAGAAAAAGTGCCATTAAATTATGCACAAAAAAGGTCCGATACTGACTTGGCTCATCCCCACCCAAACCCCGCAAACAGCGTTCAAAGTCGAGTTGAGTGTCTTCTTTAACAAGAAAAATACTTCAGTTCCTCTTCAACTTCTGAATTGAGGCATCCTTGACAATGACAGTTGTTGTAACACATATACTATAATTCCTTTAAATGTGATAGTGACTCAGACATAGAACATAAATCATAGAAGCATAGAAACAAATCCTGAAAGTGTCATTGTATTAGAAAATGCATTACCATTTAAGGCAAGATCCCATAATACCTACCCAATATGCCCTCTAAAAAACAAGTAATTCAAAAATTTCTTCTTAAAAATGACCTATATTTTCAGGGCTCTCAGAGCAAACCTGCACATTTATTTTATGATTTTAGGACAATATCTTGTAGAATTTTATATAGGATGTTTTTAGAACATATTAATGAAAATTAAGTTTTACTCTCAATACTATATTTTATGTCTCCATATCAAAAAATATTGTTAAAAATGAATTGATGTTTTACATAGTAAGTATTTTATGAAAAATACTGGGAGAATATTCTTATTTCCTTCTTTAAAAGATAAACTCATCTGGATATTCCTGTAATATTTTCTACGTATCATGTTACTATCGTATCATGTTACTATCTATATGTAGGTATATTAAATCTAATATTCTATGAATAATCCGTTAGAAGAAAAATATGCCTGTGATATTTTATGGATATCTAAAAAAGAATATTTCTTCCGGGAGGTTCAGAGAATGTTCCCATATAAAAACAGCAGCCGTACATAATAGCAAAGTAGCAGCTGCTTTTAGCATAAAATGTGATACCAACACAGATATTCTTTGCATGTCCATGTATTAATTATTAATTCAATTGCATTTCATTTGGCAATCCACAACAATACCATTTTTTAGTAATAACACAGGCGACCGCCCGTGGCCGTAGTGACAAATACCCGACAAAATACTTGCCATGGTCTAGGTATATATGGCGGGCAACAATTTAAAAATCCTTCTACTATGTCATATTAGGCTTATATGAGGGTAAAATGACATACTCTTTGGAAAATATTTAAAAACTTAACAGAAATTTAAGAAACTCATATATTACTACTCATATACAACTATTAGAAGACTAAAAGCATTAGGTATTCAGAAAAATTGAAGCAAAATAAAGAAACACGTAACTTTAATATAGTAACGAATTATTCACAAACCGCACAAATGAAAACTTTGCATGTTGGATCGGCACACTCACAGTGAGGCCAGTTTTTGCATTCCATGTATTTATTCCATTTTTCTTTACTACTGGATCTGGAGAATAGTGAGTTACAATAGAGGTTAGTGTGATTTTACCCAAGTATGTCATTTTAGGCAGAACTCCCTACCAATAAGGGATACAGAACGTTCACTGTTATAGATATACATTTCCACGAAATCGATCTTTAAACGATCAAAAATTCATTTCGTTTGCCGGTCAGTTGAACAACGCTGTAATTTTACCACGACTGCCAACAACATTACAATAAAATTCCTAAGAGAATTTCAGCAAATTCATGGCGACAATTATAGATCCTACAGAGTGGGTTTGGAAAAAAAATGAGGAACATCTTATCGTCAATTTTCACCAACGAGGCACCCTGCCTAGAGAAATCTGCGAAAAACCTGAGTACATTCGTCGCTAGGGGGTGGTTATACGTGAAAAGGGGGATGTTCCACCCCCGCGCGTAATGGGCACTCATCGGATGTTTATTGCTAATAATTGTATTTCATCTATTCACTATATTTTAGTCTAAGACTAATATTCGTGCCTTAGAAATAAAACATGCTTATATGTTCCACTTGCAGCGAGGCCTTGATCTGAAATTAATGGTAATAATGACATTTAGTTACGTTATATTGCGGAGGCGCATTAATCAAATCAAAATAAACCGTTCTACCTTCAACGTTGGCACAATTTCTAGGGCAAAACCTACATAGAACGAATAAAGACTGCCCAACATCCGTCTCGGAATTAATGCAATTAACTATTCTCCTAATGCCCATAACACGTAATGATAAATGTATACCTAATGAGTTTTCCAAACTGCATTTTTGATAGCAAACTGGTTTACATTACAATTCCGTAAAATGCGTGAGGCTATTACATTTTGACTAAAAATATATTCCTCAAAAAATTTCAAGGTTGAGTTTTGGTATTTTAACATTTTAACTATTCTAGACATTTTGAAATTATTGTATTTCCATATGCAAGCTTGATTTGATACCTTGAATAATATCGAGAGAATGATCTAGCCAGTTATGTTCAGCCAGATCAGTTTCAAATTAAAAATCGATATTAAAGCAGCATCTTAAAATATTACTACACCGCATTACTTTATTTTATTTACTTGCTCAATAACTATTAATACTTTGTTCATAATAATTTATGTTTGTTCATAAATTGAAATAGTAAAATATATGAATAAATCTTGGTAAAGACAGCAGCAGGAGCTGACATCTACCATGGGTGTAGATGGCACTAGGTACTAGGGTCGTGGCACATAACAATAATTGTTGACTCATAATCAGGTCAGTATTATCATTTTGAAAAATAGCAACAAAAATATACATTTTTAGTTAGTTAAAGGCTGGTTGCGGCACGCAAATAAACGAGGAGATAGGTATATACCTATAGGGAATAGAAAACAAAAACTCACACATCATTGACAAAAGAAGACAGTATCAACAATGCCAATGTATAACAGTCCCGACATCGACGGAATTTGAATAATGCGGGTCAGTACAGTTGGTAACAACGTCCGAAATTTTGTGAGATTGCCACGGTTTCTTCGACACTTGACAGTAATACCTGCACCTACATTTTATATAGGTATTTACGCTACGATTTGTAAATTATCATAGTTTCGCTTATATTTAAACGTGACGCCCGTTGATCAATCTGACCTAGAACTTGACTTTTACTTCTTTGGAAAATATAATAAATGTGTACATCTGGACTGGCTAAATAAAATTAAGTAACACACAGTAACAGTAAGTAAGCTACAAAATAATATTATTAAAAGGTCTTGACCACCGATTTGACATAATAAATGGTTCAAACATTTTATTTTACTGGCACCCTAATATTAACTCATATTACTGGCACCCTAATATTAACTAATGAATTTATTTCATTTACACAATCATTTAAAAAAAAATGATCGTAAATAGGTAAGTCATTTTATTTAATTTTTATTTACTCCACCATAACCTCCAAATACAAATGAAATTTCTTCAAAACTTACCTACTAGTCGTACAGTCTGATGGACTTGGCAACAATGTCCGCTGGCCAGTTGATGCCGTGAACGGTTTTTAGTTTTGAATTTCGTATAAATAAGTAAAGCCTTAATTTATGACGCGTTTATAATGTGATATTCTCATGTACCTATACAACACAACAGCAAAAAAACATCCCGAACGCAATTTAAAGTTTAACAGTTTTCCTACCTAGGTATTTTTATATACATTTCCAATAATTTCCAATGTTACGTTTCAATTCAATCTCCTACAAACATTTAAGTATCTCGTCTGTCTTTCACTTTCTGGGGCCCCAAGTCCATAGCAGAACCAAATATTACACAAACGCAATAAAAAGTTGCAAAATACCTACCACGGTTTATAATAACAATATTTATAGCAAGAGAGCAATGAACGAGATCGATATAGGTAGGTATTATGATTATTAATATTTTTACGATTCTGCGAAATTATCGCACAATGTACTGCGAAATTCAGCTCTTTCCCACAGATAACATGTTCAATTTTTACATGAAATAAATTAAATATCTGTAGAAGTTCCATCAAGACCCTGGCCGAACTGCCATGCCCAGCGAGAACGAACATTCATTTCATTCATAATTTATATCCAGACACACACACAAACCTCGGCCTGTTAAATTAATATTAATACTACCTACCCCACGCTTTTTTTTATGACATTGCTGTGGTGTGGTAGTGGTAGGCAGGTCGACATGCAAATTTCACAGCCCACTTTCTAATTACTTATACGAAAAAAGGGGAAACCCATTATGGTCAGGCGTTTCACATTTTTCCACACAATAAAATCTACTTTTATATCAATTACCAATGCAACAATCTTCATGGCTTCATAAAAGATTCATTTAAATAATTCTTACAATAATTAGTGTTATTGTGTATTACTCAGTTCATTAACTCATTACCTACTTAGTTATAGTTTCAATTGGCACATAAACAGAATTGCTCCAGTTTTAAAACAGAATAATTTTCTCTTCAGCAATCAGATTTAAAATACTTATTATTTAAGGAAACAAGAAGTTATAATCAGTTATACAGTTATTTCGTATGCTATTACAACAATAATATAGGTAGGTAGTGGGTACCTATCTAATCTTTGCTATTGCTGAGCAGCTGAGTGCACAAAAGATCGGTGGCATTAGTAGTGCAACGAAAACTTGTGTACCTGCCAAAAAACGTGACAGAAATAACCATACTAAAACAACATGGAGACATCCTACATGATAAAAAAATGTACACACAAAGGCTAAAGCTAAACAATACGGGTCACATTTTACCGAATGGTAATAAGTACCCATATTTTTTAATAGGTTCTGCCAAGGGATACGTTAATTCACGCAAATACGTAGAGTGTACAAGCTACGTAATCTCAAGATTACACAAAGTATTTATACCTACTAATCGTTGCGTTGCCAATCCATGAGATAAGTGCCTTACCTTCTAGTGTAAACAATCAAAAATATCACAGAACAGATTAAAAACACTTAAAATTTACAACAGGCACTTTAGAGCATATAATAAGAACGTCAAAACCTATCTCGAAGCCGGTGCAACACTGAGGAATCGGGTTGGGCTACGGAACACGCCTGCGCAACGCCGGCAATCGAGAACCGCTGGCCGCACGGCAACTCCAACTGCGTGCTGTTAAACACATTTTAAAATGTAATAAAATTACTCATAGATAACGAGATCACTCAGGAAAATGATATTGGATAATACTTAATGTTGGGAAATATGTGGGATTTTATTCAGCTCAAACTGAGTAGAATGCAAATTATAACGACATATTTATTAGGGAAATATTTTGAATGTTATGATGAAGGTTCTATGAATAGACAAGGCAGGTTCCTTTTTTACCAACAGTGATACTGATTTGCAATGTTGACATTTTGCTAGCGTAAGCGCTGTACGATGTCGATTATTCAAACATAATTTGTGCGTATTCGTAAGTATTACAATATTCTTTTTGAGAAACCTAGAGTTGAGGCCGTAAGTAGGTATATAGAAATTTATATTTAGAAAATCTGTTTCTAGTGGATAGGGATATCTATTATTATAGCGTGTGGTTTATTTCTAGTAAAACATTCAGGTAAAAATGCCGACTTATTAATCTGCAGTCAGCTTGTAGATTACAAGTAACTTTTGAATATTCTTTTTGTTTTAAGAACAAACTGAGACATACAGACAAACATGCAATTATTGTGTAATGTGTAGGTAGGTATTAAGTAGGTAGGTATATACCTACCTATATTTATTACAAGGAATGTGATAAGTTAGTTTCGCTATTGGCTACTAGGGTAGGTTAGGTACCTACATACCTACAAAATTCAAAATATATGGTTGGTAAAGCAGGATATTGGTATCTAAATATTAAATTTAAAATCAATGAATAGGTAGGTACCACTATTTTAATTTAATTTGGGATTTCAGCCGATATATATTAGAAGCCCTTTTTGTCAGGTCTGTCATGGTCATGCAATTTGCCGTATGCTCTGCAATTTGCGATGGCTTATATCTAGGAAGTGGGTACATGGTTATGCCTTAAATTTTAAAATTGAGTCATTTTTGTCGATGTAACTACCTAGAACTAAAATGTTAACCAATGCATCATATACCTTTAAAACTGATTGTTCCTAATATCAGGGACCTAGGTATATGAGATTGGACGGTTGCTGCAATGGCAAGATTATTAAATTATGGCAATCGACTATCGACATGTGCTCTACAATGGGTTGCCGACCGCAATTTGAATTTGAATACTTCACGTAAAAGAAAAAATGCATCGACAATTTGTTGTCACAATTTATTGTCAGATTTACATAAACAATTCGGCGCAGCGCGGTGATAGAAAGCGTATACTTACCTACCATTTAGGTAAGTACAAGGGTTGCCAGATCGTGTGGCTCAATTTCCCCATTCAAAATTAAAAAATCCCTTAAATTGTTCGAAAAAATCTGTTCGAAAAAATCCTCAAAAAATGCAATTTTTATTTTCGTAGATTATGATTTGATATTCCTGGATAAATTTTCTTGATTGAAATATTTTCCGAATATATTTAAATACCCCAAAATGAGCTGTTAAAAATAAATCCCCAAGAATTAGAAAATATTTAGGGCAAATAAAAGTGACTATGTCGAGGATTTTTTTTATTTTTCAAATGAAAGAAAAAACTATAAGTATATGTGTATAACCAACAGTGAAAACAAGATTAAAAATATAATATTTCTTAAAATGATTAGTATATTTAACCTAAATGTCAGGCATGAAATCCCATGTTATTCCCCCAAGTAAATATTTTTCCCCAGAATAAAAGGAAAAAATAACCTCAAAAAATTCCCCTACTATTTGGGGAAAAATCCCCTAATATGGCAACCCTGGCTGATTGCCGCAGGGGCTCTAGAAACTTGAGAATGTTTTGTTTAGATGTACAAGTACCTACCTAGGCTAGGCACAGTTTCTGGTATTACCACGTAAGTGTAGGTACACGTTCTACACTTCTCAGCAGTCAGCATATGTACAAAATAATTTTCCTACTCTAGGTTGACCTCAAATACGAAACTATATAAATACCATACTATGCTATGCTAATATATAAACAAAAACTTGGGGCGCAATCTGAAATTGATTAAGTTGCCCACGGTCATCTGGCTACTTGTCATGATTTCTTGAAATCGTAGTCTTAGAAAAACTTTTTTATTAGCTACGTGTCAGCTTTTTCAGTTTTGCGGGTAGATTGAAGAATTAATTAAACAATTAATTAATTAATACTTTACAAGCACGTGTGGAAACGGCTAACGGACGATGAATAATTATTACAACGCTCCAAGCCTGTCACACGGAAAGTTTATTTAAATTTGTGGAAGAAATCATCACGCGACGGTGTGATTAAATTGGTTGGGGGCATTGGGAATACATTATAATTTTCGTGTATAACGTAATGTAAATAATGGATCCATCTGACGTCATTATATATGGACCACGTCAACACATACCCAGTCCTAAATAATTAATAAAGGTAAACCAAATTAATTAAATCCAAATCAAAAGAAAGTAGCGATTTTCCTTCGCGAATCGTTAAGGGTCACTGGGGGGGTACCATTTTTCGTGTGAAATTGAAAATAAACGCGTTATTCAGTAAAGAAAAATTCACCCTTAAATTCAAGATGGCGGCTGAAGCAAGCGGGTGCGATTCCCGAAAACCAAACCCCCGCCCCAATCGATTCGCGAAGGAAAACGGTACTTTCTTTTGTTTCCGCGTTGACACTTTTGGTCTAATTTGTCTGGACTCAATATAAAGCGGTAAAGCGCAAATATAAAACGCAATATTCTTAAAATACAGTGACTTCTACCTTCTGCAAAACAGATAAAACTCGATTCAAGATGATTTTAAAATCTTACAGAGCACTTTTCTAATGTCTATGATCACGTCTACGATAAACATTCCGAGTTTCAGTTGAATTAATATGTGTAATGTAAATAAATTAGCACTAGCGTAGGTGCAGTGATCATGGTTGTGCCCGATGTTAAAAAAAACGTAGTAGGAATTTTCGTGTCAGCATACCGACGCATAGTAAAAATAGCGGTTGCAGGTTAACTGTATTACCATCGCGCGGCTATTAACAATTAAATGCTTCTATTTTATACTGTCGATCAACTCGGTCGACAATGGAACGGTACTTGTGGAGGAATTGCGTAAAAAAAATAGTAAAGGAGCGGAAATTAATACAACTTTGTCTTTGACATATCGTGTAACATTTGTTGCCCCTAAGCATTTTCAGCCGTATTTACATTTACATTCTTTTATAACCGCGTTTAGCTAATAGCGCTTTTACAGATCTTAGACTGTGCGTTTGCATATTAAAAAAACAAAACACATCTTACATCAATAAATTATAATTATAATAGTTAAATGTGACTATAAAATAACCACGGTACACACACAACGGTATGTCAGCGCACAGGCGACTGTGACGTCAGGTACGAGACATTTCCACTACGTAACACGGTACAAAGTGTATATAGTGCCTTATGTATCGTGCTCTCTCGTTCGCAAAAACGTCTTTGCGATACATGCGATACGAGACCGACCAGTACCTTTTGGTGCGGCAGCCTGATATACCGTTGTCTGTGTATCGTGAAAATAACATATAAAAAATACAGCCATTTATTTTTATTCGTCTATTGTGTTCTTCGGGACAATATATACCGGCGAATGGATTTTACGAAAGCCAGAGCAGTGGATAGACAGAGTACCGAATTCGTTTGAACCGACAAATGCCGACACGGCGGCCATATTTACTCCACAATACTCCATAATAACTTATGGAAATAGGCTCAGATAAATAATGTTTTGAAATAATGAATCAAAGAGAAAGAAATTTTCAAATGGTAAATACTGCAAATACGTTTAAGCTTCGCTGCGAGTATGCGATGGAGTAAAAATGGCGGATGGCCGCAACTATGCCGTCTATCCACTGCTCCGTTGAAAGCCAATTTACACCAGTCGAAATAAACAAAAAAAGTGGTAAGTCTGCAATAATTCGCATAGACCTGAAAATTGGAACATGTCTTAAATACACTATTACAAATAATATACGGAAAATCCTCACAGATCCCATCTGCTAAAAAAATTGTTCAAATTCAAAATGTCAAAAATATCGTTTTTTTGTATAAGTGTTGGCGTAAAAATAGGCCATAGCACAAAAGTTGTAGAACATCATTAATGTTAATGTTCAATTGTTCTCAATTATTCCATCCCATTCTAGATTATATACAGGGCGTCTCGCAGAGTTCTACCGGGGATTGTCGTACATGTTTTTATACTGCACATATTGTAAATAGGACCAGGGGGCGTATCTCGGTTATTTGTAGTCTTAGACGGTTGACAGTTCGCCTTTGGAAGGCTGTATATGGCACTCCCAGATGCGATGTTGCTAGATTGTGCAGATTTTCCCTAGATCTAGGGAATTTTCAGTATATCGTCCACAATCGCTTCTGACGATTCCGTAACAATACTATTGGGTAAGTCATACACTAAATAGGTGATAATATACGTACAAACTATATAATTCTGAATGAAAATAGTCATATCAGTCCCTAATTTTGCATATTATGTAGAATACTTCTTCAACATTTGGAAGCGCCATATCTCAGGAATCGGGGCACGTAGAAAAAAAAATATAAAAACAATTTTTTTACGCTAACGCTAACACTTAACCACTTATGAGAAAAATGCAAAAAACCGATATTTTTAATACAATTTATAACAGTGTATTTAAGACATATACCGATTTTCTTCTCTATGGCAATTATTTGCAAACTCAAATGTTTATTTTGACTGGTAATTTGCTTCTTCGTACGTAGAAAGCATGCCTATAACAATTTTAATGTGCATTCTATAATCTTGATTCCTGTTTTTTTTCCAATTCTGTACTTGGCGCCCGGTCTGATATAATATGTCTAGCACATTTTACTAGTTGATTTTATTGAGACTGGCGTAAAGACATTTCTCCGAACAAGGCGAGGCACCTAATCCCGATGCAAATCGCCCCAAGTTGACAACCAATTTGCAGCCTAAGTACATCTAAGCAGTGCGGAGGAAAGTAAAACGTGGCCATTTGTCAACTGTTTTATAAGGCCGCATTAGCATTCATTGTGTCGACTAGCTGGAGCACGCGAGATGTCTCCATTTACATCGCACGCGCATTTTGAACGGATTTTATTCCATACCATGTTTGGATACTAGACGGAAGGAAAGAGCCGATTTACATGTTGGTGTTGAATTTTGCCTTTCCGAGAGCCTCAATTACATCTCAGTTGTTGCGTAAAATTGATGGTCATTATATAGTTTACTTTACCGACTTTTGCAGTTATTTCCATTTTTTTCCTAAAAATTAAACCTACGAGTAACGTTTGATCATTAAAATCTTAAACAGATGAAGTCAATGCCGGTTTTTATATATTTTTATATATAAGGGAGTAAGGGGTAAGGGATTAGACGTTTCCCTTGCCCCTACATAATTAAAATAAAATCCTGGCAAGTTTTTACTTGTTTACTGTGAAGATTTTACTATACAGTTTTTTAGCTATCTTGGCGTGTGTATGCAATTTACGCGTTACGTTTGTTGTTTTTGGTCAATTTCTAGGAGCATCACCACGCGGCGTTTATTGATGCAATAAATGACTGACGTCTCATAGAATACAATACACTTTCGGCCATGTTAAGCACTAACTCATGTCTAACTTAGATTTTTGGGAAACCGTGTGAGTAAAAATGTTTGAAAACAATGTATTATATTAAAAGTCAAATTTAAAGTCACATTGACAGTTCTACATATTAATATATTTCTAATAATGTCTGACTGTACCATTGAAAAACAGACCTGATAATAATTCATAATAAACCTCCTAGAATACTTCAAGAGCGAAAATGAAAATAATAATCGAAACCCTAAACACTGTTGAGAACTGCCGTGTTGTGAGTACTTTTAATTTTGAAATTTAAATATTTCGCGCCTGGCGTTGGTAAAACGTAACAAAATTCAATGCGCATGCTCATAAAAGTAAATTCGTGGATGTTTTCCAACCCCAGACCATAGCCCAGGCCCAGACAGTCTTGTACCGTGTATGGTCTGTGTTTTGTACCAAGTCTTGTACATGATGTATTCTAGTATGCAGTCTCGTAACTTGTAGCTTTCGCATTGTTATATCAATGAGTAAACAGTTGGTTTATGAAAACCACAGTAAAATGTACTAGGGTAAAAAGTATTATGAAAGTGTGTTTTAATTGTGGGTAAAGAAGTTTTAAATTGATGTGAAGCTTATTTATTTAGCACCACACAGCAACACCACTACAGGAAATACAGTCCACACCTCCACCCTTTATTAAACCACCTACAGGAGCTAGACAAGAACATGCTGTATTACAGCACATTAATTTGATCCGTACGATTGTAATGACGTACACGCCAAGATAGCTCAAAAATAGTATATTATTTCTTTCATGTGTAAACAGTGGAGCTGTTTCCATAGAAACCAATCACTTTCTCTGCCTAGGCAGGCAAAGTGACTTGGTGTGCTGAGAAGCTGTCTGCAACATAAATATTATCCTGTCAAATTCAAAAACCATTGTTTGACATGAGGTTACCTGATTACATCACAGTTTCGGCGGGTGCTTGCGGATAAATCGGAACTGTCCTTGTTAGTATTACTATCCTTAAAGAAAGATGACAGTACAAGGCTAAAAAGAGGCGGGGCCCAAAGACGCAGCCTTGCGGAACACCGAATTTAGACCTTAAAGATTTACATAAATTCACACATCGCTGAGTTACCAGTCGAAAATAAAAAAAAATACTTCCAAAACAGTTACTTAAGCTGTAATAATCCATTTTTAACCTATTAATAAATTTCCGAGGAGTATTTATATTGGAAAGTCCATGTTGGGCATCCAATATTAAGTGCATATTGTGTTAAGTGCCAATTAGACATTAAACAACAACGGGAAGTGTGAACCGACTGTGCGTTAAAAAAAAATCATACATGAGCGGCCGCTCAAATTGGATATACAAATTAATATCGCGCCTCGACTAGGTTAATTGGAACTCCTTATGTTTTATATTATAAAATCGAGGGAAGAATGAAAAGTTTAATACATTACACGCTGCAAAAGCCTTTTAAGTGCTCGGAGGTATTCAAATAGCCTCGGCTACGCTTCGCTTCTAACATGTACAATACCGTCTCACCGTTACAAGTATTACCTTAAGAATAATATCGGATGTTCGGAGCACTGAGGTCTCCAATCCTCACAAATCACAACACACTGTGTGGCAGCCGGCCACGGAAATCCTACGGCTCGAAATCCGTCTCGGCGACACTCGGTGCTAAGTGTCTTAAGATGTTATTTTAAGAGCATTTATTCGATGAACAGAGGGTTCATTAACACAACTGTATCTAAAATAAAAGTCCCCAACGCGACTCACGGTCTGCCCCATTGGCGGGCCCAAAAGTCCTGCCGACGAGCGTTGCTGTGACGCCGCGGAGGCGATTCTTTGGGCAAATCAGTTCGCGCGCACGGGTATAACACGTGTATAACACGTGGTATTCGAAAATATGCCGCACCTTCCTGAAACGGTTTATTAATTTTACAATATTCCAACCAAATCGATTGTAAACATTTTGTTAAAAGTACAATATCAAGAAATATACGAATAAACATACGAAGGAGCCCAAATTTGCACCTAGAGGCAGCCCCGTTCCAATTATATATTAAAGACAATGTGTCAACTAGGCACGAGACACGTCAAGAGCAATTGCTGTTTTGTCTTGTATCTAACCTTTTATCTAAATAATATTGTTACGTTTTTACCGGGGCTCGATATTATATGGGATAATTAATTTCACTCACTCAACTTAAAAACTATTTATTTATTTTAACTAAGCACTAATTTATAATAAAACTATGTATAATATTTATTTCTATTCTTACACTACTTGGGTATATTTATAATGATTTATTTCCACTTTTAACTTTTCACTTAAACGCGTCGCACGGATATTTATTTATCACTGCCCTCACGATCGCCGGAATCAGCTTATATACCTGTTTTTATAGTTCTGGTCGCTTCGGGACCTTGCTATAAGTCTTCCCGAAACCAAATCGATTCTCGCAGGTATAATTCTAGATGGCCCCAGTATCCCTGCCGCAGGTAGGCCACTGTTTACTTAAGCGCGCTCCCTTCGAGCCTATTTTTAGATATCCAGTGGTGGCGTATTTGTAGGCCATAATCGTTACAATATTTATCGAAAATACTGTTACAAAAAAACTTTTATATAGTTTACAAAAATTAGTCAAAATATTTAAAAAAGTAGGTAACAGAAAAATAGTTTAAAAAATCAAATGTAACATTAATTAAGCGATCAGGTATTACATAGTATGCAGGGTCGGATGCAGGCCGTTGCCTCCACAAACGATGGAATCAAAAAATGTATAACTATAATTTTTAAAAATTAATTAATTTTGCATAGAAAAAATCTCGTAAAGCAACTTTCGCTTAAATTAACTCAATTATTCACCATTGCTCATCAGGAAGTCATTTTGATAAAAAACAAAAAATAGTGTTTTGAATTATGAAAATTTGTCAGCCTTCATATTTGATATTTGTCGGCCTTCATAATTTCACCTCATTGATAGCAAGTCCAACGAAGTTTCAAGTGGAAAGCAAATTACTGAACAATCCAGGGGCTAAGATTGAATGAACCGTGGACGTACAGGTGTACAGGTGGAGTTACAAGGCGATAAGGTGCAGTAACTTACACTCGACGTAAGAAGACCTGCAAGACGTACTGATAAGTTTGTCTCTTTACAGGTTAAAAAAAATGAGGTTAAATTATCATAATTACTTTTAAACTTACTGGATTGGTGTAAAACAGCTTCTGAAAGTGGCTTAGCAATATGTTCCTCATCAAAAAATTGAATTTAACGCAACGCAGGCTCTAGAGAACACAGATAAGGCGAAACAGAAAATGGCCTCGAGGCAACAAAAAAAACGCTTACCTCATTTTAAGTTGTTTAATCCGACCTACGTGATTTTCTTAATAAATCCCGCACTACTATGGAAATAACAATGTATTTACATATTTTATAAGAAAGTACTTTGATAAACTCGAAATATAAGTACCGCCACTACACTCTGCTCGACAAGCAAGAAAAGGAAGAAAATGGCTTCCTACCACACGACCAAGACGATAAACTCGAAAATCATTTCACGTGCCATAAATCTGTCATCTAACTTAAGCGCACTAATCATAAAAAACCATAGGAACGAAAGAATTGGGACATAGTGGCTAACTAGATGCGCTTACACTAGTCAATAATGTTCTATGAAAAAGGTCAGAATACCATAACACAAATTTGCCGCAACTAAACTCGTAATATACATGCCCTGAGATCTAACCATGAATGTTAAAGGAAGAGAGTAGTCGATTTCCATAATAGATTTATTCACAATTATGTACTTACAACAAACTTCTGATATCTAAATGGTCAATTGACAAAAGTGAACGTAACAATCGGTTTTCTTAATATGCTGTCTATATTCTGAATTATATTCAGTTTTATGAGCCATAGTGAATATGTGCATCGATCTACCGAGTGATTTATTATAATTTTAATTCAGCCTGTATATTTGGTAGATTGTGATTGCACCGATATTGCACCGGCTGTATTATAACTAACCGTATTATAATTAAATGCAATAATAAATGCAGCATGACTTTTGAACATATTTACATATGTCAGTTTGTAGCATACCGTAGCATTCATACAAGTCTTCTAAACTACTTGCCAAATCAGGTATCCCTCAGTGTTCTATTCTGGGGTCACTATTTCTTAATCTATTGACCGCCGAATAAAATTCAAGATATCGCGTTACACTTTTTAGATTCGTGTTAATTTTTTATGTGAAAAATCAAAATTTGGACCTCACATCCTCGATGAACAAATTGATAGGTTAGGTTAGAGGGTTATAATCAATTTTACATTACTCTTGCTCTTGTGTCTGGATTTCATCAGTTGCCGATGGCCGAAATGACGGGTTTTGCCACTTCCGATTCTCATAACGAATTTTTCCGGATGCCATTTGTCAAATCCACCGAACCCGGTTGGAAAATAATCGATAACGTATTGGAGGCACTGCCTTCCCATATGTAGACTAAATTATAATTCCTAGTAAACAATTAACGAGGGATTGTCCAAACAACTGCGGTAGGTATCGAGTTTCGTGAACGTGTCCCATTAAAATTGTGTTCTATAGACTCACCACTGAAAGTAAATGTTATTAATAAAAACAACTCAAACAATTACAAAAAATGTCCACCGGCGGATACTGCTCAACCGCTTTTCGCATATTAAAAATCTTAATTTTAACGTCTTGACGGAATATTACAGTTCACATGTAATTCCGCAATTGTCCTCCACATTTTGAGACAAATCAATATGACATGTTGTAAATAGCCTCGCAATCCCACTAAACATTTGAGCAATCTCACTTATTTAATCAAACTCACCAGCGTGCGTTCCGCCACTGCAGCATCCGCGCCAACAAAAGAAGCACATGAATAATACGCGGTGGCAAAGCTGTCTTTCGGAGAATCTGAACCAACTCGTGGTGGTGCACACTAATTTTAAACAGTCATCACGCAGAGGCGACGCGACGCGCGACACCAATGTGTTTATTTGTCGTTTCAGCAAATAAACAGCAAAATAAGAGAACGATGGGGAATGCTAAATGTGGATATGAACGCGACTATCTTAATGGAAACATTTTACCAATCCGCAATATTTTAATTAAAATTATCATTAATTACATTATCATAAAACATAATTACTTTCATCACGTTCTCTTTTGATGAGATCCGAAAAGCTGGCAAATATATTTTACACCATAATATTTAGATTATGCAATTAAAAGACAAAATGGACAGACAATACGTTTCAATTTCATTCTGATTTATGGCTTCTGTAATACAATAGTGTATTTAACTATAACGTCATGCTGGTATTAAAGAAACAAATTAGTCGAGAATACCTACCATAAATCTACTAGTTAATAATCCGTGTCCAGTTTTGTACAGATTGAAAAACATACTTATTTTACCTACGCATATACAGTATACACGCTGAGAGCAGATTTAGTAAGTGTAAATGTTTTATAGCGGTTTTTTTAAGTTAAAGCCCATCACGAGAACAATTTTTTTCGCCATGAGGTTTAAAAAAAATTTAAAAATCCTCTATTTATAGAGAACTAAAACAAAATTGCCGTGTTTGTTAAGGTTATTTTGAGAAAGATTTTCACTTAGTTTTACTCTCCCAGGGGATGAAATATTTTAATTCCTAGTGGTTATTTACCTAAAAAAAAGAACATACTGTATTAATTTTAAGTTTCTATGTTTCCCTCATATGCTGATTAATAAAAGAAAATCGACATATTTTGCCGTTTTTTCGAAATTTCCTTTTGAGAAAAAAATATTTTCAGTGAAATGAATAAAAAAAATTCACATTCAGACTTTAACACTGGATAGGGCTGGAACCTTTGATGTAACTGTAACACTCGGAGTAGTTTCCACAAACACCAAAACACTTTCACTTCGCTCGACGCGCGTTTCGCCAACCAAGTTGGCATCATCCGGAGACGATTAAAACTAATCTTAAACTACAAAATCTACCATATTTATACTATTTTCATGGTGACGTCACTAATGATATCACCGTGAAATTTACGCGTGACTAATCACGGTTCAATCATCGGTTGCTAAGCAACGCGTAAAGCGGGCTATACGGTATAGGTCCCTTGTCGCTATTCATACTACTATTACATTTTACAATTTCTATGCTCTCAAATGCATCCAACTGTCTATTATTGGTCACATTTCTAACTAATCTTAAATTACTAATATCTATTCTATGATTGTTGTCAAAAGCATGTTGTGCAACACTAGACTTATCTGTTCTTCCATATTTTAGATGAGCCATATGCTCTTTAAATCTGGTGTTAATTGATCGTCTCGTTTGTCCAACATATTTTCGATCGCAATCATTACAACTAATTTCGTAAATCCCAGACCTTTCATCTGGAACAATTTTATCCTTTGGATTGTCTAAAAGTTGTTGTAATTTGTTGCTCGACGAATGAATCGCTGTTATACCCACGTTTTTGAAAACCTTACTCAAACCACGAGTAAACCGGGGTTCGTACGAGATGGATACATATTTTGGAGCCTCTATATCCTTTTGAAAGGTCGTAGAATTACGAAGTGTGTCCTTAAATTTACGCTTCCTAATTAGTTTTTCAACTATATCTCTATACTCACAGCTATATCTTTAATTAATACTTTTTCTTTTACAAACCTTACTGAGAGGTCATTACTGAGAGGTGAACTTTAACACCTTCATATTTAATTTCCCTATTAGGGTCTACGTCATAAAATGAATATACCAGTTCGTTTCAAGTTTCTACATTCAACGGTTTAAAATGGGGCTTGAACAATACTAAATAAAAAACAATAAAAAAATATATTTATAGAAAAATCCAATTTAATTGCCGTGTTTTACCGTTAAACGTAACGTAAGTTCCCTATTTTTGAGAAATAACGCATTTTCTCACTTCGATTTTATCCCCATGCATAGGGGTGAAATTTAAAATCAATAATTCCTAGTGGAGGTTTATTAAGTAAACAATTTAAGTAATGTTTTAAAATGTTAATGGTGTTAATATACATTATAATTATAGAAATAGTGTTTATTTTATAAATATTATATTGGGTTGGGAAACACACTAATTTATTTAGTTATGTTTTAGATTCAAGAGGTTTGATTCATTGCCAGAATAAAGGAAGAGAATGTGAGTAATATAACATCTTTTTATATATACAACAACTATGATATTTATATTATTATAGGAAATCATGATAAAAGTCATCAGAGGAAGTCCCGGAAATCGATACTGCCTCAACATCCGGAATATGTAAATCCCCATCCGTACCAAAAAATATCGATAGTCAAGATACTAAGAGTCAGAGCTCTCAGATTATAATATATATCGAAAGAAAGTAGGCGTTGTTCATACCTAGTTTCATCCAAAACTAGGAATATACATAGGTTATGTATATACATATATAAATGACTCCCATAAACGCGCTTGGGGATAATCTAGTTGAATATGTAGTAATATACAGAGGAAGTAGAACAAGTTCGTTATTTAGTTACCTATGTACTTAATACATTTTTTCTACTATTACTAGATAGATAGAATATACTATTTTCTCAATAGTAGGCTTTTGCGCTTTCAATTCTCAACGCAAAGTACGCCATTTTGCGATGATGACATAATTGTCGCTTTAAAGCGGCAATAGTGTCAATTCCCGCTCGCTTCTTTATTATAAATTCCTTAGCAGGCGCTTGTCAGTCAAAAATGACACATGAGAAATGTAGCTAACAAAAAAAATTATAAAAATCGGTTCATATATAAACATATGTCAAATACATACAAGAACACACTGCTTTAAGCGATTGTAGAAAAAATGTTGTATGTATTACGAGCACAAACTGCCATTGCCGCTTTTGAAAGATTACCAAGAATGGCAAATTTCTTTCGCAAGCGGCAATGCAGTACTTTGCGCTCTTAACACACAAATAACTATTGTGGATGATGCTGGAAATTTAAAAATATTAGTCCTTTTATTGATAAACGTTCATACTATCCAAACCATTTGGTCGTGCGATTATAGACTCGTAACTATGGTCACCCTCTGATTATAATGCGTCCTTGCGTACATTTATAAAGCCGTGAAAGGGTTAATGCCGGATGATTATTACATGCAATTGTCATTCATGAGCCCGGGCAAATGGGCTTTCGCAGTTAACAACTGTCCCAACTGCAGCACTGTTGTTGCTAAAGTATTAATATCACGCCCGGCGTACCCACGGGGCGCTAATGCATATTTGATTGGGAATCAGTCGAAATTAAATGAGGGAGATATATGGTTAAATTTTCCAGGGACAGGAACGTGTAGTAGGTATCTTCCACTGGATGGCTATATTCGCGAAATAAAATATTGACGTTAATATTGAGGAGTATACCTAAAACCATTACCAGTGGTATATCAACCGTATACCAATGGTTGTATTTGTATAAGTCTGTGACCTCTTGGTTTTAAATTTAAACACAGTAGGATGATTACAATGTGGTGATTTTTAAAACTTTAAAACATGTAAAGGGACGGCAGGTACAACAATCCGCAACCCCACCCCATCCAGCCACCCAAAGACCTCATATTAATGCGAATTTTTATTAAAAATATCTCGGAACAAATCCCAATCCCACAATAACCACAATCCGCTGATATTTTGGGCATTTATGAGATACCGAATGACCTTACCATTGCCACGACATTGAAAGGGTGCCACTGTTATATTTTAGTAAATTATAAAAAAATATATATAATGGACGGTTTTATAATAAGGGCACGGGCGCACTGCCCGCGAAAATAATATTTTAAACCGCTCATCTTTCACCTGGTGCATCTACAGGCAGAATTAGTAGTAGTACAGGTATAATTAGGAATTAGTAGTATCGCGGATCGCAGAGTCAGCAACCATTAATACATACGTATATGACATCAATGGTCGTGTGCTTCTACTATTCTGGCTTCTATTCGGCGCTCCAACCCAATGGTAATTTTCAATGCGAAATGATCGACTATGTTCGTAAAAAAAGCCCGAATAAGCAATCCGCCGTGAGCTCTTAAGATCCACACTTCCAGTAATTCTCGTCATAGGTTACATATATCTTATTCTCGTGACAGGTGTGTATTCATTTTGATTAGATCATTATGTTTACACGTTCTTAAGAGACAATAATTATTTGACTACTACTTCGGGTTGTGTTAGTGGACAAAAAATAATCGTGATACTGCATTAATTCAGTGGATTACATTTTTAACGTTAACTTTTCAGTGTTAGACTTAATGTTCAGATTAAATTAGCTAATGTTCAGATTAAAAGTTTAGGATGACCCACACCAGATTAAATTTAGGGCGACCCACACCAGGGTACGAAAAAAAAAGAAGGTAGGTAGGCTTTTACTCGGCATTTTACGAGAAGTATATACGTAACAAATGGACATGCGGATACAATTCAATGTTTCCATGCTTCCATGCAATGATTCAATTCAATTGTTTTCCATCCTTGTTATTTTATACTCCAAGCATGGACAAGAATAGGAGCCGTATAGGTGTAACTGACTTAGCTCAATAAAGACTCAATTAGGGGTTATTTATTCTAGAGACGATTTCAAACAAATACATAAGGCTACGCCTACAGTGGAATTTATTTAAAAAAATAAATTAGGAAACACATTTTCCGAGCTCGTTAAACTGCTTTGTTTTTCCAATTCGCTTACAAAAATAGATGTATGAATTTTTCAATTAAGGAATAAGTAGGAGGTGTGTTAAAAACTAAAGTAAATGTTGAGTATTGACAGAATTGTACTAGGAATTATTAAAGGAGAGGATTTTTACCTACTGCAACTAATTAAAGGAAAATTTGGTAAGTGGTTAGTAAGTTTTGTAATTACGTTTTTTATAACAAATTTTCTGGGAGAAAAAAGTCTCAGCCCGTCAGGCACGAGCTGCTAAAATTATTTTATTAAAATAATATTACCAAGGTGGCCGACGTGACGTTGACACGTAAATAACGTTAAATATAACCAATAAATCACCGCTTTTTGAACCTTCACGTGTAGTAAGGAGCAAGACTACCAAACATGCTGGCAGATTCAAACAAGATCCAACACTGTGGTGGAAGTGGAAATTAAACTTTAATCATTTATTATACCTCGCTAGCTTTTGCAGTAGGCGACAATGCAACCGCTATAAAATATTCAAAACAGCAGAAATTATTTTCACTTACCAGCATCGGCAGGCGGGGTGGGGGTCTCGTCTCTGGTGAAGCGCTGCTCGTCGAACTCCTTCTCGCTGTCTTGTCTTTTCAAGGCGCGCTCGATCTCCAGAGCGGCCTTCTCCTGGTGTTCCATGAACGGGTTATACTGTCCTACGTCCTCGGCTGGGTTATTATTGCTAAAAACATCTCCGAACCCTTTGGCCTTCTCTACCGGCGACAGAAGATCGTCGACGGTGTCGATATCGGTTTCCGGACCAAAGTCCTCGTCGTAGATTTCGGATGCGGAACGCTTACCGTTCGATTTTTCCTTTGCGTAAAAATCTGGGGTTGGCGATAAATCTGTTCCTAAAAAAAGGAATTAATTACGACAATAAATAACTGGTTTACCAAATTAATAAAATTATTCAAAAAATAAAATTATCACAACATTTTTTTTACAAACTACGATGGCACCGAAGGGCCACCGCAATAAAAAATTCGAATTATTTCCACTTAGCAAATGGAAATTTCCAGTTAGTAAGTAGAAATTTCCGGTTAATAAATGAAAATTTCCACTGTCTTGCTTGCTTTATCACATGTAATGTATAGCGACGAATATAATGCTGGGCGAGACTGTATTTGTATGTGACAAATTTGGAATATACCATTGACTAAAGAATGTACTTTTTTCTTTTTTTCCAAATATTTTTGTCCTTAGACATTACCTACGTGTTGAAAAGTAAAAACTGGAAACAGAAAAAAGTTCGTGTTTTAAGGAAAATAACATCATGACCTTTCGATGGCATATTCCAAATTCAATGGTGTATTCCGATGTTCAATGACAGATAACAGCAACGGACAGTTAAATTTAGTAGTTAATGAAATTTCCACTTACTAACTGGAAATTTTGACATACTACATGGAAGTTTCCATGTACTAACTGTAAATTTCCACTTACTAACTGGAAATTTCCACTTATTAACTGGAAATTTCTACCCTTACTAACTGAAAATTTTCACTTACAAATTGGAAATTTCCACTTACTAACTGAAAATTTCCATTTACTAATTGAAATTCTCCACTTACTAACTGGAAGTTTCCACTTACTAACTGGAAGTTTCCACTTATTAACTGGAAGTTTTCACTTACTAACTGGAAATTTACACTTACTAACTGAAAATTTACCCTTACTAACTGGAAATTTTGACTTAGTAACTGGAAGTTTCCACGTACGAACTGGAAATTTCCACTTACTAACTGGATATTACCATTTACAAAGTGGAAATAATTCGAATTTTTTTATTGTGGTGGCCCTTCGGTGTCATCGTAACAAACACCAAATAATGATAATTAGAAAAATTATCTTTGCCTCATTAAAATAACAATGCCAATATGACGGTTTACGGTGGCGTGTATTTTAAATGCTATGTTTTTACCAATTTTCATCAATGCCTCCAAAGTTAATACAGAACACGTAATTTACGAGACGGTATTTATATTGGCATAATAAATATTTTCGTTATTAATATGTTAGGTAAGTCCTTTCATATAAAAAAATATTATTACGTGAAATTGTCTGAAAACGAACTGAAAACGACGCAAGCAAGGTAAAATTTGGTTAGGTTAGGCTATTCTGAAAAAATATACAAGTAATTTATGTCTGGGTATATATTTTCAATTAGATATGGTATAAAATTTAGTGAACATTTTGTATTTTTTGTAAAATTTTTGGGAAAAAAATGTTTTTCATTGCCTGATAGCATAGACACTGACGAAAACGAAATAGTGATTTAGTTTTGGTATCAAAAATATTTTTTTAGTATGTACATTAATTGTATATAAGTATATACAATTTTATATAAGTATATAGTGTATATACAATTATATTTAAAGATGATTAATCTTTGTTATTATTTTCATTAGTAGTAAGTACTTTATATAAGAGAGTCCAAAGAAGTCATTATATGACTATCGGTCCAGATTAAATATGATCCAAATTTTAGTAAACATTTGGTATTTTTGCTGAAAAGATTTTTTTGTATGGTTTTGTATTTCTTTAAATTTTGTAAGCAGATAAATACGACCCATTAAATTACCAATACGTCAGGTAGGTCATGATCTTGGAGGCAAAATACAAAAATATATAAAATCAGTATTACAGAACGATTTAATTCCCCTTTTTTCTGACATGTTGAAAATTACTGATGTCTGCCACAAATGATTGTATTGATATCAATATCAATAAATAAATAAATAAATAAATAAATAAATAAATAAATAAATAAATAAATAAATAAATAAATAAATAAATAAATAAATAAATAAATGAAATAAATAAAAAAACATCTATATTATCTATAACCGTTCTATATCTATATCTATATTAATATCTATAACCGTTCGTATATAACCATGCAAAGGCAGCAGCCACTTATTTAGCGTCACTATCAAGTCAAACACTCAAACAGAGGAAATGTATGCCGGCTATTAGCGCTGGCTCCCGACAAAATACTAATTTCTACCCACCGTTCTGTTTGTAGTTGTCCGTGAGGTTCAGGTGAAGGCCGTCGTTCTTTTGCGAAATTATGTTGTCGGTGGCGCCGCCATTGGAGATGGCGAACGGATTGTTGGCGTTATCGAGGCTGGCATCCATTGTGGCTGATGTGCAGGTATTGCGGTTTGCCCAATGGGCCTCCGCTGCTATTTTGGAGGGTTGCCGAAGAAACACCACTATCACTGAGATGTTGTCGTTCGAGCCTTCGTCCTTCGACAGCTGAACCAGGCGTTTACCTATTCGATCGGTGTCGTCTGGAAACAACAAAAACACAATCAATCACTCAGAACGTTACGCCAATGCGATTTATATTTATCTAATATATATATATATATATATATATATATATATATATATATATATATATATATATATATATATATATATATATATATATATATATATATATATATGTTTAATTCTGCAGATATTGCATAATTATTCATGTTGTTTTGTGAAGGTTGTAAGAATTCAGGAGTTTGGTTGTTGTAAACGTATATTGCTATTTTGAAAGCGAATCAACCAGAATTACAGTTTGCTAAATTACAAAATATTAAGCTAGAAATGTTAAATACTTAGGCAGATAAGATTATAATTGATGAAATGGAATTGTTTGGGGTTAAAATAAAATTGAGAAATAACGTATGTGCAGTGTTATTAATGACACACCGGCGAATAAAGTCAAGAGTGCCAGAAGCAAGGCTCTGCCGGTGGGGCCCATCAGCCAGGACCGGGGGAGGCTGCGCAACGTCACGTGACACTGATCATATTTGTGAGAAGGGTCACGTGAATCGCGCTTACTACGCCTTACTAGGCAGTCTCGGCCTACATAGATATTAGGGGGTAAAGAGTGATGGTACCGCTGGGCCCCATCTTATCGAGGTAACATCTATAGCGAAGAATATTAATGTAAAGCTATTATAGTAAAGCTTTCGCGGGTCAATGTGTCAGTGGTAGCTGTTGCGAATTCTACATCTACTTATTTATTTAAGAAAACGACCTTGTGCACTAAAAATAAACATGTAATTTTAGCCCGACAAGCGATTGAAAAGAATAAGTACCCAAAAGTAAAATCAAGTGGATTTTGCCAACAAGTAAATGGACTTTCGGCACTTTATTTTAAAGAATTTTACTTATTTTAGACAATTTTGTAATTTCAATACGTTTAGTAATAGTAAATGTTATGCTTTTAAATTGAGATTTAACCGAAAATATTATTATGTAAAATGCTTAAAACTTTATTAAGATTTAGATTTCCATTGAAAAAAAAATCAGTAGTGTCAATATCTCAAAAACCTAACACATACAAAAGTCACATACAAAAAATACTAGTCACATACAAAAAAATAAGACTCTTAAAAACAAATCTACATGTTGAATTAAATTCTTTCAATTAATACATAATTAATGATCTAAATAATTATCTCCACAGAATAACAGAACTGATCAGAGTGAGCTATTTAGTGAGCTATTTATTACAACTGGAAAACGTTTCGCAGATATCCTGTGGCTTTATACCAGAGTTAGAGGGATATATGAATATTGTTGGCTGACCCTCTTACAAATATGTCACTGTCATTGCTGATCCCTATCAAAGAATGTACAAGAGAAGTTGCCGAACCTATAGTAATTGTAGATCCGATGTGGAGTTCCCTATATATATATACACCCTCATCTTTGGGGTAGACACTCGTATTGTGAAGGTTAATAAAACTTGTACGGACAGTTAACTCTCCCTTTTTTACGAAGGATTACTAAAGTGGAATGTCAACATGAATATTTAGAACCCCTTAGTCCCTTCAAATTTAGTTTATGTCAAAAAATGTACGTTACAATTTCATATAAAATAATTTATTTATTATTATGTGTTAAATACACTATACACCTATTAAAAATACTCCATTGTATGTACAGTCGTAAGTAAAAAGAAATAGGCTTAATAATTATGCTGTTTATTTTCCACTTTAGCTATAGTAAATATACTATAGCTAAAGTATATAAAGTATATAAATATATACTTTCCACTTTAGCTATAGCAAATGCATTGCATTTGCTATTTGCTATAGCAATATCAACAGAATTAGAATCAAAAATAAAATAAAAGTGCCAACTGTTTTATTTCGGCTACTCATTAACTATATACCTATTGAAATATATAGAGGCAGATATACAGAAAAAAATAGTTGCCACATTGTTTTTTGCTCACGACTGTACTTAGGTACATAAGAAGCAGTATGACGTTTAGACGTAAAAACGAAGTAGATCTGAGATATGGTTACGTAAAATTAGGCGGTGTGTTGTTAGTATTATTGTAGACGTTCGTGTAGACGACGTATGCCCAGGTAGTGTTTTTATATTATTTGGTGATCGCAAATGTAAATACTTAGTATATTAAAAGGTTCGAGAACATCATCAATTGTTTTCAGGAATTAAAATTGTAAAAAACAAAATTAGAAACAGTTAATTTAACCATTTAACCGAATGATATAATATAGGATCTGGCCTGTCACTAGCGCATTCGCCAAAATATCGACTGTTTGCCGCATATAGGTAGGTACGCATTTTATTTAATCCGATATATATTTCGGTGACTCACATTACTGATGGGGATGCGTGTTTCTTATTCTTATTTGTTTCTTAGCCACCACCAACGTACTTTACAGATTTATGGCATACACTCGACAATAAATCGAGTCCAATACCGTTTCTTTGGTGGGCCTATAAAGAAGCGTCATCTTGCTATAGGAACACCTGCTTTGGATTTACCAGAGATAGGCCTGACATGTCTGTGGTAAACTAATACCAATTAGCAACTCGTAGATACCGACTTGCATCGATAAACCTACCTGCATATATCCTATATATGCTATGTACTTTATAAATTTTGCTGATAATAATAGTAATAGTATATAATCTAACAAACATAATATTTGTGTAAATATAAAATCTATATTCAGTTACTCATAATTATCTTATCTGGTACCGTTTTTTATAAATAGCCTTAACTTTTAGCCACTAAATGAATTTATTTCTTGTTCAAAATTCTGGTAAAAATACTAAACAGGATCGAACTAGAGGTTATTTTCTAAAACGGATATTATATTTTTCGTCAAATATGATGTATTAAAACAGTAGCGCTTAAAACAGTAAATTGAATATGCGTTATATTTTATGTGCGGTGCTGTCCAGTGTCTATAGAAACAGCAAACTAAGTTGTTAGTAACTGTCGCATCATATCAGATGCACATCTAATCGAATACCTTGAGCAAAACCCTTTTAACAATGCCATGGAAGCAAAGGTTGATACGCATTTTCCTGGTTCCCGATCCACAGCATGCAGAAGACTAAAATCCTCAGATCTAGAAAGTAGAGTATCTACAAAATCACACAGAGGAAAATAAACATCTCACACATCTCTACAATTATACAGGGATCTGGGATGTTTGGTATTAACGTTTGCTATTATGGAATGGGGATTAGCTATAAACTTGATTAGCATTAATAAACGACTGTTTAATGCTAATCACTGTAAGGAGATATTAGAAAACATAATGATGCAGACGGTAGAACAGTTATACGCAAATAATAATTTTATTTATCAGCAGGATAATTATCCAGTTCAAATGGCAAATATTGTTAGACCGTGGCTTCAAAACCATAATATTGTGGTTTTGCCTCGGCCTGCTTATTCCCCCGATGTGATTCTAATTTATGGGGCCGAGTGACTAAAATTATTTATAGGCAAAAGAAGTCTCATAACGTATTTTTGTTAAAATTTAATTGTGTACATCTAACTTTTTTGTAATTGCCAGCTATTTGGCAAATATTATTCAAATAGAGACAGATTTACATTAGAAAAAAAATAGTTGTCCTATTCTTTTTTGCTCGCGACAGTAACACGTCCATTACCCCATAAAGTACACGCCATCAAATTACAAGTTTGTAAATTATTCGACGCAGCTTTGGCCCTCAAAGTCCCCATCACCAGTAGACTGAAAACCCATAAATAATATGATTCCAAGGACGCTTTTCTAAACGCATAATTTAAGCACGTTCATGCCGAAATGTATACGAACTGGTTTTTGTAATGTATTCCTGCTCCAATAATTTAAGCGCTTTTAGTTTCCTGATGATGGCAACATGGGTGGCGAAACTTCAATTTAAATGAATTCAGTAATTTTCCGTTATGCCAATAGAATTTTTTTAGGCGTTTTAGGCGTTAGGCGTTCCGTTTTACGTAGTTTTCTACGTAATATAATAATTATTTGCATATTGACTTTATGAGCGATGGTAAATTTGGCAAGAACTGATCTTTTGCTATGTATTCAATGTAAATGCAAATAATATTTTGCATAGTACTTTAAATTAATGTTGACAATAGTGACTAAATTAGACACTTTTATTTTCCTGGTGATGTCAATTCAGGATGCGAAACTCTCGTCGAAGTATGTGAAAACTGGAATTTCTCCATATTTTCAATTTTTCGATGCAAATGCACCATTTAGGTAGCTGAAAACCTCGTCGCTGGGCAAGTAAGAACCTGTCTGTTGTAGAATCGATTGTCCGTTTTTAAACGTTTTCTACAAGTTAAACTTATTTAAAAAACAGCGTGAATAAGTATTAAAAGAATTTCAATATATAAAAAAAATCAAGTTGTTTATAACGCTGATTTATAATACATCAATAAAGGTTATTGTCAAAAATTATTAGAATGCGGGTTCTGTTACGCTTGATGATTTGTATGTAGATTACTAAGCATTATTGCCGAAGGTATTGAGTCGCGGTCTTACCGTGATGCGTATATCTAGCGTCAAGTATAAACAGAATATAATTTAATTTAATTTGTACCATCACTTGGGCAATTACTTGATAAATTGTCTAGTCGCCATGCTAACCGAAATTAATTCGATTAATTTTATTAGTCACCGTTCTGAATGACTAGAAATTAAATGTGAGGACAAGGTTTCCGTAGATTATGGCTACTACGCTATTTATTCACTACGCGATTTAGTAAGGAACAATTGTGTTAAAACCTTTTTCTTGTATCTTACGTTTATTGTAACTAAATTTTCCGACTTTGGTAGTTGTTTATAAAAAAAAATAGGCAAATCTGGCTGTATGTATGCACGTATTTAAGATTTACTGACCCTCCCCTATGAGAACAACCATCAGACAAATGTAATAAATTTTTGCGTGAAATGTATCAATTTTCCATACACAGACTGCACTATTATTTTTATTATTTATATTTAGTGATTTTTAGGTGCCCAACAAACGCAATAAAATAATAATATTGTTATTCATAATATACATATAAGTAAAGGATTTTGATAAGTGCAGGCACACTTGTTACAAGAATTGCAGAACATATAATAAAAAAACACTACAATATTGGCCCTACAAACTGTACCTTGCAGGACACTATATTTTATTATTTTATTTTCAGTTCAGACATTTCCCACTCTCAAACATTCGTGTCTATTTTAAATAGAGTTCTTTAATAATAGTTAGAAACATAATCCCCTAACTCCAACGTTTTCCAATAATTGTAACAGTGGGGGATGACTGATAGTATCAAATTCTTTTGACAGGTCGATGAATATACACGCGCAAGGAGTGCCTTTGCAGAGAAGATATTATTTGTAAGGGCTATTATAGACGTCCTGCGTCCAGATATTTCCTTTGATTCCGTATTGTGTTCTCGATATATTCCGTATCTCAATTTATTTTTATTTAGAAATTAAATTTAGATTTTAGTACTTTTTCAAATATTAGTTATTAATGAAATTGGCCTACAGTTATTTGCTTTCGTGTTGTCGCCTGTTTCTTTAAATATAGAAATAGGACATTTTTTAAAACTAGTTGAAGCGATAATAACTTTTTTCTCATCCTTGCATTAAAATTGATACTTTTCGTACGCGAGTGAGTGTGAAAACTGAAAATTTTGCGAACAAGTGCGAAAAATAAATTATAGTGCGAAACGTAATTTTAACAATACAAAAATTCTGCCGGCAACGTTATCTGAAAAAAAATTATCGTTATAAAAGTGTATGTACAAAAGTACATGAAGGAGAAAAAATATTGTATGATACACGTGGGGAAAGCATAAAATATTCAGGGTGGGGCTATATCTCGAGTTCTATGATACCTAGAATTTAAAAAAAATGCAAGTAAACTAAATTAAAAAGTCTATAACTAGAAATTATTTTCGAACATACAGGGCGAGCCAAGAAAAAATTACAGGACCAAGTGTCTTTTTTTTAATGGAATGCTATGTATATCAGTCCATTTTTTGGAGCCCCTTTCTAGTCTCCTTTCACTCCTATATTATTATTGACTATCTCCCAACCACTTGGATATATTTTTTTGGTGAAATAATGCGATCTGGATATCTTGGATATTAAAAAAATCACTACAGTCACAATTATAGGTTTTAAGAAAAACTTATGTGAATACCAGTTACGAGACATGTTTTTGAATCATAAAATTGCATAAAGTTGCATAAAATAATTTTTCAATTAAGAACTTTTTAAATTGAATTTTCTCAATTTTTTCAAATGGTGCTCCATATATTTTTCAACGATGTGATGTAGAAATGAAAACGAAAATTTTTTGTAAGTACTTCCCTATGGCTAATTGGAACCATTTTCGTTTTATAAATAAGTAAGTGTTAATCTCTCAATCAAGAACTTTTTAAATAGAACTGTCTCATTTTTTTCAAATTTAAGATTTTGATTCTTACCCCCATCATTAATTCTTTTAATTATAGGGATAATTGTCGAAAAGGGAGCAGGTACAGGCTGAACAGTGTATCGCCCCCTTTCAGCAAATATCGCTCATAGAGGTTCATCAGTAGATTTAACTATTTTTAGGTTACACTTAGCAGGTATCTCATCTATTTTAAGAGCTATTAATTTTATTACTACCATTCTACCATTTGAAAAAATTGAGACAGTTCTAGTTCTAGAAAAGAAAAACGAAAATTGTTTGTACTTCCCTAGAGCTAATTGTTTTGTTGAACAATAATTACAAAAATTCAAAAATAAACTTAAAAAAGAGGTTTTTTCAAATAACTCGTTAGAAAAAAATATAATAAATGTCGACCTAGCGACGCGACGGATCAACTTTTTGTCGGGTGGAATTACATTTAGTCCCCCAGCTCTACAGGTTCCAGAATATTGCTACATTAGGAAACGGACAAAATAATTGAAATCTTTGGCAGCCATCATGTGATATTCCAATTATCTTCTGCTCAGATCAAGACACTTTAAACATTGTGGAAAAATCAATATAGGAATCCTGCTAAAAATGGGAATTGTAAACACCTATATGATTATATGATTTAGGGAAATTGTTTGATCAACTCTTGTATACAAGGCACGAAATAAAATTTCTCAGTAACTAAAACACTTCATTGAATCGAGATTGTGATCTATTCGTTAGCGAGAACAATGTTTATTATTCTCTAGGAATGCCTAAAGGAAACGTTTATAAACAAATAAGCCTCAAAGTGTTTAATGAACTTCTAGACATCGTAAATCCCACAACATCTAAACACCAAAAAACAATCCATGCTGCTGTTCATTTTTCTCGTGCTAACACCACCCGTGAGACGAGGTAATTAAAATCCCAAAATCAGGCTCCCAGCACAATAATTAGGCACTTACCTGAAATCATGTGAAATGCTTACATTTTAAAATAATTTCATTCATATATAACACACCTGCCAAGATGTTCCAGAAAGCTATTTCCCTAGCGACGAAACGGAGCGTGATTTGGCGATGTCTGTTCTGTGTTACCACCTGCGGATCGACGGTTGCATTGTTGTCGAGTTACTAAACATTCCCCTAACAGCAATTATGGCACTGCACCAGAAGAAAGTGTTCAGTAAAAACTGTTTGAAATTATGTATATAAGACAGCAGAGAGTGATTTAACAAAACTGCTTCAAAATTGAGAACATGATGCCCAAAAATTACCAACCTTACAAAACACATTGCATAAAACATTAAAATATATCTTCGGCCCTCGCAAATTGCGACAGAATAGACATTATTAGGTATATTACACTCTCATTAGCTACATACAAGAAATTTAGACTAATTCATAAATCACATAAAAAAAGTAGAGGCACTAGTTGATTTTACTCTTCACAAAAACGAGAAAAAATTTGTAGGTGTTATAAAATTCAAGTTAAAATACGTTGTAAAAACGAAAATATTTTTTGAGAATATCCCCAAAGAAAGGCTAAAACCTGTCCACTTGGCAACGCTGGGCGGCAGTGAAGAGTGACTGTTGCGGGGTTCATCGAACTAGTATACTTTACGGCTGCTGGGTTTAGTGTTGTGTGGCTCGGCCACGAAGAGCACCACTCACGCCTCCTCGATGGTTGTGCCCGCCGCTTCACAGCTTAAAAAGTCTTGCTGCCAACTCGGGGAGTAGATCAGATTATAGTCTGTACAAACTGACCTCTGCTATCAGGCGGCGCGAGGCAGCATAACTTGTACGGTTTGAAACAATTTTTTGACAGGTTTAGAATAATCGCCAAAATATCTAGCATATTTAAAATAAATAAATAAATATTAAACTACGAAGTCCTGAGCCTGGGGACATCCAAAAATATTCTCAAAAATACCAGCGGTACGCAGTAGTATCAGTGAATAAGACAAAAATGATGAGCAGATAATATGTGCTCTTCATCATATATACGTGATTGTAAAATTTATCGCAGAGTGACCGATCTACTCTTCTCACGTCAAACTGACAGTCACAATAGACAGACAAAACATAGTACAAACATTTAAAAAAATATGTTTCATCTTTTCTTCGAGTTTTCTGTCTTTGGTTGGTGTTATGTCTACGGTATAAAAGGAACTTGTACAAAGAGTTTCTCTCTTCAGTTGTTTGAGCCAAGAAACTGTCAAGAAGTATTCCAGGGCATATAATTGGCCAATTGCCAGCCAGTAACTGTGGAAATAAAAATTCTGACTTCAGAATCGTTATCAGCGACCTCGAAAACCCCTCCAGTGAAGTTTTCCAGTAATTTTTAGCATTATTTAACAAAATTTCCAATAATCAGGCCTTCAAAATTGGCTAGTTTCTGGGTTAACTATGGTAAAATGGCCAAGCCGTCAGATGTTACTGCTCAACTTTGTTCTACTTATGTTCAGGAATGATTTGCAGAAAAAATTAGGTCGATTGGTTGCTTCCATTTTTATTTAGAACTTTTTTGTTAAAATGACCCGACTAAAGCCTTATAATTTATATCGTATTTTCGCTAAAATCCAGTTGTGTAAAGTGTATACAAGCGGAATTGAAAGTGGTCGGTGCTAAAGCACAGGACCGTCCGCACTTACCTTGAAATTTTTTCCTATGTATTTATTTGGTGGCATTTAGATTTGAGTAGTTGAAAACGAGCATGGGAGTCCGTTACTGGAACGTAAAGTCAGCTCGATGAATTGTATACGGCTGCGCGCTGGTTTAAAGAGAATAAACAGACAGGTCTGATGCGTCGTAAATAATTTCTTTGTGGACCGCCGCGCCGCGTGCCCGAATGAAAAACGGTTATCAGTGCAGTGCGTAAACACCGATTTAAAACATTTACTACTAAAAGGTAAGATATTTACCCTTAATCTTTTACCTTTTTAAAAATCAAGGTTTACATACAAAGTCAACGTATTATTTATTATTTTAAATATACATGAACGTTTGAATAGCGAAAATCCGGAACAATGTGAGAATAATACGACGTATTAACGAATTAACTAAAATATGACATACAACAATTTATCGTGTAATAATTAAAAAAGGAGATGTTATAGATCATGGTGCAGACGAAATGAAAAAATGCGAAATTAAAGAATATTGATGATTTTCCCAGAGATGTAGTATGGCGTACAATTTATAATATGTATAAAGAATAGGTATATAGTTCCTACTCTACAAATTATTCAAGAAAATTTAAGCGATTATCCTGATTATAATTATAGGTCTTTATACACTAGGACTGACTAGGAAATGTTTTATTACAATGCGGTTTTAAATTTTAAACATAAAAAATCTTGACAGTTGTATGGTAATTATGGAATCACGGCGTATAGTTCCACTTCGGGTAGATTATTTGGCAAAAATCAAAGAATATCGTCAACTAAACAGGCATATAGTCCCGCCCATGTACAAAGAGGTGTCGACTATTTTGGCCGGGTCTTGTTTGTATACGGTTTCAATTTCCATCGTATACACTTTACTTTCCTGATTATTTATAAAAAAAAAACTTCATTTTTATACTTCGCCGAATAGAGGAAATAAACAGATAATGAATTTCATTAAATTATAAAATGATATAAGCCTTGTAGTAACGTAATGGTAATCACAAATTGAGACAAGTAGCCATGTAAAACATCTTACATGTAAAAATGTGTATTTATTTCTCGATATTCCCTGATAATAGTTTACAGAAAATATTTCGCCGAACATGTTCTACATTGTACATGTCGATATTGCATTATCTTTATTGCTTTTCTGTTAAACGTCGGGAGAGATCAAAATAGCAGCGAACGCTAATATTGTAATAAATCGAGATAGACAGATTAACCAGATTAGATAAAACTGCAATATCGGATCACCTGTTAGGTATATGTGTGCTTGCGCACATATTTGCACTAATATCTATCAATAAACAAGGCCAGTAGATAAAACAACATTATTCGTGTCATGCACAAAAAAACAGTTTGAATTTATTGCACCGTCAAGTCATATTCAACCAAAAAAATAAATACCCAAACAAATAGTCTGCACCTACCTATCGACAATATAAAATGACTATTAGCCCAGTGAGATGCAAATAGGTAGATGCATTTATTTTGGTTAACTATAAATAATTAAAAAGCTACATAAGATCTGATAATCAAATTAGTTTCAGGCATTAGCTGTTATAATAGTGATTATTATAATGTTTTTTCTCCCAAAATTTTCTTAAAAGTTTTGCAATGAAAATATGCATTTTTATTGTTAAAATCACATTATATTCATTGCAAAACCGCAGCACAGGCTTATAAGAAAATTTTAGCAAAAAAAACTTATATTTTAATCAGGGCCGTCGCGGCCTACTGTGCAATGTGTGCATTGCAACAGGTGGCCAAAATTTGGGGCGGCAAAATAAGAATAAAAAATAAAAAAAATAAACGCGGGAATCGGAATAGGGGTGTCCCGGATTATTAATGGTACACATACATTACTACTGCCCTATATAATTAATTCTTGCTTGCAGTCACTTCGACGGATTGGTCAACAAAACCTTGAGGTGCAGCGATACAATAGGGACCGTAATACAGTAATTTGACGATCGGTAAAAATCATGTATAAACGTCGCCGTCGATTACTTTTTATATTTTTCCAGTACACCTCCATTTCTTCTTTGTTATGACACGTGATATTAATTATGTAATTATGTATTTTATCCCTTAAATTGCGCTGGTGAGCTGAGTTTGTTTACCGTGGAAATACGGGTTTTCAAATGGTTTTATTTAGCGTGACTGTATATTTGTTTGTTTATTTATGTTTGTTTGTTTCAAATCTTGCAACAGCTTGTTCAACTACTTCCCGATAAGCTAGAGACTTTAAACTTGGTATGTGTATAGTGTTCTGGTGACAGTACAATTTAATTTTTTTTATTACAAAAAATTAAAATGGCGGACTTCCCTATTTATAAACCGATTTGTCTCAAACTTGAAACTTTGTGGTGTTTCAGGTTACTCAATACAATTTTTGACAAATCCAAATGGCAAATTCGAAATAGTGCGAAGGGTCCACTCCTAACCTCCAAATTCGCAATTCATTGTTCATGTAAGCGTCAATAGTTTTAATTGCTTTATCATTTTTTGAGTTTGTAAACATTTTTGCACCGACAAAGAAATATTTTTACGGGGTGGGGCGGCAATTTTTTTATTTGCAAACAGGTGGCTAGCATATGAGCGGCGGCCCTGATTATAATCACCACTATAATAATAGCTAGTGCTTGAAACTAATTTAAATATCAGATCTTATGCAACTTTTTTACAGTTAAACAGTTAAAAATATATGCATCTATTTGCCTCTCACACTACAAAATCCCATCCCAATGCTCATAAAGGATCCTCAAAGTTCCCAATGCCAGACAAAAAAATTCGCAATTGAACGAAAACCTTAACCTCATTTCATCACCTCTTTAAACGTAAATATCTACGAGATTTACTCACATTTTAATACACCATTGAAAATCAACCGTAAAAACAAGCAGATTTACTTCACCTCAGACCGAGTCAATTTTAACTAATAGCTCGTAATATACAGCGATACCGAAAGCCATAGGAATATAGTTAAGCCTGTCGCACTTATTAACTTCCAGCGATGCCAATTTTGCTTAACAATTTAAGCTGATTAGCAGCAATTCCATTGCATAAGTCCACGAGACCAGCCAGATAATACAATTAGCGAACTCAAATATAGAACAGTGTCTACGTAAACTAATGAAGAACGGCCTAGCACTGGAGTTTTAGGTACGCTAAGAGAAATCCTAGTAGTCTATGTACGTAAGAACTAATATTTGTTTATTAAAAATGCTAAATATAAGTGCTAAGAAACGTCGTCATAAAATAAGTTATATTTATGTTTAGAGAGTCAGATTTTTGATGACACCTGATTATATAAGGGTTCTATGAGCTATAACTTTAACGAAATATATTGACATTGAGATAAGTGTCAGATTCAGATAACATTACAAAGTTAAAATGTACTAGATACAACAAAGCCGCGGCCATATTACCTGCTTGGGTAGTAGGATAGCATACAACTTACTATCAGGTATAAAGCCGGCCACAAAATAATTCTTATTGTCAACTTCTTTTATTTTGCAGTTATGGGTAAGAAAAATGGTAGATTGTTGTTCGATATAGAGTTTTTGGCTCCAGCCGAACAGAACATTGACTGGAGAGAGGAGGAGAAACGGACAAAATATCGAGATTTACTCTCCGAACTCCGCAGGCTGTACTCGGGTTATTCTGTTAAAATAGTGGTTCTTATTATTGGCTCTCTCGGATGTATGCGACAATCATTGCTCTCTGAATTAAGAACCATCTCAGCATGCCGTCAATCAGGTTGGTAAATCATTCAGTGCAGCCACCATTCAGTGCAGGAATGAGAGAAACTGGAAAATCTCATTATATCGATCTTTGGGATGTATTAATTAAAATGTATTGAGCGCCAGTATATGCGGCGGTATTTCTTTCCTTGGGACGTGGCATTAGCGAGAAAATTCCACAGTCGATGGAATCCCACCGCCCAAATCGACATTACACTATACTTAAAATGTCAACATGCTGGCGCACGAGGAGATATTTATATAATATAAAAGTATGTTTACAAAATGATGTGCAACTCAACTTTATACAAGTCGAGTAATATCAAGCTTTATTCTCATTCAGCAAGTTTAAATCTTGGGTGGACGGTTCCGTGGGATAGGTGGGAACAGAAACGGGAAAATAATGTATTGGAAAGAAATATATTTATTATACCATGTTGCCACTATAGTCGCTGTACATTCACTTCTCTTTCTGCTGTTTTCTTTATGACAGACTTGCGTCAATTCATTCTGTCTCTTCTGTGGCCCCGATTAGACAGAAATGTTTTTTTGATGACACCGATGGACTAACGATAAATAAAAGAATACACCCATGTTTTGCTCCGGGTGGGTAGAATGCGCGCATAGGCCATGGGTGTGGCTTGGGGCGGGTGGGATGCGCGCGTAGATAGTGGATATCTGCTGCCCTTAAGGCCTATTGGCCCACTTATACTTCCTCCGTGAGGGGAAACGTCTCGCCTAGGCCATCAAAATGCATTGAATAACAGTTGGACACAATATTCCTTTATTCGCCCAAGATTTTTATATCCCATTTTAATTTATACTTCCTAAGTTATATAGGGTAGCTCAGGTAATTTTCAGTAAATTTAATTGCAAGTGTTGTTGTAAGCATTCTTCTAATCACAGGCTTGCTTTTATTTTTGAGGTCGGTACATTCAGATTTGCTTAAAACTTACAGAAAACTTTCTCTCAAACAAAACAAGAAAGAACATACTTAATATGTAGATAAAGTGTAAAAGTTACCTATTGTATCATCACATTTTCAGGACTATACCCATCAACCCAACAAAGTTCCACAAGAATGTTTGCCCATAAGTCAGAGTACCATATCTCTCAGCCGAGTTTCCAGACAATTTACGCGCATTCCTTGGCTTGCGTCCACGTTATTTATTTATAAACTTTATTCATCTTCGTTTTGTTGAAATGTTTTGCTCTTTTAGAGCATGGGTGGTGTACAATTATTAATGGGTATATAAATACTTGTAAAAGTCGACTCCGCCAGCGGAGCACATCTTGCAAGGCGAAAGACTGTGATGGTTGGGTTTAGAAGCAGTTGGTTGTTGGTGACACAGCCACTTTTAAGAGCCTCCATTGGCGTAGCTGACAAAACCAAGAGTCGATCTTTACTGATTTTCGAGAAATCGGTATTGCCGTTTAATACTGGTAAATTTGTAATCAACCCAACACGCAGAAGCGAATCAAACTTAGTTTATGAAGCGGACATATACACTGAGCTCGTAAAGTTTGGAATAAATTCAATTAATCGTTATTGAAGGATTTTCACAGGAAATCCTCGGACACGTCAACCTTATTTTATAAAATGTCACTTTTTTCAGCCATCGATTTTTTTTTTGTTTTGTTCGTTTTTGAGCTATGACGTCATCGACAATTTTTTTAAATGACAACCCATATTTTTTTTCACGGATTTCGATAGAGCACATTTTTCTGAGTGCGAATATGTCAAAAACATAGTACCTTTAACATTAAAGTTTTCGAGATATTTGGTTGCAAAGTTTATAAAATGTACCATGGCACCATGCATAAGCTATCGGGCGGGTCAAGATTTTTAATAGCTTATTGATTCTAATAGCTTATAGCTTATTACATTTTAAAAGATTAAGGAGTAATATTATTTATTTTGGTAGCTTATCGAACATTTTGAAAGATTTGGGAGTAATCTGTTTAATTTTTTAACAACAATTTAAACAAATAAAAAAATATTTTAACAAATAAATGATAAATAATTAAAGTAAAAAATAAAATCAGAGTAAATTTTCAAAGTGACCTCCATTCACTTCCTGGCAATATTCCATCCGCCACTGAAACTCCTGCAGAACCTTACCAACAGTATCGGGTTGAATGGTTCGAATTTCATTGCGAATTCTGTCCTTTAATTCTTCGATGGTATTTGGTCTATTGAAATAGACTTTGCTCTTTAAATAGCCCCATAAAAAGTAGTCTAGGGGAGTGAGATCTGGAGATCTAGGGGGCTATTCGATAGTTCCCCTGCGACCAATCCAATGGTTAGGAAATACATGGTTTAAATAATCGCGAACGATCACTGCAAAATGGGGTGGTGCACCGTCTTGTTGGTACCATATCGTGTGATGGGGCAGATCTGGATCTACGTCATTTGGGTAAAGTACCGCAAGTGCAGGGACTAAGTCGTCTCTTAAAAATTCTAAATATATTTCACCTGTTAATACGCCTTCAAAGAAAAATGGGCCCAAAATACGATTACCTACAATACCAGCCCAAACGTTAACTTTTTGTGGAAACTGACTACGAGTTTCCATTTTCCAGTGTGGATTTTCAGGAGACCAATATCTACAGTTTTGCCGGTTAACTGTGCCGTCGAGATAAAAGGTAGCCTCATCAGAAAAAACAATATTGCGTAAAAATCCGTCGTCATCAATCAGGCGTTGCAACATGGTTTGGCAAAACTGTAACCTACGGTCAGGATCATCTTCGTTTAACTCTTGGACCAAAACCACTTTATACGGATGCCATTTGTTCAATTTCAAATATTTCAAGACGGAGATTTGAACTATTCCGTTGTTTGCCGCCACTTGGCGGGTGGGTAAATGGGGATTTTCTTGAAGCTCTAGTAGAACATTCAATTTAACATCTTGTTGCACTGGTGGACGACCCGTTCTAGGGCGATCTCTCGTATGACCCACTTCTAAAAACTTGTGTTCTATTTTGCTAACGGTGGACTGTGTAATTGGTTCTCTGTTTGGATATTTGTTGTTAAATAAACGGCAAACTTCTACTTGTGTGCGAGCTCTGTCCCCGTAACCGATCATCATCAAAATTTCGATTCTTTCCCTTTCACTCAAACGACGGACCATTTTTAAATAAAATGAATTATGATGGAATAATGATTAATCAACTTACTTAATGATATTATTCAACTGATTAAAACACAAACTTGCGAGGAAAAACTTCAAAATTGTGACAACTGTCAAAACTGTTGTTTTTCCTGCGCTTTCTTGATAAATGATTAGCATTTGGTCATCGCTTGTATAATTCATTCTTAAAACTTTGCAACCGAATATCTCGAACACTTTAATGTTAAAGGTACTATGTTTTTGACATATTCGCACTCAGAAAAATGTGCTCTATCGAAATCCGTGAAAAAAAATATGGGTTGCCATTTAAAAAAATTGTCGATGACGTCATAGCTCAACACGAACAAAACAAAAAAAAAATCGATGGCTGAAAAAAGTGACATTTTATAAAATAAAGTTGACGTGTCCGAGGATTTCCTGTGAAAATCCTTCAATAACGATTAATTGAATTTATTCCAAACTTTACGAGCTCACTGTATAAGCCTTCAGAAGAGATGAAAAAAAACGGTAAATGACATTTACTTGGGTAGGCAAGCCTGGATACGATAAAATCAATGAATTTGGATTCTACTGTAGGAAACAGGCAAATGGTTCACCGTTCACTATTAAATACTGACCCAAGAGCATATTGGTCTGAATGTTATTGACTTGTATAATAACCTGCGTCTATAATAACCTGCTAGTCCTAAGAAGGATTTATTTCTTTTTGAGTTTTAGGTTGTGGAAAATTTTAAATGCAATCTATTTTTGCGGGATTTGGTTTTACACCATTTTCTGTTGTGACGTGTCCTAAATAAGCATCTTCCTCTGTGAGAAATTCGCATTTATCAGGTTGGATTTTTAAGTTAGCTTTTTGAAGTCGAAATTTCGTGTCCATTTCGACTATAAATGCGGTTTTTTAAATGTTTTCAGAGTCTATTTCTATCTGATGAAATCCAGATCGAAATATGACAACGTCCTAGTTGGTCATGTAAATCAGAAATGGTAGGTAGAGGATATTTATCGTCGATAATTAATTCATTTAGTTTAAGGTAATCTATTACAACTCATCATTTTTATTTGCTAGAGGCCTATAATTTTTTGGGAACTACCCAAACTAGAGACGACCAAGGGTAAATGGAAGGTTGAATTTAAATATACCTTGCTGAAGCATTTTTGAAATTTGAGTTTTGTTTTTTGAAATTTGACTTCTTTGTGAATTTGTGGATAACGATAAGATTTAGTAAAAGCGGGTTTTGCATTGGTAGTGTCAATCGAAAGTTTGATTTGTTTTGTAAATGATAAGTTGTCACCTTCTAAATAGAATATGTCCGAAAAGTTAAGACATAAATCTGTTATTATCTTTTTCTTCATAAATTAAGGTGTAATCTTAATTGGTCTACGATCAAAGTTATTGTATCTAAAATTCTTTTGGTTTTTGCTACCATTAATATTGAATATTTGGTTGGAATTTTGAAAAGGTTCGAGTTTTAAGTTCATCCAGGAGCTCTCTACATAAACGTCTAGTATACCCATGAGCATTCATTGCTATCATTTATTATAATTGTGCTTATTTTCCCTTGATATAAATAAATGCATCGTTATTAAGAGGGCTTTTGCCCAAACATTCCCCCGTTTACGTCCATTTGCCGAGCGAAATGAAAAACAACACTTAATCATAGCACACTCGAAAGCGTCGGCGAAAAAGAATTAATGCAGTGTTTCAATAACCGCAGAAAAATAATGGGAACACGTCGCGCGTCGGTCTGGTATCTCAAACAATAAATTATGATTCTCTCTTTTTTCTTGGCTTTTAAATACACGTTGTTTTCAGCGAAATCGTTTATTTTTGGTTGAAATTGATATGTAAGTACACCAAACACCATCATGAAATAACGAATAAGAATATATCGTATGACATGCTATCCAGTGGCGTACATATGTATGGATTTTGCTATGTTTCTAGTTCGTTTTTCTCTAGCTTTCTGTTCGTTCCTTCTTTGTGAGACATTGTTTTGGTCTGTTTTTCATTACTTTTAAATTCCTCATAAAGCCCTCCTCATAAATTCCTCATATTCCCCTCTAGTGACGACATAGAAACCACTCCCGTTAAGACGAGAAGCCGTAAACTAAAACTTACCGGTTTATTTATATTTTGTAAAATTTATGAGTGCTTAAATTAGGCCAACGACATCCTAGCAGCGAGGTAGATTAACATCGGTAGATTAGCTGCCTGTTGAAGAGTATCATAAATGGTAAACATAAATATAATATGTTCCAAAATAAACATGCCTGAATACCTCGGATACTTCCATCGATTAATTTCCAGATGAGCACTTAAATAAATGAAAACATTTAAATTTCAATTCAAATTAGACGTTCTAAATTCGACTAGTCGTTCTAAATTTGTCGAATAGTTGGGAAATGTAATATCAAAACATTGTTATAATCCATTATCAATTTTACTCCAGAATAAAATAAATGCTTGATTGAAACGCCCTTCGAAAAGTATCGAATGATTATGTAAGTTCGATAAGAGGGTAGAATTAGACGATAAAACTGCTACTTATTATTATTTGTTATTATAGCAAATATATCACTGGCTATTAAGAACAATTGTTCTTAATAGCCGGAAGAATGTTCCATTTTAAATATCGAAAGGAAGATACATTATAATTATTAATAAATAACGAACGTATCTTGCGGCTTTACTTTCATATCATCGCTCCATTCGCGACTTATCGAAAATGAAAGAAGACTTCATTTGGAATGTATAGAAGAATATTAGAGATGTAGTCGCTTTGTGTTTATTACCAATACTATTTCGAACAGGAATGTTCTATTTTTAATATAATTCGAACCATATCGAAAGGAAGAAAATAGGTTATAATTATTAATATATACGTATCACGAAGGTATCTTGCGGCTTTATATCTAGATCATTGCTTGCATTGAAACCTTATCAATTCCTAACTTAACGAAAACGAAAGAAGAGAGGTATAAACTCCTGATCAATATAAGGGATATTACTATTTATGCTGTTTGTCGAATTTGTCGAAGGATTGCTATACATTTTAGATTTTTGTTTTCAATTATCGTAATTTCCAAGGAACATTTCATACCTTAAATTGCCTTCGAGAAACGTCGAACTGTGAGTAAGCTCGTCACTTTTTAAGAAAACACCCTACGATAAAACCCCCGCTTTAAAATTCTTCCGTTAATAGTTTTTTCCGACGAGAAACGTAGAACTGTGAGTAAAATGACACTCTTTAAGAAAATGTAAAATTCCTTATCAATATTAACATATTTGCGATTGAATAATAAGGGATTATTATTTTTGCTGGTCGCATTTGTGACCCAATGAAACTATACCTCGTAAGTATGTATAATTTTATGATATTATATTTATATCTTTATGGCTGGGTAGTAGTCTTAGCGAATATCAGATTTAGTTGTTTTTCTCTGAGCTAATTTGATATTGGCGCAAAAATCGAATTAAAAATGTCATTCGTAGTAGAATTTGTCTTCAATTATCGTAATTTCGAACGAAAATTACATATTTCAAATTTCCTCCGAGACAAATCGAACTGTGGGTAATAAACACGCTGACTTTTTAAGCAAACATCCTATGATAAAATCCAGTAATTACATTTTTTCCGTTAAAATTTCCTTGAAAAATATGAAAAGGTGCAAAAATCGAATGAAAATCTCTTTCGAAATTTATTGCACTAAGGATTGCACTAAATAGTAGAATTTGTGATCAATTATCATAATTTCGATCAAAAACTTAATATATATTTCAAATTTCCTTTGAGAAAAATCGAACTGTGAGTAAAAAACACTTTTTAAGCAGACATCCTATGAAAAAATATATTTTTTCCGTTAAAATTTCCTTGAAAATATATGAAACGGTTCTCAATATTTTCCTCAATAACTGTAGGATATCAATTAGGGCATTATTCTGCATTTCCAGAAATTATTAGCTTGTGAAAAATTTTGCCGGGGTGCAGGGGTCATTTTTGTCTATTCCATTCGACATTTTGCTATATTTTCAAACAGTGTACACCGAACAGAGGATGTTCAGTACACCGTACACCGAAGAGTGTACTGAACATCCATATTATTAGCAATTTAAATTTCTTCTCGTTAAAATTATGTCACCGTAGTCATATTAGCAAACGTTTAATTGTCTTACACTGAAAGAATTTAAAATCGTTTCATTATTTTAACTTTAAAGGAATTGGTACCTAGTTGTTATGTCGGCGACTAAACAATAACAGCGGATGTGGACAATTCTATTTTTATAAGGAGATATTCGCCATCTTTTTATTCTGAGAAGCATTCGTTGAATTAAAATGAGCAAACCCATTCCATACAGGAACATAATTATTATAGACGCCAATAAATATTTGAAAATATATGCTCTGAAATATATAGTCTACTTGGGGACTATATATTTCTTGGGGACTATATATACAACGTTCTTTTTTGAAAGTGATTACAAAATTGGTAAAAATGGTCTTAGCGGCTTCATTTTAACGGGTCTACCACACTGTAACAGGGTAAGGGATGGGTGCTTTTTCGCCTAAACATGTCCTACTGCGGTTAGGGTTTTTTTTATAACAAAACTGATTTTTTTAAATTTTAATTAATAAATAAATTAATAAATAATAATTAATTAATAAGTTAATGCGTCAAATCAAACGAAATTTTTTTGCTCGAAAAAAAAAGAGGACGGATTGTCGAGTCCGACACCTACATCAAATTGTTTTGTAATAACTTTCAAAAAAGGACGATGTACTGGGGACTAATAGACATATTTTGGCTAAAGCAGTCTCAAGAATTTTATGTGATAGAAAGCAAGAATTTAGGATCTACCACAACAGAACTCCAACGAACAATTGCCGAGCGGATGTCTTGGTATACTTTTATTATATATAAACAAAACAAAAAAAGTATCCACATTCTTTCGGTAAACGTTGATAGAAAACAACATAATATGTATTATCATAGAATACGAAACGCCTTTCTCCTTGATCCGTTGCCGTAACTTGTATTTCGTCCAACTCTGAATCCTGTGGCATATTCTCCATGCCGATGACTCGAGGTTAACTCTGATAGACGTTTTAGAAATATATTAACAGTATATTATAATACCAGGAAATTATAGGAATCCGGAGCAGATTATAAGCCCCTTAGCTGGAAAAGTACAGTTACTTATTTATTTAAACAATACCCAACGGATGTTGAGTGTATCAGACTAATAAACTTAGAGAAAAACATCAGCATCGAAAAAATACTATAGCGGGTTAGTGAAATATTCTAAAAAGTATGTTTCTGGTAAACCCTCTTTCCACTACCCCATATAGTGAATATGCTGGCCCCGAGGTGAGACATTTTGGCAATGCAACTTAAAAAACTCTTCCCAAATTTCCAGGCTTCCATATAGAAGAAAAATTTTATTTACACAATTATTTACAATTTTTGTTTGCTAATTTCTACGTTGAGTATTGCATAAAGAGCAAGACAAAGCATCACTGTGATGCTTGAACGAGCAAGTGCAAGTAAATTATATTACAATTCAAAAAAATCATAATGGTACATGGCAAAAAGAACATTATACATGTTCATACACATATTCAAATAACACACATTCACACCCTAACACCACACAATGCACTCGAAAGATGAGCTGTGATACGCGTGTCGCAGCACATTACTAAAAGTTATAAACTTGTCTTAAATCATGTTCCGTCACTGTGCATAGCCATATACTAGAACAACTGAATCGGTGAGTTCGAAGACCGTACATGTCCAAAATCAGCGTTCCGAGAAAATCAATAAAAACCTTTTAACGTTGAAACTACTTGACATAGACTATCGGCATGCATAGAAAAGTTTTAGATCTCGTGGTTTGCAATGTGTTTTTAATGGTAGTTTTTCGGAAAATAAAATAGTCTATCAGTGACAGGTAAAAAGGGGGGATGGACTTGTACGGTTCTTGAACTCAACCCTGTATATAAAAAGAAACAGATGATTTTTTTTAATTTTTTTAATATTTCTTCAAAACAGGAAAAATACATATCAAAACTGCCATCTTAATCATCTAATCATCATTTTCAGCACTTGTGGTTTTCCATGATGTGATGTGGTAATAGAATTCCAATACTTCACCTTGGGTATAAGTCATTACCTTCTTGATGTCCACGATTTTTTTTTCATTAATCGGAACAGGTTCCTTATATGCCTTAATATTGGGCAGAGGTGGGCTGTTCTTATGCTCTTTTAGCAATTTAAAAGTATCGGAGTGTAAACCATCTATATACTCCCACGTTTTAACATATCCCGGATTTGAACTTTCATACAGGAACTGCCTATAGTTTGACACAGCAAACGTTTCTTTCTTGGAACCGGTACCTCGAGTGCTACATGTTTTTTTATAGTAATCAGGCCACCAGTTTTTAAAATCAGTAATATCAGTGTATCGGATTTGTTTCACAGTAAATGGTTGCTTTTTTCTGGAAGTCAATATTAAATCCTCATATTCTTCTGGAATATAAATTCGATCATGTTTTCTAAAATTCCGTTTTACACAACCAAAATCCCTATCGCAGGGCAAAAACGAATGGCCTCTTATTGGAAAATAATGATAGATTTTGTTGAATCTTTTGGTTGCCTGTAATGCTAAGAGGAAACGAACCATTGTTTGGTTTCGGTTCTGCCCTGCACATCCATCGGAAAACAAATGCAGTTCAGTGATTAAGGAACGTGCAAACTTCATTAGGTCCCTTCCGACCTTGACCTTCATGGTAAGTATAAAAATGACCAGTATTCTCCTTAAGGTTGTGTATTTGGAATGCGAATACCCAGAGCTGCCTAAAATAAAATATTTCCTGCACAGGTATGTGCGGTAGTGGCATGTTTTGCATATAGTCAAAAGCTAGTCCCATCACTTCTGGTCGTTCAGTACACAAGGTTTGCACTTCTTTAATTTTATTATAAAACTTCTTCGCCCGCCTTTTATGGACCATTAGTTCCGCTGCAACCACTCTCTTTGCATTATCGTTAAGGCTAACATCTTTGAGCCTCGTTCCATGTCTTTCGCACTCCGAGCATACATCAACCTGTGGTCTCCCAAACTTAAGATTGAAGTTCTCGTTGAAATATTTTAGATAGAATTCGTATTTAACTAAATTTTCCAACTCTGGATATTTCCCGACAAAAAGACATGCATTTTCTTTACATCCAAAGATGCATCTAAATAACGAACGGTTTTGGAGGAATAATGTGAAGCTTTGACCGGAAACGCCTCAATATGCTCTTTAATTTTCTGAGTCCATTCGTCGCATAAAGCACGAGGTCTATTATTATGCCTGCCTCTAAGATCCTTTGGTGATTTAGCTGCCAAAAGTAGGGTGTTCAGGCGCTGAACTTGCCAGTGCGATATGGCATGAAGGCTTATAAATGCCTGTTTGCATACGGAAATTCGATTTGAGCCTTTCAAAACGAAGTACGAAAAGTTTGATTTTCTTTCTTGTTTGTTTTCCGCACTTCTCACGCGATGTCTCTGGATTGGTTTTGCTTCCATGAGTCCTTGTAAATACGTGTCTTGCTCGTTTTTCGACGTACGGCTGAGTAGATTAGATAAAAGGTTTCTTTTTTCTTCCTCGGTAAACTGTTGCATGCATTTTTTTGTACAACTAAAAAATAAAACAGCTATTTTGAAATTCAAGTCAAACTCATTAAAATTAACTTACCTACACGCAGGTCCTACAGTCTTTGCATCAACATGTTTTCCCTTCTTAGAAACATATGCCTGACCTTGCAAACGTGCTGTTTTTATTTTGTTGTGTTTCCAGCTAGCGACATTTCTTTTTCTTTTTCTGCTACCACTACTAGATGTACTGACTCCTTCACTATCACTGGATGACATAATTTTACTTGAAAAATCGCGAATATCAAACTATTTATTACAATGCACATACACACGAAGTGAACGCCGTTCATGTAAACAAGCAACTGACCACTATTTTGTTGTTGAGATGAAAAACCGTACAAGTCATGTACGGTTTTTCTCCCCATTTCACGGGAGCAATCAGCTCTGCGACGTAAACGGCCAAGTATCTAGTACGGTTTTTAAGCTCAATCGATGAAGAGACAAATTTTAAACAAAATGGCTATCTTACTTTAAAATGTCAAATTTTGGACTTGTACGGTTTTCGAACTCATCGATTCAACTGTACTTATTGATTAAATGCCAAGTTCTAAACAATAGAGAATGAGACGAAATAAAAAAAACCAAATAATAAAATAAGAGAAAAACTAAAATCACTAGGTCAGACAAACACCTATAGCTGAGAAAGATTACGATAATATCATTAATTAACACATATTAATGACGAATGATCAAATACTTTTTATTTCAGATTTATTAAACCCAGAATGATATTCCGATTTATCGAAAATAGCCAGTGCCTTTATATGTTTTTCTAACTTTCTAAAGTTAGCTAGGGCGTGCCGCAGGGGTTAGTACTTGGCCCGGTGCTATTTATAATTCACATCAATGACATGTCAAATAATTTAACCTCAGAAGCAGTTTCTATTTAATATGCCGACGATGCTACGTTTTTAATTAGGTATAATCTTCTTACCGACTTATGTTACCGACAATATTACAGAATCGGAATATATAATTAAAAAATTGTCGGAAAAATACTTTTATTTTGTATCTATTTTTATACACCAATGTATAAATATGTGTAACGTCTCCAAATATGAATTTGTCCTGAATTAAATTTGCGATATTTGTATTTTCACAATGATTTTCAAATATTTTAATTTTTCTTTTTGGTATTTTAGTACTTTTTTACGTTTATAAACAATACTTTTGTATATAATTTTCTATTCTATTAAATATGCCACGATCTCTCAAATGAACGTATTCACCAATTAATGCTTTCTATGAAAGCATTCGTGGCCCATTATTGGGTAGCAAATTAAATTAACATCAATTGGAATAGAATCAACGTCAAAGCGTAGTGAAAAAGTGCAGAACATCGCGCGGCGTCCAATAAGTTCTCTGTCAATTAACATCATGCAGATCGCAGATGTAATCACCATTGGGAGTCCGCTCGTCAGCCTGTAGGGTAATTAAATAAAATTGCAATCGTTAATTGCTACGGCCTCGGGGCAACGATCCGACATTACAAATCAGTGCGGGTTGTACCTTTGATTTAATTAGTAGGTACTGTCGATTTATTTTGGGGAAGTGAAATATTGGCAACTACACTGCGCAACTTATTTAACGCACAACCAAAAAGTTAACTCAAATTTGACGTTATGTATTTTCGACAATTTTTGTTCGTTTTGGTCGATTTTTTTTCAAATTGTAGGTTTTTCTCTTAGGAATATCACCGTCTTAGTTGTTTTGGTAAAACGAATGATTTTGATATTATACCAGGTGCTATAAAAAAGTTATGTTTTTTTCCGAAATTTCAAAACGTCCTGTGGCCTATACAAGGTATTGCAAGTTATTGCAATTATAGCCAATTTAAAGCCTCATGTTTTTTCTATGTTTTCTTTTTTTATTCATTTGTTTATCTCTGTTACTTCATAAAATATCCAATTTTTGAGTTGACGTGATTTTTATTAAATTTATTAACTTTCTTTTTTGCCAAGTGCTCATTATTTATTACTCATTATACTGGTTCAATGCCTCATTTTGCGTTCTGTTTTCCTTGATATCTTATAATTTATTGAGAGATGCAAGGTGTTTTAGAAGAGAAAAAGGTCTTAAAAGGACAAAAACTCAAAAAACATACCTAGAAAAATGGATTGCTTTAATCAATAAAACAACGAATAATAGGAAACAAAACAAAAGTAAATAGAGAATTAGTATCTGGTGTTTCCACCCCTTCCGCGAATGACCTCCCGACATCTTTGGTTCATACTTAAAACCAAAGTTCTGATTAGGTTCTGATCTAGGCCATTCCATAATTCGACTAGGCGTCCATTCTTGTAAATTTTGGGGTTGTCGTCCCTCACTTCGTAACCGCCGACCGATAAAATCCCAAACATGTTCAATGGGGTTAAGGTCGGGGCTACGGGCTGGCCAGTCTATGTGATCAATTCCTACTTCTTCCAGATAATTTCTCACGATAAGACTCGTTTGGGGACGCGCATTGTCTTGCATAAGTAAAAAATTGGGTCCTAAATAGGGGGCATAAGGCAAATCATGTGCTTCAAGAATGTCTGTGATGTATCTGTCAGAATTGAGATTTCCATTCACAGTTACCAAGTCCGTTCGCCCAGTCAAGATATTCTGCCCCACACCATGACGGATCCACCACCATATAAAGTTGTGTGCAAAAAATTGCATTGCATGACTGTATCGCTCATCGGGTCTTCGGTAGACGCGATTACGTCTGTCACAATTATACAAACTGAACCTTGACTCATCAGTCCAAAGAATACGTTCCCAATCTGCTTCCATCCAATTAACGTGCTCATTGGCAAAATTCAATCTGGCTCTTCGATGATCTACTGTTAATGCGGGTCCTCGAGCAGCAATCCTGGGTCTTAAATTTGCCTCCCTCAGTCGTCGGCGTACAGTTTGAACGCATATGAGTGGACCACCTGCGTCTTGAAGTTGTGCTCTTAAATGTGTTGCAGTTATAAATCGTTGTCTTACAGCATTTACTCTTAAAAAGCGATCCTGGATAGCAGAGGTAACACGAGATCTACCTTGACCGGCCCGTCTGGAATGTTCTCCTGTTTCCGCGTACCTTTGAATTGCTCTCGCTATAGTTGTGTGAGACACTCTCAACCTTCCAGCTATGCGGTTGTAACTCCACCCTTCACCATGTAATGTAGCTGCCTCAACACATTCATCACGAGTTAAATTTCTGGTTTGGCGTTCCATTATTCACTAATTATTGCTGGACTGTCAACAAAAAACTAATGACACAGTTGTCAGTTTATTACGTGTAATCTTCGATTTCCATAGCTTGCTAGCTGTTTGAGTTGTCCGATAAATGCATTTCATGTGAATAAAAGCATATGGTGTTTCAAAACGGTGTATTTCATGAAGTAACAGAGATAAACAAATGAATCAAAAAATAAATGTAGAAAAAACATTACATTGGCTATAATTACAATAACTTGCAATACCTTGTATAGCCCACAGGACGTTTTGAAATTTCGGAAAAAACATAACATTTTTATAGCACCTGGTATAATATCAAAATCATTCGTTTTACCAAAACAACTAAGACAGTGATATTCCTAAGAGAAAAACCTACAGTTTGAAAAAAAAATCGACGAAAACGAACAAAAACTGTCGAAAATACATAACGTCAAATTTGAGTTAACTTTTTGGTTGTGCGTTAAATAAGTTGCGCAGTGTAATTTAGAAATAAATTTTTCGGATAATTTTGGTATAAAATTCAAAATTTCTCGACGGCGGTACACCGGATCGCAAAATGCAAACTAAAAAAATGTGTGTAATTAAATTCTCTACAAATTACATCTTATAAAATTTTCCCATTTTCCTAACCGTTTCTCAAAAAATCGAGAAAAACCAATAGGTATATATATTAATGAAAATCTCAGAAATGTCATAGAAACTTAAAATATAAAAAATATTTCATTCTTCTCAATTAAAATATTTTTAACGTTTTTTACAACATCGTTGTACTTACAATTTTCGGTATAAGATGCGCAGAAACGACTGCGCAGACGCAGAGAAACGCATACAAAAAAATTCACACTTGTGTTTTCCAATTATCAGTTGCTTTCCTAATCAACTTAATACATTTTTTCATAAATTAAGAAGTCTTATGTAAATTCTATATGGTCATTACAAATCGCTACAATCATAACAAATCAAAAACGATGATTTTTTTCCTACTTCGACTGGCCCAATACCTTTATGACCATATATAGTCAATTTAATTCTGCTGAAAACAAACTTATCGTCTTGGCCCTAATAGTCTTGTTTCTCGATTAATTGTTTGGTGGAGAGAAATCGGGGGAAAATCATGTAGTTCTCATCTGGTCCGACGTCCATTTTTTTTTTCTAAAACGGAGGGTCCACGAATTTTGCTTCACCATAATAGTTTTCACACACAGAAAAATGTCAAAATGGCAAAAAAAGAACAGCTTAGTAAAAGTATTTCGGTAAACCCCGTAACGCTTCGGAGAGCCAAACTTAGCAGTAAACGCCTTAAAAGCCTTAACAGAAAAAGCCTTAAAAAAGTACACTCAAAATGATATATAAAAATATCCAATCCCCAAGGGCGCCTGTGTCACGACTCGAAGCAATGAACCTATTTGCTTGATAGGAGCCTCTGTAAAATTCCAATTAAAGCTAATGCTACACCTCGGTGATAATGAGACGCTCAGTTTATTATTTAATTAATCAAGTTGGCCGGCCACGCCCACGCCAATCGGCCTCACCCCATAAAACGAAATTCCGCAAACTATTCCGGGAGCAGCAGCTCAATTTCACCCTCACGTGCGAAAGCACAGCGAGGAGGAATATTCATCAGAGCGCAAAAATTCAACTTGATCCTTACAAATAAGCTGGTGGGTTTGCAGACGTTGAGTTTAACGCATCTATGGGTTTAAATTTTCGCGCGAGAAAATTGACGGAGAAGGATTTAGCTGCAGGTATCGAAGTTGTCATTTTATATTCAGTATATGTATTTACTGTACTAATATAGCCCGCACGGCTTAAAGTGAGGTCAGCTAATTTTAGAATGTGTAGCGGGTTTGTAATTTAGTTCAAACAAGCCATCCCTGTATTAAAAACTGCTCCGTTGATAACATACAGACAAATATGAGCAAAAAGCCCATTTTAGACTAATTTCGAAGAAGTAATGGACTACTTCCGTTAATTACGTATCCCCTGATTGCCTATCTCGTTTCCTTCGATTGCCTATAACATTTCCCCGGATAGTTTTCAGCGTTGTTTTTCCCTACATCAGACCCCTACCGACTGGTAGGGGTCTGGTGTAGCATACAATTTTATTACTGATAGTTTTTATGTATCTTTATTAATACCATTTAATACTCAGTATCTGAATGGGATTTCTGTACGAGAAGTTCAAGCATATTAATATTATTATCTATGAAACTGATATCCCGAGAAACAACTGGAACAAGAATCAAAATGCCAAACGGCACAAGATTAAATTAGTAGATGATCCGTCACTAAAGTTACACTTTACACATTACTTAAACTCTAAGCAGGATGAGGATTTAGAGATCCAGAGAACGGCGGTTGCCTTTCATATGAGGCCAACAATTTATAGTTTTATACTAAGCCTCACATGTACCAACTTAAGGTAGTAGTACTCTAATGAGTTTGCCCTACACGAACCTAGTAGTTTCTTCCATTCGTGACTGACGAACTGTCTACCGTTATCAGATATTAAGATATTGGAACGCCTAACATTCCTATTGTATTAACACTGTAAGTATATCCGCATAGTCTAGGAAACGTCCAATTTTTAAATGTCAATACAGCCACCGAACGTCGGCTACTGATAACATTTGTTTATCGTATTCCATTCAACATTTGCTTGACATGTAGACGATTTATTCTGCCATTATATCTACACTTAAGATGAGAAACACACAAACCATTATGTGGTTCAAACCGTTTACCGCGAACAATAGCAGAAGCTGTGAAATATACGGTCCGAAACTTGTAGACATACAGTTCGCTGAAGTGAGCGGTATATAAAATTAGTTCATTTACTAAAGCAGGAGTAAAATATAAATCTGCGTATTGTTCCTCTATGAATTGTAGCAATAGCTCAAAATTATTGCGTATAGATATCCATTTGATGCTCTTCTATAAATTTCTAAATATATTTTGAAATTGCAGTTTTGAAAACAAGACGGAAATGGCTCCAAGATCAGTTCCTTCTTGAACAAAAATCTTTAGAGCATTTATTACGCGTTCACTTTAATGCTGGTGATCTATTACTTACTTCTCAAATAATGGCGAGCAAAGCAGCCCGGCCTAATTGACAACTGCTTCTATATACTGAAAGACGTATGTGTAACAGCAGCAGACTTTATCATCTCTTCTATAATATCCATCATCATAGTTCGTCACCGTAAACTCTATTTCCTTTATTCACTAACTCTTATTAATTGGAAGTTGTGACCACATGTCAGCCGTTCATCAGGATAAACGCACTCGAGTTTATCGCCACATTTCAAGGCAATAACTAACCCGTTTATTTACTAGACGAGACTAGATTAACATATCTGTACGTCTTGAGAAGTGCTTGATTTATGTTTTCATCAAGACGGCTGCGAACGTCGTGATATGCTGCTTGTTCAATAATCCATATAAGTGCACCAACATGGATGTTCCATACTTTTGACTGTGCAGCAATTTGTGGTTAAACAGCCCCCCCCCGTGTTTTCTATTAAAAAATAACTTACTAAGTAACTTTCTGTAGGTATATGAATATATTTATTATAGGACTTAACAGGTTGAGACACCTATTTGTAACTATAACACCGGTTAGATTGATGAGCATTCACGTGTGGGCTTCTCACTATCGCCTTCATTACTATAATCCTGTGTACTGTGGTATGTCATTGTTCACATAACCGAACAATATGGTATTATAGAAGATCTATCTCCCCTCTGCTGCGTGCTGCATGAAAATGATGTTCAAGCATGAATACATAATTAAACACATTTCCCAGAGTATACCCGACAGATGTAGATAGAGCATAATTATTATGAAATAATTAGTATGGAAACAATAAGAAAAAGGGCTTTCATCACTGCGATCTTAACAAGAAATATTATATAAAATACCAGTACTGCGAAAATAGTTTAATTGTACTATCAAAATGGAAACTTCCCCTACATAAATCACTGAAAAACTCATAATTGAAATATGTCCCATTATCGCAGTAAACTAATAGTGGTCAACCGTATATGACCTCAAAACTAGGGACTGTATAAACAAAATACAGCTCAAAAGTTATTATGAAAAAAGGGCAAGATTTTACGGCATAAAACGTTTCGTTTTTACACCAATTATTGTTTTTTTTGCATACAAAAGAGCTTTAAAAATGTTCACAATACAAACATAATTTTAGCCATCGACAGTACGCCATACATAACTAACGTAGATTCTAACTTCTTATTTACAGTAGGCATTCCACGGTATCTATAAACGATCGTGTACATACATACATTTCTATAAAGGTCATCTACCGAACACATTCGCAAATATCTATTTTTATAGCAACTGCCAGATAATCAGCTAGTCACTTTAGGAACTTTAACCTCATGAATGAAATATTTCTTCCAGCGAATTATATATAGTTATCTCTAATGTATTTCCAGACATACGAAGGAAGTCCATTATGAACAATTTGCTGTTGTTAGATAACAGCAAACGATGACATTTCCTTTAGGGTATTAAATTATATGAACTATACATATTTGTAAAAGACGCCATGGAATTAAAAAATATCATACTTCTTATGGGAACTGCAAATAAATGGATAGGGAGTTTCTAAATTAATCGAACAATAGATCCAAGTTGCCGCCAAGAATATTTCACTTGCACTTGCTTGATGTATTTGGAAACTCTCTACATTGGATACATTAACAGTAAACATAAATTCCATATAAAGTAGATTTATTTTGAAATAAACGTGGATAAAATTTACGAATTTACGAAAAGGGCTTTAAGAACGTATTTGAATTTAATTCCTATGTTGAACACGTTTTGAATAATAAGTTTCCAAAGTGGCGGTAATAATAAAAAATAAAAAAATAAGTTCATCCTTATTACCAAGATGTGAAAAAAAATAATTATATTATAGCGGACAAATATTTAATTAATACAATTTAATTACAAAGTGTACAATTTAATTACCTGATTGGAAATAAAATAGTAGACTCGCTAATTGGTTATGCCAAAACCATTTTACCCAAAAACACAACACTGTTAAATCTGCCTTTCAATTATTGAAACACGTACGGTAATTTGGAAGGCCATCATGTTAATGTCATAAAAGAGAAAAAGTGCTCGGTTGATTCCTGAATATCTTTTATTTCCAAATAGGTTCATGGAACAGAAGAGACTGTTAACGCTCCTGCTCGAAAATGTACACGAATTTAAATGTACAGGCAGTTGATAATACAATTTCCATAATAAGTATTTCTGAATATGTCTTGTCTGATGTGAACGTTATTTTGTTATAGTACGCTAATCGTCGAAAGTCCGTCATTTTGAATATGCTACCCCCAAGACCTATAGAGCAACATATTTTGAGTCGATTCAAAAATGACAAATGACACCAAATGGCGAAATTATTATAATTAATATGACAAAAAGATTTGCATGAATAGCATATTTATCAGCCCTATGGATGATAATTAATAATCTATTTAATATTTATTGTGATAAAAAAATCGTGCTTTGCAAAACCTTCGATTGAAATTTTGAGTGGATACGGACCATAAATGGTAAAAATACGCCATCTTGAATATTTGATTTTACAAAAACTGATATGCGATCCAAAAATACTCGCAATACCAACTGGACCATAAATGGTAAAATGGTATAAGTTCAGATGTATTATAGTTTAAAATGTGTAATTACACTAATAAAAGAAACTAGTTGGCTTGTTATAAACAAACCTACATTACATTACATGCCTCGATTAGAATGCTAAGGCTGCCTAACTGATGTCAACGTATCCACCACTTTAGTGGATGACATCATGGGAAGTGAAAAAACGTGTTCCTTCTATTAGGGGCTCCATGACTAAACGGAATGTTTTCCATACAAGCCACACAGTACTGTCTCGTTCTGGTGCACGCGAACGTAACATCAGCGCATACGACGTGACAGAAATCAAAATTAATGCGCCGGGAATGTAAGCAGACCGAAAACTGAATCATACGATGATGCCTACCATGAAATATTTATTTTCACATCAACACTTTAAGTAAACCGCTAAAATACGTATTGCCGGTGTTTACCGGTAGCTGCAGATAAAAATAACAGCTTGGGGCACTTGGGATTTTCGGTAGTTTAGTACACAAAATATTCTTCCTGGCGATGACATTGCGTTTATACAAAAATCTTCAGGCCGAGGGCAATGATTTTATAATAATTGTCGGCAGTTGCGCCACATAGAGTTTAACATTTTCTTAGATGCGTGTATATTCTTATATGTAACTATAGATTTGATTGACCTATATGTATATCATGTACCGTCACTTTCATAGTACAGCGAAATCAATTATTGTTTTAATACGAATCTATAACGATGTATAACAACACAATATTTACCCACGGTTTTATTTACAATTACCTATTTTGAAGTTGCAATATCTGAGAATCTATCGAGTTTGCAATGGCAGACTAAAATATAACAAACAATAAGTAGTATGTCTTGTGAGTTTGACAATTATTATGAACATACTTGAACATACATGAACATACTTTTGAGTTTTAATTCAATTTTAATATCGCTAATCGGCAATAGTTACGTTTTCAAGAAGTGAGCAAGTAAGTCGATATTTTAATAATTTATGGACAATGTGGCAAAAACGCTGCAGAAGCTGAACGCCTAATCCTAATCCTAATCGACGCTCCCATCCATCGAGGCAATACATAATTTTCTTAATTAGAAAGATGCGTGAAGAGCAACAAGACAAGTTTTAATGTCATGTTTTAGCATTCGTGATTCTGAATCCCATAGCATCCACAAGGGAAATCGGCCAAGAACTGGATATTCGCCACCAATAAAGTATGCACACATTGAAACACGGGTCTCCCTTGTTCGAATACCAATTACGCCAATATTTGTATGTCGGCGATTTGGACCGAAGACTGGAGACTGTAATTGGTTTATGCACAACGATAATGGTCAACACAACGATCAACAACGACTTGGCATTTGAATCATGTATTCAGATGAATGCAGCTTTAACAACAATGGTATGTTTAATAAGTAAAACACGGTACAGGTCAGTAGAAAACGAACATGAATGAATCAAGAAACATTCAAAAACATTCGCTAGCAATGCTTGTATTTTTATGACCATGCGGATTCAACATGCGCAAACGTTTGGAAACATTTTGCACGTTTGGTGGATCTTATAGTATTCAAACCATCAGCCACATCTAAACCATTAATAACGCCTTAATACATTTTTAATTCGAACTTTACAATATCAAAATCAGATCCATTACTAATGCTTGGCACAATAATTATGAGGATATGCATGACGATCGGTTATTAAATCCACAATGGATTCGGAGAGTCACCGGCCGCAAACAATTTGCCCGCTGTTTTAGACAAAGTAGGTACCTACGAGGAGGAACAAGAAAAATTAAATTAGTGGTTTCTGAATCACTGATCTGAGAACTAAAATCTTCTTCACGGAGCCATGAGACACTGACAGGTGTCTGGAATCGTGGCTTGTGGCACTGAAAGAAATCTGGTGCTACATATAACCTACAATCTGGTGCTACAAAAAGTTATGTCCAATTTTTTTTTCGTCCAATTTATGGACGTCCCTTACATATATATATATATACAATGTTGGTAAAACTCAAATGTTTGGGTACAAATTTATTTTCACATTTTCGGCGAGTTGAATGTACATACACTGACAGGAACGAAAACAGACACAAATTTTAACTTTCTTGTTCGTTAGACCGATTTGAATGATTCTTTAGGCAAAGCCTAGATACAATATTCGTGCCTTAAAGTTGGGATTTTGTAACTACAAATAGTTGAAAAGTCACATAAGATCTGATATTCAAAGTTTCTAATTAGGTAGCTAGTTTCAGGAACTAGCTATTATTATAGTGATGATTATAATATAAGTTTTTAGACCTAAAATTTTCTTATAAGCCTGTGCTGTGATTTTGCAATGAAAATAATGTAATTTTAACAATAAAAATGTATATTTAATTTAGACCCGAAAACAGTTTAGATTTAACCGTGGTTCTATACAATATTATCGCCCTTTCTGGAATTTTCAGTAGCAATTATAGAAATCTGTTGTTTAATTAAGGAAAGTTATGTTGCGGGCGGTAGAATTGTTAGTCCCTTTGAAGTTCGCAGGTCTAAGCGATGCCGACTCATAAATCATAGCGCAGACATTTGGTGACATTTACGGGACCAGTCTCAGTTCTCCAATACGTGTAACCTTCGGTTTCAATGCCAGGGTTATTCCGAATGCGCACAACAATAGGTGAATTTTATGGTTTTTAATTTTTTTTTTTCAAGTCAACAAATTTCTTTTTTTATTCCGGTTAATAGACTGGAGTTTTTTAAACGGTTTGTTTAGCTTGACTGCGTATATTTGTTTGTTTGTTTTCTTTAAGTTTATTCTTTTTCAACTACTTCCCGATAAGCTAGAGACAATGGTAGGTGTATAGTATAATGTTCCGGTGATAATATAAAGACTTTTCTATTATAAACCGATTTGTCTAAAACTTGAAACTTTGCGGTGCCTAGGGTTACCCAATACAATTTAAGCTTAACTTAAAAAATCAAAATGGCGGACTATTCAATTTATATACGCGAGTATACATATTTCAATATAAATTTTTAAATTAGTTAACTAAAATTGGCGAATTATCTAAATAAACCTTTAAAAAAATCAAATTAATTATAGCATATTCTAAAAAAACAAAGAAGTAATATTGATCGTGTTTATCGTAAAATATAATAATTAAAACGAATGTAACCTCACTTAGCTTCATCTTTTGGACACTGCAAAAATGATAATCCACCTTCACGCTTTGTTGTGAAACCATCTACTGAATAATATACCGTAGACATGTTAATACAATTTAATGTCGCTTCACGTTTCTGGTCCACTCCGTACAAATCACCACTAACTGTTCCCAGCGAGAACCTGGCGCACTATGTATGCGCTGGCGTCCTGGTCTTCCACGGGCGGTCTGTGAGGAGGGATAAAGTAGAAAGTAATAGCATGCAATGCCTGTGAACTGATATATATTCCGTAATATTATTCTTTGGTTTAATGTGAAACAATTCTGATACTGCATTAGTCACACGTTACTTGTATAAAATATGACATAATTTCATAAACAAATAACGAATAGTACCGAAAATCTTGTTTACCATGCCGTAAATTAAATAATTAACTTTTTTCTAAAACATATTTTATGATAAAGTCGGCGAATGAAATATTAATAATAAAATAAAGGTCACCCACAGAGTAGGTCAAAGGTGGATAGCGTTAAATGCAATCAGCAATTATGCTATTTTTACATTAATTTTGATTTCGATTGTTAGCACGTTCGATTGTGAGCAATTTAAAGAATAGTCCTTGCACAAATAATAAAGAGAAGATCACGCCACTGTGAATTGAGCTGCCTTTATCGGCTTTGTCATAGATAACTTTGATGTTTACAGATTTTAGATGTCTAGATAATAAATAAAAACAAATATAAATTCATAATAAAATTATTTTTATTGGTGTGATGAAATGCGTATTATAGAAAAACGCAATTAAAAAAATTGTCATTTATTTAGCTTCTACAGTAATATTTGTAATATCTCTACCCTTGATTCTAACCATAATGATTGAGCCAGAATGGCATATTATCATTTGGGGGGCCGCATTTTCACACAGGATTATAGCATGGCAAGTTCTAAGCACCATTCAGAGCATGCATATGAGGGAAATCTAGAAAATCTCATTTAGATATGTCCAGTAATTATAAAAACTTCCATCGCAATAAATGTACTCTGAGATATTTCGTCAGGAACTGATAGTTGAGAGGTACATCATGAAACTACCCACCACCAAAAAAAACACTTTTGGTGAGAAAAGCCTTATTTCGCTAACAACTAGTTAAACCTTGAGGATATCAAAAAAATGCTAATTATAAAAAACAGCAAAATTGCTAATTATAAGCTTGAACAATTTCGTAAAACAAAGTTCTCTTATTTTTTTTGTATATACCATAGTTTTCGAGAAAATCAATATTGAAGAAATTCTAAAATTTGTATTTTTAATGCGCGTGAATTTTCGCTTATTTGATATTCTTTGCGCGCGGCCTATATAGAAAAAAATTTAATTGCTCGAAAACTAAGCACGCTATGAAGAAAAACCAAAATGGGTTTGCAAGGGGATGGGATTTATTTAATCCATAAATCCTGTACGATTTATTTAATCCAGTTAATTATCAAGTCGACTCGAGTAAAAGTGTTTTTATAATAGACGGGGAAATGTTACTCCACCGGGTTCTCTGGAAATAGAATGAGCTTTTCGACGATAATCTAAACAAGTATGTACCATGCGTCATAACTCAATTCACGACAAACAATAGTTCGATGATTACGACAATTTATCGAGTAGCATCAAAGGAACCGAGAGGACAGCAAGAGTAAATAAAAGTCTTAGTGTAGATGTTCAGTTCTCAGTACATACGAATTCAACAATATCATCGGAGAAACTATTAGTCATGCTTTCTTTTTTATATAAGACATTTTTTGATATCTTCAACGATGAACGAGTTATTAGCGAGATAATGGTTTTCTCACCAAAGGGGTGGTTTTTTGGGTGGGTTCCCCGCCATCCCTAGAACCGATAGTTGTGGTTTTATGATGTATAATCCCTCCACTAACAGTTACTGAAGAAATAACATTTTTTTGCGAGCTTCTGGTGTATTTTTTACTTTAACGCCCGCACTATATTGAGGATAAATTATTGAAATTTTATTTCGTACCAGCAGGGAGGTGAACATACCAGGTGATCAAGCTGTAGAGCTATCGCACTATACCGCTGGACCACCGTCCCCGTATACAATAAATTGTATATTCATACGCTCTAGGTCAAATAATGAAATTATTGATTGGTATTCTGCCCAAAAAACACATTACAGCAGAGGCGTAACTAATCGGCAATGAAGCCTCTAAAAGGCTTAATAATGAAGGGTATTACAGAAAAAGTCAATCATAAGAGCGGTGGACATTTAGTCCCTTTTTACAGGAATTAATTTAAAGAGCCTAATTCGGATCGAATCAATTTACACGAAAATCCATTTTCGGATGTGAAAAATGAAACGAGGTTTTACGCGTTCGATACGATTTTATATAACACGATATAACGCTACATGATCGACTTTCTACCGCAGAGTGCACACTATTAATATATCTACTTCAGAAAGAAATCCGTCGATACATAAGTACGTGTCAGATTATTATGTGGGAAAAATGTTTCCTTTAATTTAATGGTTATTAGTGCCAAGCATTTCTAGAACAAATATGACTATACACTACAACCCAGAATTGCGTTTCCTACTGCAGTGAACGCGGTAGCTGCTGATGCAAAGATCCACCAACCAAAACGATTGAATCTGCATAATTTTCGTTTGGGAATACGATATGCACCCCTAGTGTAAAACCCTCCCCATAGCCAAAGCATTAAATTTATAGGATATTTATGTTACATTGCGTGGTTATGTTATGCACTGAAGCAGTCTTATATCATGCACGTAGCTCGGCAACTTAGCAGCAAGTGTGCCCTTCATTATTCATCGACTATTGTAACAAAACTTTTTTCTGTAAAAAAAATTCTACATACCTATATACTCAAATAAAGTGGTTTTCTGTGGCCTTAATGGAGCCACTGTGGACTGTCTTCTGAGCAAATTAGATTTGATTTTCTATGCGATTCAGTTAGTTTTCGTCCACACATGGTGCTTCGTTGTTAACCGATGCGATTATTGTTATACGCAAACGTTCATAAACTACCCGCAACACAAAAAAATATCCGCAGATAATTTGCCTCTGATAACTATAGGTTGCGAAATAAATTAATAAATTGGTTTCACAACACGTAATTAGCCAACTATTCCGTATTTAGGCTATTAGTCCGCTTACTGTGAACTTGTTCTATGTGAAGTAATTACCAATTTTAAGAAACAGCGGGTTACCTGGAATCAAGCTGTAATATCAACAAGATTATTCATAATTAATCATAAACGTAATATATCCATACACTGCTCAGCAAAAGATGGAGACAATTCAGATAATAAAAAAGGTGTTCTTAATTATGATTTTTTTTATTTTTAATTTTTTTTTACTCTTACTTGATCTATTCAATTCACGGGAACTGACCTCATGCTCGTAAATCACCGATATCAGTCAACGCCCAATTAAATAGTCGCACAGACAAACTAAATTGTCCCACACACGAATTGAATTGACCCACACCCAACTTAAACTGCCCCACGTTTTAATTAAATTGCCCCCACCCCACAGCCAAATTATATTTGCCCGCAATTGACTTTTTGGATCGCAATAACTTGTTTTTTGTTTATTAAATTAAGACCTATAATGTATGTTTTCTATACTTCTATAGTTCGTTATTAAAAATATATTGAAATATATTTAATACGTTTTTCCTCTTTTTTGTTGATCTTTTATTATATCTAGCCTCATATTGTATTTTTTTCCATATTTGCTAGTTCTCTCAATCAATAGCTAAGCGCAAATTAAATAGGCAAAAAGATAAATTCAATTGCTCCACAGCCGAATTGAATTGCCCCACAACCTGTGGGGCATTTTTTTGGTTCGAGAATTATGTCTTTTTACGAACTATGATGTATTATGAACAATTTACTTGCTTTCTGTTAATGGAATAACATGCAATATACCCAACAGAGACATAAAACTATTTTTTTATTATTTCCCTTACTTGAAATACATTCAAACTAGCAGATTTATCCCAGATCAGCAGACTGAGATTTAAGTTTTGTTATTTATGAAATCGAGCATCACAATGTATTTTCTCGATCACATAAAAACATGCTTATAGATTAACATACAGTGCAAAAGCATTTGCACAAACTTTGGATACATTCGCTTATTATTTCTAGAATTTTTACAACAATAAGACACGGCTAAACTAACCATCGGATGTAAAAATAGCCTTCTGAAAATTCTAGCCAGTTGTGGCCACCTGGCTCAAATGGATTTAACTCTTGTAAAATATAAATAGCTTTCAGCCAGACGAAATGATTTGTTATTACACGTCCGCCACCATGAACCGGTGAAAGTTAATTTAAATATATGACAAAATATTGACAGCGCTGATTGTTTATAAATAGAACAAAACATAATCGAGTTTCGTAACAATTTGTATTGGACACGTCGAAAGGCTTTGTTTTTGTCGTTTGCCGAGGTGTAACTTGCTGTATGTTTTGTTTATAACATATTAGTTCAGTGGGACGTTGTATTAGGTATTAGATAGCCATGATCTCAATTACAAATGGTATTTAAAGTGCTAGCTTACCATTATACTTACAGCCTTAATCCAGGCAGTATTATCAGTTAGTCTTAAAATCAAGGTTTCCAATAATGAACTAGTCACAGCCACTTTCCTCTTTTATGCCAGGTATATTTTCTCCCCTTTTCCACTAATATGGGACATATAATCTTAATCCGTTTCTGGAGAGGACTGGAACCTTCGATGTACTCTAAGGAACTCCTACGTCGTCGTCAGTGTCCCTTAATCAGTTTCTCAATAATTACAATAACACTTAAAATTAAAGTAAGTGTTCTCGAGACACCTAATCACTTAGAACCACGTTGAAAATATTAAAATTTAAGGTGTCAAATTAGGTCGTTGAGCTGGCTACCTCGCTGAGTGGTTAGTTTATTTGCAGCCACTCCAAAAATATGTATTTAACAATTTAACGGTTCCGGCATTGGGAGATGAAAGATCGTTTTGTTGCAAGAACAGATTCCTTCTGATAATTAAGGAATTAATCCAAAAAATTATTAACGACATGTTGGCAACTTGACCTTTTTCAAAATATCAATAATTGCAAGGCTCCAATTATGTTATCAATGAAGTTCAGTTGACTACAAATCGTGGTGTGAGATCTTCTCACACTTTTACCAGCCATTAGAATATTTCAGAGACTACTCCAATTTGAATTATGAAAATTTGGGTACTGTGGTTCTCACCGCTAGATCTTTGTGTTTGGGGTACAATAAAACAAAAAGACTAATTCGCACCAATTGCTTTAGAAGAAGATCTAGTAGCACCAATAGGATCATTATAAGTTTTGCCTGAAAAAACAACTTATGATGGTTTATGATAGAAGGTAACTAAACTCGGCACTAAAACTCCACCACCCTGTACGCAATTAAGCTACCTTGATTGGACGGGAAGCTTAGGGATTTATCCAATATTCATCATATGAATATTGTCCCTCTATATTGATTATTGTAAATTACACAGTTCAAAGCTCGTTATTGTTTCTGTCTTTTTTTTTAACTAACATTTCAAATGTCGGAAAGTATTAAAAACTGCATTTGTTTATTGTTACATACGTTTTTTTAGAAAATAGTAATGACATGTTATATTTTACCGTGACTGTGTTCTATTCAACGGTTCTATTGGGCTTGTAGACTTCTTCCTTGTACCAATATAGTTTTAAATTACTGTTGGTTTTATACATCATAAAAAATATCAAAACAGACTCTGTCGTTGCCAATATAACAATGGATTATATCAAGGTGCGAATGTGTTTTATGTATTTCGGCTTGTAGACTATTTAAAAAACTTATTGCTTGTATTATTATAGTTTTTAATTCCTGTTGGTTTTATATTTTATCAAAAAATATATCAAAACAGAATTTGGTGCTGCCTTTAGTAAAATATAACAATGGATTATATCGAGGCGGAACTGTGTTCTTTGCATTTCGGCTTGCAGACTGTTTAAAAAACTTGTGCTTGTACTATTTTAGTTTTAAATTACTGTTGGGTTTATACCTTATGAAAAAAATACCAAAATCGTATTTGCTGCTACGCTTTTTAGAAAATAATAATGACATATTAAAGCGACTTGTTCTATGTATTTGGGTTTGTAGTCTGCTTAAAAAACCTGTTGCTTGTACTATTATAGTTTTAAATTACTGTTGATTTTATACATTATCAAAAAATATCAAAACCGAATTATTTGTTGCTACGTTTTTTAGAAAATAAATTTTTACAAAATCTTTTTAGTTCGGTTTCCCTTTGAAACGTTTTTTTTGTTAACTATTTTTTTAAATTTTTTATTTTGATTTGCTATAAGAGCGTGCTTTTTATTTTTTTTTACTTTCCAGTTCAGTTTCCCTTTAAAGCGCGTTCTATAAAGTTTTTTTTAAACTATTAATTAAACTATTATTTTTTTTTCACTAAAAAATATATTGATTAGTTTTACTTTCTGCTATGAAAAAGATTAATTTTTGTGCTGTGTGGTCCGAGATTTAATGAAAGTGGAACCTCCACTAACTAAATTCTATATTGTGACGAATGCGCCAATGTGTAATTTTTTTATATCCTGGTTTTTTGATGATCCTGGTAAGGATATTAGGACAATATTGTCAAATTATTATAATGTTATCAGTTATTGATAAGTGTGCAAAGTTTCAGTTCAATCTGACGTTTTCAAGTGGGTGAAAACCTCGTTTACACAAACATACTGGCGAAGTTAATAAAAGCGTGTGAAAAAGCACAAATTGCTGCAAATTTACCTAGAATCTAAAATTTTAATAATATATAGGGTGTTCCATTTAAAATAAGCAAGTTGATGGCGACTTCCGGTACAACCGAAAGTGTTACGCCAGTATTTTATTTGAGGATGACAGGCTCGAAAACCTCATTTTCTTGATATTGTATTCTCAAATATCCAAAGCATGCCGTCTTTGGGACACCGTAATTGAAGTTGCGTCAATTTGAGATGAGGTAGATATTTTTTAACCAGGACTGCAACAACTATGTTTCAGTAAATGATCTTTTTTTAATGACCAAAGTTTGCTTCATCGCTCAAGAACAGATACAATAATTATGGTTACTAAAATTGTTAATTAAAACAAAACAAATTATTGTTTTGTGAATATTATTTATAAGTATAGTATTTTAATTTGAAAAAGTCTGGCGAATATCTACTACTATTTCACGATTAAGGAGCATAAAACCTTTGAGGAAACATAACATAAAAATCCATAAAACAAACCCTTGTAATTTATTATTTTACATGCACGCGCCCCAAGTTCAGACTCCCCTCATCACGGTGCCAACTCAACCATACCACATTACACCGTAAGACTTCTCACCGACATTTCCTCTCCTTTAACCCTAAAAGTACATAAACCGGAATTAAGCCCTGCATTTTGAAAATACACGAAGCACGAAGTAATCCTTTGAAAACATACGAGTAAATACCACGTAAGATTCCATTAAGCATTATTTATTAAATCATTTACATCATATTCCATTGGGTCGCATGCAGGCATTAATATCTCTAGAAAAATCCTCTTCATAACAATCAGCATGTCAATCTAAACGTTTGAGTTGTTTGTTGTATGTTGCGCTGATATATATAAATACACACATACTTTGGCTAATTGATAATAATATAAATTTTAAATCTTTTAACTGTCGTATGTCCATTCGTATTTTTAGAATATTATGACATGATAAAAATGTAATCATCGGAATAGTTAAATACTGGTTTATCGGTATTGATCCCAGAAAAAGTTCTATTGTTAAATGCAAAAAATGGTATCAAATCTGTTTGGAAGAAACAGAGTAATAAAACATATAATCAGAAGCCGCCATCGAGCGGCGTGCTACTAGGTTTTATAACACGTTGACGGACAGCTACGTCAATGGGCGTCTAGGTCACTGTGCGTGCTGTGGCACCTCAATTTTACGTCTATAGTCCTAACAAATGCTCGCATTTTATAGCCACAACGTTGCTAGACGTTATTTGTTTTTGGTTTTTGGTAGTTTTTGTTTGCGCTTTCATTTTTTGCGTTTGGTTTGTTTTTGGTAGACGTGTCTCTTCTTTGGTGTTTTTTGGTCCACAATAAGTTTATTTATGACTCCAATAAATCGTAAGTATTAATTTCTTTTATAATATCCTCTTTATTAGTGAAACTACTTATGTGACGCAACATACACAACCACTAACACGCAACATGCAGAGTGACCGTCACTCATGTCAAGATTGATATAAATTATGCACTATACCGCCCGCTCAAATTGTCTTCGATCATAGGAAAGCCGAGCGCAATTGGCACGTAACCAAATCCTAGCAGCAAGGCATCGTTTCTGATATCCCGCATTGAAACTGTCTACGTTTCTTTGCGAAGTCAATTACATCGCGTACATATCTCATTATGATACCGCGATGTTTGTTTTATGGAAAAATAAAAATTTGGAAACTGTACACAGCCGTGAAATTAAAATTGTTTAATTATGTATGACAGCGCTGGTATCGGCCGACCGGAAATTGTTTCATTAAAAGAAACATCGTCTTGACTGTCCTTCAGTAATATCAGTTTTCACTTTTTCGGTTGTCTCGAAAGACATTTCAAAAAATTATAATACAGCTGAGACTACATTTCAACTCCAGATCACACTTTGCCCAGCTGGTTGCTCTTGGCGGGCAGAGGGCTAGCAGAAAATCGGCATTACATTTAGTTTATATTTATATTAGTTACAACTCGGAAAGTAAGCTTCAGCCCATAATTTCGCTTTTAGGGAATTCTTATAATCTTGTTATCAATAACTGTTTGAAACATTTCCTGACTGAACGCATTTCAGTAGTGAACCCTCTGAGGAACAACGCATGTGAAGGTTCGGGTGTTTCCGCAAGATTAGGCCATTATTTTCACACCGGTTGGCAAGATCTACTGGGATTTTCGCTGGGAAAAGCAGAACAGAAAGTCATGACAACCATGAAATAGGGAACTTCTAGTAATTTTAAATATAAAAATTATACTAAAAAAATACCGAGTAACGTTCTGATAAAGAGCGGGCTTCACAAAAAAATATAAGTTATAATAGGGGGCAAAATGCAAATGGCTCAAAAGGCGTCAGCATTAACTTTAACGTCAAACCACACTTAACGTTTGCCGGTGTCCGGCCGGCTGGGAAAATCGTATGATTTGTGTGCGACGCGCGACGTTCGCGCCATAAAGCGAGGTGGCTCTAGAAATATTTTGTTTACTCACGATTTTCTTGGTGTTTTTTTAATTTTGTGCTTCACTGGAACTTACCTAACTATATACTTAATTCAAATTTAATAATTAGCTAGGTACTATAATTTATACTCTATACCTACGCCAACTATGACTGAAGAAGGATATTGCAAAGGTCGTTTTATAAATTTTTTGCAATTGCATTTTTTGATGATTTTTTTATTACTCTATTTCTTGTCTAAACAGACTTCACTCCGGTATTAGGCAATGTAAACCAGCAATTTTTAGCATTTACACAAATTACATTGGTCTTAAGGGCGCAGACCAAGACAAAGTGTTCGGCAAATATATTCTTTGATATACAGACCAATACTATAGCAACGGTTTACTGTTACTTTTCTGCACAGTCTACTAAAACCACGACTGTAACAAACGTTAGCCACGTGTGTTTCCTGTAATTTGTTTACGCCTAACATGGAATATGACTATTAATGCTGTTATTAAAACTGTTAGCAGCATTTAAAATCACTAAATACATGCTTAAATTATTTAAAAACTGTGAAAATTGAGAGTAGTAGTTCCATTTAATATTCGAAAACTTTATAGTACATTAACGACGTAAGTGGAAACAATGGAAAACCACCAGCGGTATTTTTAAGCAAAAAAGATATTGTATAAATTTTATGAGCATAATTAAAGCATAAGTGCTAGGTAAATAGTTATTTTACAGAAAACATATCGGCATATCTCCAGCGCTGCTGGAGGAAGAGCAAGGTGTTGTTGAAAAAATGGTTAAAATGACCAGACTTCTTATCTGTCCCAGAAGAAAAACGTTCTTCTGTTCAGAGGTATTAAAAAATATATTGTAAAGAAGTTTATTGCGCAAAAATTAACACCATTGCAGAAGAAAAACTTACTAGGCAGGTGTCGTTTACAGATGATTTACTTGGCACACCCAAAACAGCGCAGGGTAGCTGCATATATTCAAAGAAAAATGGAAATGACCTGATCATCGAAGGTAGCCATTTTTCAAAAAGCATAATGGTATAATAGTGACGATTGCGTATTTCAACGGGACTTCAAAGCATACTTCACGCACAAAATCTCATGAAGCAAAATCTCCTATGCTTACAAGAGATCGAATGTTCCATCTGAACATTGTCCAGATCATATTGAACAGCAAACCACCCAACCGGATTTATTAAATCCTGTTGATTACTCCATACGGATACTTTGGAGGCGCCATCGCCAGCCCACGGTGGTCAAAATGTCGAGTAATTTTGAACAAATGTACCTAATGCCTCATTTTGCAACTAATAACAAAGTTATTTTGTTACAGCAGTTACAGCAGAATAGCATAGGCGAGGTCTATCAAATCCATATGCAGTAAACGTTGGTATAGGGACGACAGAATGTTGACACCAATAAACATTGTGCTTAATTTATGCTATCCTGTAGACCTCAATAGCTCGTACCAAAAATATTCGATTTAATTCTCGCAATGTCTCTCGAGGGCATACACATCTACTTAATAGATACCGCGATTCATCCAAACTAGTTCATTATTGCATCCACGATATGAATATTGAGAGGAAATCATAAAAATCTTTTATGTTGCTAGGGAACTGGTATTTGTTAAAATACACAAATTTAAACCAAACTGTGGCCAGCGCGGGCACAATGTACGTTATTATGTAGTAAATAAGCAATAAAAATACAATAATGAACTAGTATGACAAAATATTTCATACAGTCCTTACAGCCAAAATAGACATTCTATAGTACCTAATATTTTTTTCTATTAAGACCTCTGACAAGTAGGTAGTTCATATTCTTTGTTTTAGTTCATATTTTTCCTTAATTTTAAAAAATTCATGTTTATTTTATCTCGATATCGTGTTGGATAACTATGAATTTGACTGTGGGTAGCGAAATTCTCCTCATTCTCTTTAACATATAATATAATAGTGAATGCAAGATAAAAATGCACGGTAATGTAAGAATATTAAACTTAATAAATTCATATTACAGTCATATTTATATTTATACTTAAGGCCAGAAATTATCCTGATTTCCTTTTCTTTGACTACTAAAAACTGCTCTGCTAGCAAATGAATACCCCGAAATTAAGATAGCGTAAGAAATAACTGAATGAACTAAGCCGTGGTATGCAGTAATATTTTTTGTGAGACGTTGCACGAGAGACCGCGTAATAAATACCCATATATGTTTAGAAACTTTTCTACGAATATAATTTGCGTGTAATTCCCATGTAAGCTTTTTGTCAAGGTAGACTCCCAAAAAGGTTTACCTCATTACTAACACCAAAGGCATTATTTTCCATATTTTTTAGTGTGAAAACCACATTTTCTGTTTTAGAATCATTTTAAGTCAACGGACTGCTATGAAGCAATCTTGTACCATACTTTGTGTGGAATTTACTTCAGTTATTAAATCGTTGACATACTTAAATGATTTTGTTAGAGTTGTATCGTCAGTAAATAAAACAAAGTGCGCATTCAAGGCAATACTTGATAGGAACGGTAGGTCATTTACACAGATTAAGAAAAGTGTCGGGCTTAACACAGATCCCTGAGGAACTCCGTGTTTTGTAGGAAGGAGGTTTGTTTATATTTACATATTTATAACGATTAGTTAGGTAGCAATTTAATAAGTTGACGCGATTGTTATTAAAGCCATAAAAGTTTATAAAACTGGTATCTTATGTGACACAGTCGAAGGCTTTTGTGAGATCTGAAAAAATGAATGTGAAAATGTTAACAAGCCATCTTCAAAGCTTCATTAATAATTTAATAATTTGGTGCGAGTCGATTTGATAAAATTGATATTGATATAACGACAATTGGACGATAATTAGAAAATGGTAATGACAAACGCTAAGGTGTAGAGGTACTACACCATTGCAGGATATAAAATACGAGCTAGTAGGTAAGTAGGTAGGTACGTAGGTACCCAAAACATTAAAATTATAGTAATATTCCGCCACAATATATCCTTCTTTCTATTAGAACAAAACCACACATAGACACATATTGCCATATTGCACTGCACTCAATTTTGCACTCCAATAAAATATTAATTAGATGCTTTCTTTCATTGTCATAAATCCCCGAAAACTATAAATAATGCACCTAAATTGATCAACGCAAAAAAAAAACACCGGCACACACTATAATATACCTATTTACAGGTTCCGAAAAATTGCTACAAACAAACGGTTATCAAAAAAAAACACCGTACCTTTGGCTGAGCCTCGTGAAGTAAAAAATCCTCGGGGTTTCAGCGAAGCTTCTCAGAGAGCCTATTTCACTCACGGGTAAAACTTTTAAACGGCCCGAAAGAAAGAGCACGGTCAGCGGGCGACTGGTCGGGTAAGTTGAATTCGGTGCACACCGTATGGCATACGCAGTGTGGCTGGCTTCGAAACAGGGAAACTCGCACTCCCGGTGACTCATCAAATGTGCGAGAAGCCGGCTCTCCGGCTGCGGGCCGGCGTTGCCATGTCGGAAAGTTTTTACGAGATCACCGCGGATAAAAAGCGCGAGGTTCTCGGTGTCACTCTCCCAAGGTGCGATAATTTAACGAATTATGTCTGAAGGGAAAATAACACATATTGGAATATGGTTTCGTAGGATAGAATGTCATATTATAACTTATAGCCAAGGAGCTGTAATAGCGGAGCGGAGAGAGCTCTGAAACTCTCATTTTTTTGGAGTAGAAAGATATGGGATCATCACCATCTTGTTCAGAAATGTTCACTGCACCAGAATTTCCTTTTTTACGACAATTTTGGTACTGATGCCCTCGCATGGTACTATTCCCTCGCATAACATATGATCGGGTTTCAAAAATAAAGTTTTTAGTTTTTAGATAGACATTTTTATAACGCTGTGTCTGTCTGTGGCGAGCCGTTCGCCTACCTGGGAGTGCGAGAGAAAGCCAATTATCGACTACGGACGCGCATTGGAAAGAGAGGGCATAATAAATATAAATATTGTGGAACTCATCGCCGGGTTATTTTAAAAAATTATGTTTTTGGGGTAACAATAATTGAAACCTCCTGTGCAATAATTATTATTAGAACCGCAAATGTACACCGAAATAACCTTTTGTTTCTCAACTGAACACAATACAATGTCAACGAGAAATTGAAAATATTATTTATTATATCTTATACAGCTCCTGGGCTATTATAGGTTGAAGATAAATTGTGTGGTATTTGGTCTAAATAAATTCGTTATCCATAATACGGTGTAGATAGGCTCGTTACTCGTTACCCAATGTTATCATTCATGCACATTTTCCGGCTGAAATTTGTAGAAACACGTATGTATATACGATTATAAATCCGTGAATAAGACAATAAGTTTATAAATAATGATAAATTGGGCCTTATTATGTCTCATCTAGCATCTTGAAACAATGACATTTTTCTTTGCATTAGGTAAGGTGAAATATGTCGGTTCGATATTTCTGCAAAAATTCGAAAGCCTACCGACTGCGCCAGAATTTTTAGCCCGAAAAGCGACACCATTTTACGTGGACAGTAACAGAACTCCTGACAGAATAAGTAAAGGCGATGCTGAAGGTTTTGATTTATCCTTATACGACCGACGAGGAAAAAATAAAAAATAAGGAAAAGATTTTAAGGTAGGAACCGCAATAATGACAATGATTAAGTACGGCTATCACACAACCGGATGTGAACCAGCACATCGTGGCCCGCTGAGTTGGCGGAAGAATCCGATTTCTCAGACAAACATGGCATATTGTTATTCCGAGGGCCGTATGTAGGCCCAGGATCGACTTAGGTTGGTAAATTATAACCACCATTTAGTGCAGGAATGAGGGAAACCTGGATATCCTCATTAGTTAGATCTCCTCATTAATTAGATCTTGGGGATACATTATCAAAAATTAATTTTGCACCAGTGGGGAATTTAACCAACACCAACACTGCTGCTAGGTGACCCAGCCGCAAAGCTAGCGCGCTAGACCCCTCGACCATGCACCGTCCCCGCTTTAGAATTGACTGATCGTGCCATCACACTTCTGTTTACTGAACGCAAACAACCAAATTAATCACTACTCTTAATGGTGAATGACGTAAACAAGTGGTTAAAAAATTACCGATAATTATAATGACTCACATGTTGGTAGAAGATGTAAACAAATAATATAATTAACCGGCGTCGGCAGTAGTATATAATAATAGGTCATGATTATATACGAAATTTTGTACCATTTTCATTTGAAAATAATGCTTTTCCAGGCTTTCCATCATCGTTGAGTGTGGTGTACACGGCTACCAAAAGAAGAATACCGATACAGAAATGGTGTTTCATGGGCAATTTATATCAAAGACCATTAATTTTCATCCGCTAGTAATATTTGTAGAAAAACAATTTGTAGGCAAACACTAAAAAAAAATTCGTCAACAAATTTTTAGAAAAACATTTTGATTGAAAGGTTATATATATATATATATATATATATATATATATATATATATATATATATATATATATATATATATATATATATATATATATATATATATATATATATATATATATATATATATATATATATATATATATATATATATATATATATATATATATATATATATATATATATATATATAGATATATATATATATATAGATATATATATAGATATATATATATATATATATATATATATATATATATATATATATATATATATATATATATATATATATATATATATATATATATATATATATATATATATATATATATATATATATATATATATATATATTATATATATATATAGATATATATATATATAGATATATATATATATATATATATATATATAATATATATATATAGATATATATATATATATATATATATATATATATATATATATATATATATATATATATATATATATATATATATATATATATATAGATATATATATATATATATATATATATATATATATATATATATATATATATATATATATATATATATATATATATACATATATATATATATATATATATATATAGATATATATAGATATATATATATATAAATATATATATATATATATATATATATAGATATATATATATATATATATATATATATATATATATATATATATATATATATATATATATATATATATATATATATATATATATATATATATATATATATATATATATATATATATATATATATATATATATATATATATATATATATATATATATATATATATATATATATATATATATATAAACACTGGCTATACATTAAGTTTAATATGAGAAATATTAACCGAACTAATAATATTAAAGTAAATACGCAGTATATAAAATTCCGAATTATTTCATAAAACCAATTATAATAGACCTTCATCGGTTGCTGACTCAGGCCATTTAAAAAAATTGCCCGTTGAAAAACTAGTTATACTTACTGTGTGACTACTACTAGACACGAATGTGAAATACCTATAGCTACATTCATTTCTGGTTGAATGTACCTAATAACAAACTATTATTTGTAATTTGTTATTCTCGGCATCGCCGGCGCGGCGTAATGGCATGTTGTACTAATATTTAAAGCAGTTGTATGCCGACTCGCGGTATACTATGGCTTCTTGTTACGTGTCATATGATATTACAATATATACTGCGATTGAGAGCACGACTATGTTTTAGCGGTCGCTGAAACGCAGTATATAATGAATTTAAAGGTTTGACATTTCCACCACACCGAACTCTATACTATGACTCTAGAGGGGATTATTATTTTAAATAGGCTGGGTTTTAACAGGCGTGTTTGGCCACATTTTTATAAAAAATTGTATTCATAACATCGTCTCAGCAATCGCCTCTTAAAATATTTTCATATTGTTTTATAACATTATGCACATTGCATTTTAAAACGTGTGTTTGAAAAATGCATGTATGAAAGAATATGATATGATGCAAACGCTTTCAAAATGACATTTATACTACTACAATGTTAGATAGTAGTATAGAAGAGAACAGTTACTTATAGAAATACACATACCATAATGCAACGGCTATAACCATCTCTTAAATAACTCATTTTTTCTATGTAGTATTTCTATTAAGTATTTTTACCAAGAAATCAACCGTAGCATTATATTCCTTATCTCTATTACCAGTAGCTACCATTTTTCTGGTTTTAACATTCTCTATTAGCATGAAATATTCGATTCTCAAAGAGGTTTCTTCATTGCACAATTCAATTTTATTAATTTAGTTCATTTTAATTGAATTTCAGCCTTGATTACCTACATACAACCGATTTAATATACACTTATTTTCTACATGTTTGCGACCATGAAACAATAACAAAAGACAAAACCAAAGTTATTAAATATAATATATTCAGTAAACTTTGACATAACCAAATATGTTGTTCTAATTCTGAATTCCAGTATATCTTGGCCGAGACAAACGCGCATTGTTTATACTGCATTTCAGATCGTTAAAACATAGTTGTACTCTGAATCGCAGTATATAGTGTAATATCATATGACGGGTAACGGGAAGCCATAGTATACCACGAATCATACACATTAAATGGGGGCGGTGGTCGAGCGGTTAGCGTGCTAGCTGTCGATGTCGGTTCGAACACCTAGCAGCAGTGTGGTGTTCGATTCCCTGCAATGGTGTGAAATAAATTTTCAATAATTTATCCCCAAGTTCTAACTAATGAGGTGTTCCGGGTTTCCCTCATTCCTGCATTGAATGGTGGTTAGAATTTACTAACTTAGGTCGATCCTGGTCGCACATGCGGCTCGCGAAATAATAATATGCAGCGCCCTCTCCCGCGCAAGACTCTGACTTCTGGGCTAACTAATGCGGTTAGAATGACGGGTAGAGATTTTATTATTATTATTATTATTACATATTGAAACCAATTAGTTACGGCATGAGGAAGGAGTATGAACGGAACAATTATCTTGTCGAAAGATGAATTCGTTATTATGAGATAATTGTGACACAGAATGGAGCATATAATATTGTCTAAAATCATAATACACGTTTCACTATTAAATCGTTATTCAATAAGCCACAAGATACCAGGACTAGCTGCCGATATCCAGGAGAAAATCCAATTTCAAAGTTGATTTTCTCGCGAACTGATAAATCGACTTCGATCATTTTCTTTTTGGTAATTGCACTGTGATATAATTATTTTCTCAGATTTCAGTTTTAGGCTTATACAGGGTGCAAAAATAAGAATAGTTTTTTTTACGTTAAATTACACATCTTGCCAATTTCAAACAAAACGTGATTAAAAACTCAATAGCGTACGTATACCTCCAGGCAAAGTATGTGGCTATGGATATTTTTACAGGATTAAAAACGCTAACAAACAATACAGTAAAGAATACAAATCAATGTCATTGAACTATTCAAGACCATTCAATAATATGTCAATTAATTAATTCTAAAAACGTTATTTACTCGAGGAGCTGCCTCGACACATTGCATTTTTATTGCAATTAAAATACTTTTCTGTTTTGCTGATCATCTGCTTAACGTATCATAAAAATCAAAGATATGCAGCGCACCTCGACGTTGTCTCAGTATAAATCTCGGGAGGCTGTGACAGTGACAAAACGAGTGCTATTTTTTATATACTGTATGCAATAAAACCACCATATTATAACGTCAAATTGAACCAACAACGGTGATGATAAAACTTAAAAACCGCAAGAACGTTTTATGACGGGGCTATAAAAATGAGATACATTTTGCAGAACGGGAATCACTTCACAGATTGCCGTAAGATTGAAAATGTATGTTCTCTAAAACGTTGGTAAGCACGTCAATAACACATGGAATTTCAAATTTAAAGTCGTTTTAACAGTCTAATTATATTGCAATCCGTTGTTTCTTTAGAACAAGATCTGCTTTAACAACTTTAGAACAACTGCTTTAAGGAGTTCTTCAGCCAAACGAGGATAACGAGAAAATATAAAAAAATTTAGGTTTATTCAGTGACATTTCAAATAAGGGAAGCCATTCTTAGAAAGTCGGCTATTTGTAGTGTAACTCAATTTTCATTCTTTTTGACGTATCGTATTACCACAAACAGTTGACTAAAATTAGTGACATCGGTTGTTTCATCTAGAACAATAGCAATTAAACGAGTCTGTTTAATTTTATATTAAATTTTGTTAAAATAATAGTGAATCGTGATAGTGATCATCCGAAATTAAACCATTACAGTGATTTTTTATACAAATGCCGCATTTGGCTCTTAAAAGAAATTAGATTAGATATAAAGTTTCATCATGTTTTTTTAATGTCTCTATTTTTACTAATCACTCACTTCATCCTGACTTGGTATATTTAACTTGGTAGGTATATATCATTGCATATCATATTATTTATATCCATGACATGTTCCGTCGCGGTCGCGTTTACTCGGAATGACGTCAAATGTTATCTATGATGTGAGATTGATATTCAAAATTCATTGTAATTAAATTAGGTCCAGTTTTCGTCCGGTGACGAAACCGGGTTTTAAATAATGCAGTTTAATCCTACTAATATTATAAATGTGAATGTTTGTATGTTTGCGTACTCAATTACGCAAAAACTGCTGAATGGATTTGGACGTTGAATGAAGGTAAGGTTCCTTCAATCAACAATTTGGATGAAATGTGGCACACAGACAGTTTATTACCTGGATAGTTTATTATTAACACATATGATCCTGAAAAAATGTTAAGTTCCTGTGGGATTATCAAAAAACGACCTACACGTATCCACTTAAAATTTGTTACTTTTCTTTTATTGTTTTTGCTTTAAATCCTTCATTGTTTTAACTTTAATTTCTTTTATTGTTTTAACTTAATAAATAATAATAAATAATAAACGTAAGTATATATTTTAGGGCAAGCAATGAGCAAGCTTCCCTTGCTTCCATGGACGGCACGCCCCTGCATTATAGATAAAAAACTTCTCCAGTAACTCAAAACACGATGTGGTTAGGGATGGGCTGCCCTAACCATATAAATACACAAATGCATGCAAAGCCGTCCGTACAATTGTCCGTTAAGAAGTGATATATTCAAATTCACCGGATTATTTATAAACCTACCCCCGCGAAATTGTAAATATAATGTGACTCATCAATTCTTACCGTCTTTCCGAATTTTTACTGCTTTAAACGCCTAGGGGGGAGTACGGCAAAAAATTTAACTAATGACACCTAACAGGTGAGTGGCTATTCGTCATATTTTACTTATTTCCCTTTTCCTAATTTGCCATAGGCGCTCCCATCGATTATGTACTCAGTGGCGCAACCAGAGGAATTAAAAATTAATAGATTAATAAATAAACTAAAATTCCCTTAGAATGGAAGTTGTGCTTCGCCTGCCATATTGACAAATGGGTGTTGGGTTCTACCCAGATAGGTTTCTACCCAGTACCCAGTAGGACAAGCAGCGCTTTACAGAAATAAGCTAGAACTAAATTTATTTTAAGTAATAACCGTCTTATTTCCGTCCTCGAACAGAGAGGAAATGCCATTTCGAGAACGATGGAGATTGGGACTGCGTGCGGGTTCGGTCGGTCAACTGGCTGCTTACAGCAGGCAGCATTCCCTAAGGGGCATAAACGAATACTTATTTTATACAACCAGAATTGGCCATAAACGAAATACCGGTACAATTTAACTCGCGAAACGCGTTACCACTTTTGGAAGCCTGGCAATGTACCGGCATTATCACAATATGCCCAATTTGGGCAAAACGAAAGCACCTCTTGAACTGCTTTATAAAACTTTCTACATCGCTGTTATGACAATAATTATTACACACTCGTTAATATATTGCACTGTTGCCGGGCACGAGCTAGTTTCCGTTATTATAGTATAATATACAATAAGACTAATTGGACATCAATTAACTGGGTTCGCCTCGTGGTAAGAGATTTAAATATTTATTAGGCTTCATTAATACCGGATATCATTAATATAGGCTGATATCAATCAGAAACGATGCCGTGAACATAGAGGTAGTAAATATTTCAACTGCGATCATGGTCTAACAGAATATACACTCCGCTACAAACGGAAAACGAAAAAAAACCGGACAATTTTTTTTCAATTCAATTAATTTTTTTGAAATTCAATGTTAATAGCCCCAGTACAGTGTCCTTTTTTGAAAATTATTACAAAAGTGGTAAAAATGGTCTTGGCGGCTTCATTTTAACGAGTGTACCACAATGTAAAATTTTCAGAGTACGTGATAAGCGCCTTTCCGCACGCGCAGCACCTAAACCTGTCGTTCTAGCGCGGTTACTATTTTTTATTACAAAACTCATATTTTTTATTTTAATTGAAAGATTAGGCGTCAAATCAAGAGAACATTTTTTTGTCCGAAAACAAATAGGGCGCGATTATCAAGTCCGACACCTGCAACATATCACTCTAGCGCGGTACCGTGTTGTTATTGCACAATAACAAAACCTTTTTTAGCCTCGTTTTTTCAGTACGACAACCGACATATGTCAGTTATGACAAGTTATGTTTTGCTATTGGAAAATTTCGGACAAAAATCACACGTGATAGATTAGTACGTTTTTGAACTAAACATAGCACTGTCCAACAAAAGTAGTGGATCATATTACCAGTCCGACAAAAAAAAAGGTTAATTTAATACGATGCATCGTTAATCGAATTTTTATTTTCATGTATAATTAGCTGCAAATAGTATGTAAATTAATGTTGATATGTTGTATTATGATTTTATATATTCTCATAGAGGATACTTGTGCAATGTATTGTACGTAAACATGTATTAAGATAAATTAATTAATAAATAAAATTAGTTTAATATTAAAAATATTAATGAAATATGATCAAACCATATTTTGTTTTGAATAACTTTTCTTATTTAATGCCTTATATAAATTAATTTATTGAAAATGTCACCACTATCAAACTTAAGACTATACATGTACTCAATAATAGAATACTCTCCCTCTCTCTTTGACCGTTATTTAGAGCCGTGTTTATTAAGACTAATTTATTGTAATCAGTATTGGTCTTTTCTACTCTGTCGAAGAATAAATAGAAAAAATATTCGTTATGTATGCGACAGTTCTAGTTGTACACTTACCATAGGTCTTCTTCTTCTTCTTCTGGAAAGAACTCTGCTAGTTACTGTCAACGAACGTTCATCAGCCCCTTGAAAATCTAAGTCGTCTATAGTACTCGTAGAAGACTCGCAGGAAACAAGTTTAATTGTTGAACTGAATAGGAAACCTCTCATTTATGTTAAACACGTGGGAAATTTTGACACTTAGTTATTGTCAGGGCAGTCTTCCTTATTTAAGAGGAAAAAACAATAAGAAGACATATCCGAATAATAATAATGATAATAATAATAATAAAGTGATGATCCAACTCAAGACGATGTTTGTTATAGAGTTTTCGGCTCCGGCTGAAAAGAACATCGTCTTGAAAGAGGAGGAGAAACGGACAAAATATCGAGATTTACTCTCCGAACTCCGCAGGCTGTACCCGGGTTATTCTGTTAAAATGGTGGTTCTTATTATTGGCTCTCTCGGAGGTATGCGACAATCATTGCTCTCAGAATTAAGAACCATCCCGGCATGCCGTCAATCGGCAGAAGTCATCGCTGGGAAGATGCAGAAGGCCGTCATACTTGGCTCGTTGCGTCTACTCAGGACACATGAGTTGCGACCTCAATGACCACTTACCCCGCGGACGTGGAGAGTGGTCGTTGAGTAACGAGGCTGGAGGGACTCTCTGGACTAGTCGGAGGCCAGGGGGGACCGACCAGCACCAAAAAAAAAAAAAAAAAAAAATAAAGTGATGATAACATCATAAGAGACTGATAAAATATTTTTTCGCAGGAGGGAGAGGGAGACACCGTTGATCATCACCATAATCATATTCATACTCAGTAGTGACGTTGTTACAAAATATTCTATTTCAATCCATACGGTTAATACGTATACCATATACAACGTAACCCGTTTGCATAACCCGGAAAAGACGACTATGAAATTATATACAAGTCAAAATTCTTGTATATAATTCAGACGAAGAAAAAACAATAATAGCCAGTGAATGTACAAAAAAACAAATACCAAACGATTTTGAAATTTTTGTAAATCTTTTAAAACCAAATCACTCATTGATTTTTCTAAAACTCAATTTAGGTACCAATGGTCAACTATTAGAGAAAGAATATAAAAATATCATTACCTTTTTTCAACTAAATAATTTACAAGATCTACATCTTACTATTATTGAAGATATATTTGAAGAGAATCCAGATTTTGTTACTTACAAAATGAATACTGCATCTAGAAAAAGGGTAAGAAAAAGATAATATTTTATTGTACCTCTTGACCCAGAATCAATCATGGAAATCATTATTATTCATTCTATTGTGTAAACTAAATTGAAATTAAAAGTATGTCAAAACATCGCCAAAAAACGGAAGAATTCCTATAATAATGGAACACTACCAGTCAGGCAAAAATAATTTGCACCATGGCATTAATGAAGCTATTAGGAGAATTAAAGAAAAATATAATTGGCTTAACCAAAGCCGTTGATAAATTTCTTAAATATTGTCAAAATTGTAAAAAGACAAGAGTTTGTAGAAAAAACCTTAGTAATCCATTAGTGATTATCGAAACACCAAAGACCTATGCCTTTTGAACGCATAAACATTGATATTTTCGAAACACCAACTAGACATTATGCTCCCACAGAGACTAATTGACAAAATTCACACAAGGATACGCTATTGAAAATGATAATCAGTAATAAACACCTTATCAAATGGATCACTCATTAGAAAGATTCCATGGCACTCTTGCAGAAATGTCCACTTAGCTGAAAACCAGAATGGCACCCATTTAACATTTTACCCGATGCTGCGATCTGATATAACAATTAACGATAATGTCAAGGAGATACAGTCATGGATTTACTCCATATGAATTATTTTTCGGTCATACAACCACCAGAAACTTTGTATAACCAAAAATACTTGTACCTATCCAGTAACCAATACCTATCCAGTAAAAAAAATACTTGATCACGAAATACGTTAGAGATCTAAATAATAGAATATATCATATTATTACAAAATAGTTAGAGCAAAAACCAGAAAGAGAAAGCTGTGTATTGCCGTGTCTGTCGGGATTAGCCACTGTCCATATTATGAGGATTAGCCACTGCCATATCAATATATCAATGTTAAGAAGATATTGATGACACAGTCCTCCTGATTTACGACCTTCCTCGATCGTTATCGTTACCCACGACTGCACTGCAATAACCTGCTTCATTCCTACATCCATATGCTGATAATTACACTGTCATTATTATGAATCAACACGGGACATATTCAGCCCTGTTTCAGCGTTTTTACATAACAATACAATCGGTCGTCCACGGGCATCCTCTCAGAACTAATAACGCATTTATGCCCATTACCATTTTATCATTTACCACTCACCGGTTACAATGGACCTGTTTTTTTTTAGAACAATCTGTGATCTTTCTCACATGGTATGAATCACGATTCGCCAAGGATATTTGCATAGCAATCATTTAACACCGTAATAGCAGTTTAGAATTCAGATCTAACGTTCAAACACTTCCAATTACCTACCCGTGCACCTACAAGACATCGCCGAGGAAAATATAGCTGGCCCGTTAGGTAATTCCATAAGAATGTTTATATAAGCAAATTAATCAACGTATTGGGAGTGCTCTCGATAGGCAAAGACCACATCAATTGAGTCCTGCAAACAGTGCAAACATGTTTTTTTGTTGCATTGTATTGGACGGCCGGGCTTGCTGAGCTGGGATTACAAGACATTACCACTACGGTTATCTACGGTCTCCAGTTCGCAGTAGCCTTTTAAGAAGAAGGCGTGATATAGACGACTATAAATAATGCCAGAGAATAAATGATATAAGAAGTGGTTGAATAAGAGCAATAAATTTGTATAATCTCAATCTGCACGGTAGCAAAACCCATATAAGGAATGCCGAGGTACACCAAGGGTCAACCTTAGTGAGGTGCTTTGGCAACATATTTGAAATAGTTGGTAAAATGTGATTGCAATAATCCTGAGTTACGGATATCTAGCACAAGAAAAAGCTGTACCAATTTTGTTTAGAATTTTCTTAGTTTTTTTACCGCATTACCGCAACACAGTAGTGTTTCAACCGACATGATGCCTGATGATGAAACGATAGCATAGTAGTTTGCATACTATGGCTTTGCACGAAAAATTTTAACGCCTAAGGTTCTTCGGTGGAATTTGTTGACATATCTTTCATATCAGATTTTATTACCTAGACGCGACATATTCTTCTCAGCAGAAAAAAATTTAATACAACGCGCATTATCCGAGAAACCATCATCTAACGGACCAAGGCTATACAAAACTTCATATTTCTAGACATTTTACTACTAATTTGAGTCATGAACTGTAAATTACCAATTACCAGAAAGCTATTTCAATTAAGGAGAGGGTGTTAAATTCATATTTTGCACAAATTTGAGCTTATCAAAAGTCTAGAACTGTCTTGTATATTGTTAAATCACTTGAATGTACTGCAGGGCTTTTACCATACGAACAAAATTTGATATTTTTTCTAAGAATCATGTTTAATACATTTTCTTATCAAAAGCTTACTTTTCACATGTTCCGGGTCTTATTGCTTATTGGCAAGTCGTAGGCTGTAAAATGACGGTTACCAGTATAATTTTCCACTATTTTTAGTAAGGAGATATATGCTCATTCCACAGATATATTATTATAAATGTTCTCGTTGACAGCTCATCTTTCACATTCTCTTAGCCTATTACCGTTTACTGATTTGAGTCCTAAGCTGTCAAACACCGACTTTTAGTGCGATTCCCCAATATTTTTACTCAAGAGGGAGGTGTTAAATTTTCAATTTGCATACATTTTACCTGATCAAGGTCTAAAACTGTCTTATGTTTATCATTGAATATTGGAAACATTCTATTTAAAGATTCTATTTTTTGTAGAACCAATAACAGTCATTTAGAAAGTCTTATCAACAGCTTTTTTTCACAATCCTCCGGCCTTCATTGCTAATTAGTGCGTAGTAAGCTATAAATACCGATTAAAGTATGATTTTCCAATATTTTTAATAGGGAGGGATGTGTTTAATCCTTATATTGCACTAATTTGGGCTTCTCAAGAAAGCTTTAAAGTACCTGAGGTATACCGTATTGCTTATGACTCCGTTAATAACACACCGTCCTAATGAGCCTTCAGGCACTTGATATGTTCCCTGGAAAAATTCAGACTGTGTTCCGATGTTCCTACAGTTAAAACTGGACCTCGAAACTGATATTCTACAAGTGGCTGAGAAAGAGATTCAGTGGCAACTCGTATGCCATGTATTTGTACGGTTTAGAGTGGAACGAACGTTGCCGTACAGCAAAAAAAAATTTAAATCGATTTTATATTGTGTTTGGTGATGATATTATTTTTTTCATGGCCCGTCTCCCGATATCTCTGAATTACCCAAGAAACCGTTGTTGATACACATCTCCAACCGTGTCTGACAATGTAATGTTTGGGATAAACATCGCGATCCGAAATGAAAATTTAAACCATTACGCAGCACCTCGTGATGTAATAATTCCATGTAGAAACAAAATAAATCGTCCACATTTTTTGGTCCTATCTAGCTAAAAACATGTTTATAGACATCCACCTGCGACCTAATTAAATAAATATTTGCATCATTTGTCGCTTCTACAGTTTAAAAAAATTGTATAGCCGCCCCCTGGGAAGCATACGGGCTGGCCGGTCCCAACCCATGCCGTAGTGGGTTCATCAGTAGTGACCAAGCCTTTCCTTTGCATGAGCAGAAGCAGCTCAATAATGTAAACGGTTATGTGTCTAGCCACCTAATTATAAAACAAAAGTGAAATAGTGGTCTACCTCAGTTTATTTATCGATTTATAATTTTATCTGCAAGCACATTGGAACGTAGATTACTTAGGGGACGCTTGCACTTTCTTGTACGATGGAGGTAGAATAAAATCATATTATTAAGACCTTGATAAATGTTTCTGGTGTACCTTTTAGATGATTTTTCAGAAGCCCAATGTGGCTCGAGGCCGATAGTTTAAGGATTGTAGCTAGTTACAAGTTAGATACAAGACAATTGACATTTGAATGGACACCGGCATTAGTAACAACCAATAACACTTCAGTTAGTTAGTCATTTATTAAAACTTATCTACATTAGACTTACTAGATGATCTAGGAAAGGACACAACAGGGTCAATTATGTGTTTTCTACATACATCAGGTTGAGCAACTCCAATATTCTAGTCACGTCATATTAATCCTGCAACGCCAAATCTTCATAGAGAAACTTACTCGGAAGTATCAAACCAATCAGAAGGGCCAACACTGCACCAGAAACTACGACAAGTATTGTGACAAACAGTAAACATTTCTCCTGATATGTTAAAACACTCATTTGACATGAAAAGTCACGATGAAGTCTCTGACATATCTAAATGATCAAGTTGTTGTAGCACCAATCTCGCAGGTACGTCTGAATTTTTCCATGATAAAAAGTGTAGTAAAAATGAAGCAAAACATTGACATAAGTAAATTCTACAAAGTAACTTTCTTAAAAAAGAAAATGTCTTCCGAAATAGCAACTTATTTGCATCTTCGAAATCCTGAACGTTATACACAGGCCATAGTTTCAGGTTGTTCCTCGGCAACATTCCTTACTGACTTACGATCACAAAACACTTAGGAGGATGGAAATCGACTTTGGTAGCCGAATGAAATCGGAAAAACAAAAAGAAAACTTGTGCAACAAAATTCTTATCGTCCCTTCAACTTCATCATCTTCAACTTAAATCAAGCCACCTCGCAGAACAGACAGTTGCAACAACAGTTAAGTTCAGCTATTATATAAATTTGCAAAATGCTGTAAACTGTTCGTGCACCATTAATATTAACAATAATATTCGTGTTCTTATTAGATTCAAAGTACCTATACATCGTTTAAATCATTTTTATTAGATGAATGTTCACATATTGTTGACTTTACAACTTCCTTTTGTCCATATTTAGTATGAGAAAATGGAATATGGAAAATTTCTGTGTTTCTATTTCTTCTTTCGGTAACATTAAGATTCATTAGATTTAAGCTGAGACGATTGAATGTGTACCGTAAGATTTTTTTTAGAAAAAGTAAATCAATTTGTAAGTGTATGTCGAATGAAATTATAGTGAAAAACGTGTCATTTTGTGATATAAATTTTTTCTTTGGCACAATTGCTCCAGGTATCCAACTAAGTGATTTGGCCTGTAGGAGGTTTTTAATCGTTCACCTTCTAGCGCGCATTTTTTTAAAACTACCCTAAATTTCAGAAAAATTTAGTAATTGTACAACAAAATTGATCTTGGAGTCGGTTCCGTATGATTTTGATATGCTAAGACCGAATCCAATGTCCAAGAAAATAGTTGGAACATGCAGTGGCGTAGAGTAGTGGGGCATCATTAAATAATGTCGCGCACTGTTTGACGTGCTTTAATGTTCGTATGTTGCGTAGCATCTTAACCTTTTTTTCTGCTGCTACTTTGTTCATTGCACAGGTAACACATCTTTCAAATTTACTTTTGGAAACTGGATCTCGTTAAGCGCCAGAAACAGCAATGGCTGCAGACTCAACTTCCGTTGATGAACTCGTAGCTGGGGGGTTGATTAAAGTTTTATTTTAATCTTCAATTAGTTGCATAAATCGAGATGGCACGATGTATGGATTTGCACATACTTTGTGGAACCTTAGCCTTTGAATTGTTGATGTTTTGTAAATGCCACTCCCGACATCCAGTTGCCTAATTCAGCAAGTGTTTTATAGCCCAAATTTCACTGTGACACTGCAGGATTTGTTGCAGGGCATCTAAGGTCAGTTATATTACCTACCGGACTGACATATGACGCACATTGCCCAATTGATATCAAGGGGTAGTTTCCTCTTTACCTGTCTACGCCATGTCCGCCGGTCAAAAGGAAGAAAGCACCAAACACAGTAACGCAAGAACAAGAACAACACAAAATATCTGAAATTGAGAAAAACTGTTTATTTAAGATGACCTTCAGCTGCATAGGTATAATTGCTCCCCTCCCCCCTACAGCTACGATTCGCTACGAAGTGTGACTCGAAAAAGTAAAAAGAAGGCTAAAAAATATTTTACTTATATAGTACGTTTTGCTTCTATTCCATTCGATAAAAGGATTTATGTTTCGTTAAGAACTTTTAATTAATTAATTAATGTACGTTCAGTTAGTATGATAAGCCCAATGAGTTAGTAAAATGACTTAACAAATATTGATTAAAAATTATGCAAAATTAAAAATTAAAAAATATGCCAGAATATAAAGTCAGAACAGGGTTAACTCCCAGGATTAATTTCCGGCTGCCACTGTGCATTCAAATTATTTTTTGACATTAGATTCGGTCTATAAACTAAAAAATCTCGGGTGTCCTGCGAGCTAAAGAAAAAATTTGTATCACAAAATGCCACGTTTTGCAAGTATTTGTTAAGTCCCCACCCACCAACTATTACATTGAGTATTGAAATATTGAGTATTGATGTCTTAAAAATCTCTTCCGAACATTATCAATTAAATTAATATCAGTTATATTTCGGATTATACAACAATATTCTAAAATGACACCAATGTCTCTCACTTAATTAATATCCTCTAAATAAAAAATAAAACCTCAAATGATAGGGATATCACGTGAACGTTATTTTGAGACAATTTTCAAAATTTAAATAAAGGCATTAATCTTAGACCAGTTGACTATTATTCAAATATTTTTGAAGAAGTGTAGCATCTGATGATATGAGTCTTTACAAGTTCTAAGTATTTTCAAATCACCAACAAACATTAAAAATTAATGTTCATTATTCTATTCGGTGTCATTACCAGATACATTAAAAAGAATTGGGCCTATATGCGGGAGCCCTGAGGAACACCAGAGGTAACATTGATAACACAAGAAATGGCATCGCCATTCTGGAAGCAAGCGAGTATATTTTATTTAATAATAAAATACCTGTAACACCTCATGCACTTTAAACCATTGTATAGCTTGAAATTATTACTTTATAGACGATTCCTCTTCCCCATTGAATAAAATAACAGATTAAAACGCTTTTTCATCTCACGGACCAAAACGACATGTACTAGACGTTAATGAAGTTGTTGTGGCCACTCAATCGACCAATAAGAAATATATCTAAAGCTGTACCGAGAAATTTTATACAAAAAGTAATAGACAATTATGATGGCAATGATTAAGCAGCACACACCGCCAACACAATAAAATTTATAAGAGCGCCATCGGTATTTCTTTATGAAATACAGTAATGAATGCTCTTTTAAGGATTCGTGTTGGATTTCTTTTGTCAACAAAGAGTCAACAAAAAATACTTCTAACGTAGGAAATAAAGTATTTGTTATATCTTCTCGTACTTACAAAGGCTGTGTTTGAAATAATATTTTCCTGTATTTTTAAAAGATGATTTTTATATTATAATTATCATTAATTAAAATGCAAATAATTACAGATGCCTTAAACAGGGCCGGTTTATATGCTAGGGTGAATTTCCTAGGCTAAAATTTCTGGTTATAAATTTCGAGTTGTAGATTAGGTTTAAAATTGTCCAAATTAAACATTCCATTTCTTCTCCATCCGAAATCGCACATTTAATTATTAATTTACGCTTTGAAATTATTCAAACCATTGATTGAAGGTACGTTCAAACCACATCGGGATAATAAAGCAAAGTAAGTAAGTAGATATATCGATATTATCGATGTAGTCATGAATACTTTGTCAAACATATAGTCGCCATATTGCTTACTAGAGATCATATGTGATTCTTTGAGGTCCAATTTGCTGAAAACTCGTGCCAATATTTGAGGAGGTGATTTGCCCAGGTAATTTAAAAAAAAAGTAATACGTAAATCTTCTGCGCCCAGGGCCCTAAATTAGCTTAAACCGGAACTGATCTTAAATTCCGTAACGCTGCTATTTGTTCTCAAATCGTCTGACGTCAACTGTGCAAACACGTTGCAACAGTACTAATTATGTTAAAGTGCTAATATTTACGACAAACAATTAATAAAACATGCATTGATGCATGATATAATAACATCCTATTTCAACTGCGCATTTTTCGGTTTATTTGGATGTTTATAATCCGGTGTATATCTTTACACACATGACAATATCATGGTTTAACAAATATGTGTTTTTTTCTTCAATAGGCATATGTTTGACATGTGATAGTTTGGCGTCATATGCAGCTGTCATCACGTTCACCACAGACAAATACAGTTAGTAGGTACTAGACTGCGAGATATAATATTTAATTCTGAAGATTATCAACAAAAAAAAACGTTCCTCTAATAGCTCAGCATTGCTTGCTGCAGCTTACTTTGCTGCGGGTTATCCGGACAGTGACTTAACAGATCAAAGACCCAGAAAAGCATCGTTCTCATACACTTCTCGTGTCGATTCCCACGTGGAAGCCAAAAGCGCAGTTCATCACAATCCACCACAACTAAACTAACTATTACGATACACGGGTAACCTTTTAAGATATCAATCTTGGCATATAATACCTCTTAAGACGCATCTGATACTGCTATCCGGAGATTGGATAGAAGATATTTCATACGTGACACGCACGCAACATCACCGAAGACAAATACATGCTACCTACATATTATGAAAAATGACCATTATTCCAATGCTCATAGAACAAAGCAACTTCATAAAAGATGTCAGAAATTTACATAGTACAATGGATCATCTTCCGAACGTCATGCTACACTATATCATTAATTACAGTTAAAAAAATAGAGTTAAACGTATGGGTTATTCAATCGATGTTACTTAATTCACTATTTTTCAGGTGGCGGGTCACACACAAATTGAAAAGGTGCATCCTCTGATGAATATTATTTACGAATGCATGAAAATTATGTACTTTATATTTATAATAATTGCATGCTGCGTGTAATGCTTGACCATATATTTTTCTTAACCCTCGTTTGGCTGAAGAAACTCCTTAAAGAGGTAAAAAGTAATCAATAACCAAATATCAAGCTCGTCAAGTCCTGAACCAGATGAACATTATATGGAACCAAAAAATGACGAATTTTGCCAATGTCAAAATGAGAATTTTTCACATGTTCTTTCAAAATATCGCACCATTCTAACTAATCTTAAGTTACTTTTGTCTAGTCCATCATTGTCTTAATAAGCATGCTCAACAATGCATAGGTCTCTGTTCTCCCATATTTTAAACGAGCTATGTGATTCTTAAACCTAGTCAGAGTTGAACGTGGCGTTTGCCCAACATAGCAACGGTTTCTCAATAGTTGTATTATGAGTGCAAACGAAATTGTTACGCCAGTTAAATAATTAACCACTTTTTTCAATCTACTTTGCCACAACAATCCAGAATAAATAACACCAGAAGTAATTAGAAGTACGAATTTGTTACTTAGCATCCAATATCGTTGATGCAGGGATCAGCCCTGCATCAGACGAGACGGAAAATGTTCCTCTTTGCTTCTAAGCACTAAATGCGTTAAAAATTAAATAAACCAGTTATCACATAAATGTCCTAGGTAAACAGTATAATCTTGGTTCGGATTCGTTATGGATTCGATATGGACTATGTGCATACGTAGTGCGCGGATGTTTTTTCGAACGCGGTGTTCACTGTGGTTGAAAAGAAAATCCTTTGCTTCCAATTTTATAAGCGCTCTTATACGGCCATGTAAAGGGTCCGCCAATAAGCGCGCTCGATCTTTAAAATGAAATAAAGCAAGTTGTGTGAGAGGTATAAATGAAATTTATTTTTTGTTTGAAAGAGTATTCGAAGGCATTATGTATGGAAAATAATATCGGTCAAATGTCCACCTCGGCTTCGCTGGGTGGCGCGCATACGAGAAGTCCAATTTTCAATGACTCTGGCGCACAAATCGGGCTGTATTTCATCGATGGCGTGGCGTATGTTGACTTTGAGGGCAGCAGTGTTTTGTGGTTGGTTTGCGTAGACCTGTGATTTAAGAAAACCCCACAAGAAATAGTCTAGTGGGGTTAAATCGCACGATCTCGGTGGCCAGTTGATGTCGCCTCCGCGCGAGATAACCATTCCTCCGAAGCGCTCGTGCAGAAGATCCATTGTGGCGCGCGCTGTGTGGCTCGTAGCGCCGTCCTGCTGAAACCACATATCCTCGACATCCATATTGTCGATTTCATGCCAGAAAAAGTTCGTTATCATGGATCTGTATCGTTCGCCGTTTACCGTGATGGACACACCATAGTCGTTCTCGAAGAAATACGGCCCGATGATGCCTCCGGCCCAAAATCCACACCAAACAGTTACCTTTGCTGGGTGCATTGCGACCTGGTGGACCTCCTGTGGATTGTTCTCGACCCAATAACGGCAATTCTGCTTGTTGACATTCCCATTTAACCAAAAATGTGCCTCATCGCTGTAGATGATTTTGCGACCAAAATCGGGGTCGACTTCCAACTGCTCTAAAGCCCAATCAGCGAAGATACGGCGCTGTCTATGGTCGTTTATTTTGAGCTCTTGTGTCAGCTGGATCTTGTACGGATGCATGCCCAAATCCAGATGCAAGATTCGGCGAAGTGATGTTTCCGAAAGGCGGAGTTCCTGTGCGCGACGTGAAATTGACTGTCGCGGATTTTCACGCACACTATCGCGCACAGCGGCGACATTCTGGGCAGATCGGACGTTTCGACGACGCGTCGGTGTTGGCTGATTGTTCACCGAACCGGTTGCCTCGAATTTGTTAATCAAACGACGGATAGTCGACTCAGCAGGACGATCAATTGCACCGTAAAATTGGCGGAGCGCGCGGAACGTTGCTCGAACCGATGAATGATTTTCGTAATAAGTTTTAACGATTTGCACATGTTGCTCGCGGCTGAATTGGTTCATGGTGATTTGTGAAGATACACTGAATAATAACAACTACGTTTGCCAACTCTACCACAAACAACATGGCCGCCATGAGCTGTCAAAGATCGAGCGTCCCTATTGGCGGACCCTTTAGAATAACTTCAAAATGCCGGGACATGATAAAAATTTATTGTTACCTCAAGATCACTGGGTATGGTGTATTTGTTACTGAAGTTTGTCGTGTGCAAGAAGAGGCGTTTTAACGTTTTTCCCACTTTTCGAACTTTCCTCTACATTTAAAATGTGACAAAAAGCAAATGTTTTCCGTTCTCGATGGTACATTCCTTGAAATTGATGATATGCGTAATGCCTGCGAGGCCAGTTTTTAAAATTATACCCATTCTGTATTCTCTAACAAAATAATTTTGGCGTTTGAAAGGTTAACTGTCACTACGCAATAAATTTTAATTTACGAAGCTCACAATGCAGTAAGGTAAAATACGTATTGTAGTTGTAAATAGTTGTAACGTAAAATATGTATTGAAGTTGAATTTAGCTATCAAATATCGAAGCAGTTCAGGAAATTAACGACAATTCAATTCCGTTCATAATAATTTGTTTACTCTACATAATATATCAACGTACAAAAGTGGATGCAAATAATGCCATTTGCTCTACCATAATTTGAGTCACAGAAAACGCATGAATTATTAAAAAGTTATAACGTTGTACTAGCTCAGCAAATGTTAGTCTATCTACGAGTACGAGTACTTTGGTGTTATAGTTCCGTGAATATAGGATATATTTTCGTTAAGTAGAAAACAAGACACCCATGGAAGAGAAATTGTAATTCAATGAAAATTAGTGATTAGAAAGACAAGTGGTGTTTGTAGAATAATAATTGCTAATAAGAAACTCGTGAAGCCAAATGATGTTAAAGAGAATAATATGAAATTTTGTAGGATTGTTCGTTCATATATTATACGCCTACCTACCAATTTTTTTTTGATTTCATGAACGTCGTTTGGGAGAAAATTGATATCAAAGTTGAGTCTTTATAGATGGAGTCTTCTGAGAGCTTACAGAAAATTGAGTTTATTCGACAAAAGTGGCAGTGGCAAAATATTGACATATGGACGAAAATTGTTTCGAAATTTTTTTAAATATTTTGAGAAATATTCGTAACTATCGTAATATAATTAACACAAACACTAAAAACAAATAACAAATTCCACCAAAAAATACCAACTGACTATATAGACGTAAGAGATTTGGATGCTAACTTATTATGGTATTTTCACGTGTAATCTCCCTATTGTTGATTTATATCTGGACATTTTTTCCAGGTTCGATTTTTTGAAAATTTTCTTTAAAATTTGCTTGCGAGAAAAAATCGGATTTTTAATTCAAGAGCAAGGAAGATTCGGTAAGAAGGTTTGACTAAAATAACTCCACAAAAAAAACACAGATATTGCAAGTGCCTTGGGCGTATTGAAAATATCAGACACAACTTTTGTTTACTGTAGTACAGTAGTTGATTAGTTACACAGTCCTTATGTGTCAAAATGACAATTTTTATCGGTTTGTGGTGACGGCTGGTAGAAGTTTAGGATGATCATATGCTGAAAATGAAAAATTTATTATGCCCGATTGAAATAGAGAATGGTTATCGCGACTTATGCATTCACTTTGCTGTATGCAATAAAGTTTGTTCCAGTAGGAATAAGTTTATTTTTGGTAGTTCTTCTGTGCAGACACTTAATTCGCGCAATAACAAAGACTGTTCTCACCTCAAAATCGATTAGCGTCCGATATTGATGATTACATGATTGGGTTGTGTAAATTTTAATAAACGGTATATTCAAGGTGTATTCAAGTAATGGTTGTGTTAAAATAACTTTAGTCTGCGCTAAGAATATTGGTTGTGGTTGGCGCCGAGTGCGAAACGTACATTAGGAAAACAGATGAGAGTCAGTTTAATTTAGAAATAATTAAAATGATACACGTCTTAACACGTTGCATGGAGTAGTTTTTTTCAATTATTCACAAGTAAATTACTGGGTTTTGGATAATGTAAGGTGATAAGTCACACTAAAACACACTATTTTTTATCAGAAATAATAATTTATTATTTCTATGGCTTCAAGAAATATATTTGTGTTCCGCTTATAACAGTAGAACTCAAACTAAACTAACTGTACGAAAATGCCTGCTAATGTGTTACCACGTAGACAAAATAAAGATAGAGTAAATCGGTTCTATATGAAATCATAATATGAAGATTAATATTTGTATGTTTATATAATATATTTAGTTATAAATATATTATATAAACATACAAATATTAATCTTCGTATTAACTGGATACTATATAGGCCTTTGTGTCATATTTCCAACATAAATCTTTCATATACTTACCTACTTTATAATTGTATTCAATCAATTTAACAACTATGCTGATTAGCGCCTACTTACTACTTAACTTCCGACTGTTGAATAAATTCTATGCTTATGGTAGCTGCCGGTGCCCGTCGGGGGATATTTAACATCATACACAAAGTCAAAATAGGACTGGTATAAAATTTTATAAAGATTTCGATAATATTATGTATGATACATTTACATCCTAGGTTTTGTAATTTATTAGCCTATACAATATTCCACTGTCATGTCAAATTAATTAACTTCTTGAAATAGTAATCCTTGTGATAAAAAGATTTACCGTAACAAGAGGGCCAGCATTCGTGCCTTGGGGAACAAATTTTTCACATGATTAATATTTATTTATTTATTATTTTTGTGATGAATAGAAAACGTATCACGCACACAAGCCGTTAGCCATTAAATGACAGCCTTAATACGCCCATCACATGACGGGCTGTTGAGGTCCGTCAAAATGGTAAACACTTATTCACCGTTCAAATTGCCTGGCATCCGAGAGAAATATAATTACACCCATTACAATGAATGTTATCAAGATGAATGTTACCATCTCAATGAATTTAAGAAAAGTTTACCCGAAGAGCAGCTTAATCACAAGTGCTGGATACCCACCCATAATAGATGGATGCAACCAGTCCGGAGATTTTAAACTGAGATTTAATCCAGGAGGAGCCGAGATTAATCGGTCCGGTTTCTAAAGATAATATTTACTGCAGATAACCCACCCGGATCTACAGATGGTAATCCTAAAATGTCGAATATTTTCTGTCGGGAAAAGTCGCGTTTTTTATGGCGACTAGAATTACCAATAACTGGTAGGGACACGAGCCCAAATATTTGTACGCCAACGCATACCAATGCAAACGCGCCTGCATGATATTCGAGATTGACATTAATGACACGGTTCGTAATAAATAAATGCCAGCTTCTCTCTAGTTCAGTTATAATCCAGGCACGTCCAAGTCGCTGGCCGGAAGTGAAGAGTTTCAGCTCCGAGGCGGCACGGGCAATTCGCCAAAAAGTTTACAACAACACTATTTCCGGTGCAAGTTCATTGGCCAAGGTGATAACTAGTTGGCATCGGCTCTATTGCCACCTACAATTTATAGTATTGTTATCATTCCATCTCGATACACTTCAATCTAGTATACTGAATATTTTATAATACCCGGTCATTCATGTACAATCAATCAATAAATTCCGCATCAAATGGAATGGTAGGCACATTTCGCACATGAAAATTAGGTGGCGCGCCACTAGATTATTTGCTAGATACTACCAATAATTTTTTATTTTATTTTTCTATTACCCAACCCAACAAGCATACACCCCAGTCAAAATAAACAAAATAAAGTGGTAAGTTTGCAATACCTCGCATAGAGGTGAAAATTGGCACAAGTCTTAAATACACTACTACAAATAATATATGAAAAATTCCCACCGATCCCATATCTGCTAAAAAAAATTATTCAAGGTCAAAGGTCAAATCAATTTATAGTAAAAGAACATTTTAGTAAAAATAGGTCAGACAAAAATTGTAGAACATACAATTGATTGTCTGTATATCTTTTGTTTATTCAGGTACCCAAAAGGTATGTGAATTTTTGTATTTCTTAATATTCATATTTTATGTGTTGAAATAATTTTTATTCTTAAAATATCCGAATCGGTCAGGGCGCGCGGAAGTCACATCACCCGTTTTTAGCCATATGTTTACCTCTAAATTAAAATTATAAATATTGGTGTTACGAGTTCCGGGAGGTGGGACTATTTTTAAAGATGTTTCCTGCTCTTAAAGGATCATTTTTTCGGTTTCTGATATCTGCAATTGTTTTTGAGATATTCGCAAAGAACGAAACGGCTCCCTTGTTTATCTAAATTGTTTATAAGATTTGTAATTTTTATCGGCCCCAATGAATGAACCCTAAATCATAATTTTCGGTACAGGCTAAGAGAAATTCACCAAAATGGCACTTGTTGACTAGACTATATATATTGTTTGTTTCAAATATTACAACACCTTTTTCAACTACCCGATGAGCTAGAGACTTGAAATTTGGTAGGTGCATACCTGAATAAAAATTGTTCTTATACTTTTTTTCCTACTAGTCACCATTCCTGAGATAATGCGATTTCTAAAATTGAGAATACTAATATGCACTCCTACGCGGCCTGTATACATCGTCGGACGTTCAATATAAGCAGAAATATTGGTTTCTCTATTTTGGTGTCGAAATAATTTCATTTCGACATCCAAAGGAGTGTGAAAAAGAGCCTAATTTCGACACTACTGATAATATATTCCTCGGAAAGTTTTTCTGCATATCCAAAATGTCAAGCTCATGTCTTATTTTTACATGTATTAACTCGCTACGATACTACGTCAGCAATTTTCAACAGGCATTTAAATTGTTTGAAAACGTAATGATTTAATTGATTGCTTAGAAGTATTTAAAAAGATTAACTCTTCTCCACAAGTCATCATCACAAATGGGATTCGTTTTCTTCTTGCTATATATAGAGCTCTAAAAAATTAATTGATTGTATAGACAAGTACAGGGTAAGTCTCTTAAGATTGACACCCCCCTTATCTCACTTATCCTTTGCTGATTTAACTCATTCAAAAAAGTAGTGGACGCGGTTTTTGATGAATTTTTATAATCTGAGAACAGATATTAAAAATCTCGTAAAATATACAGGGTGGAAAATAAAACATGATTTTTTAAATGGAACACCCCGTATATTTTTAGACTAAAATAATGTCCTTAATTTTCTGAATCCAAAAATATGTAATTGTTATATAATCACTCCACCTGTTCGTGAGATATACATATCAAGATACCTCTGGAAACAATGCATATTTGCATTGTTTATTTGTTGACAGATGTCATCCACATTTTTGTGAGATAGTAGTTCACTCTCTTAGATATTAGCGTAAAAAATGGGTAGTATTCGTAAAGAAGCAAGTTATTTTGAAAATGGTATATTCATTGGAAGAGCGAAAAGAGTTACTTGAAATTTATATTCAGTGCAACAAGAATAAGTCTCTTGCTCGGAGGGAGTATGTTAGGTTATTTCGAGAAAGGCTGCCTCCTTCCAAAAATAGTTTTAAAAATATTTATGCAAAGTTTAGGAATACCGAATCTTTGAGAGACAAGAAAAGGGAAAGGCGAAGAACAAAAACAGGAGAAGACACAGAACTCAGCGCGTTATTATATTTTGCTGAAAATCCATCCAAATCATCCTATGCCGCAGCAATAGAATTGGATATATCATAAAGAAGTGTGATAAAAATATTACATCGCCATAATTTTAAACCATATAGTATTTTGCCCGTTCAATATTTAGACGACAACAACCTTCAAGACAGGTTAACCTTCTACAGAGACATACTTGATAGAATAGAGGAAGATGATGAGTTTCTAAGTCATGTCTTTTGGACTGACGAAAGCAGTTTTTCTACTGCGGGAATTTTTAACAGAAAAAATGCACATTACTGGGCAGCGGAAAATCCACATATTGTAAAAAAAAATAAAAAACAAGGATACCAAACTGTAAACGTGTGGTGTTGCATCCACAAGGATGCTATTGTAGGTCCTGTATTTATAAATGGGCCCTTAAATGCACAACGTTATGTGGATATTCTTCAACATCGAGTTGAAAATTATTTAGATAATATTAATTTAGTGGACAACAGATCTGTTATTTGGCAGCAGGATGGAGCACCACCACACTCTGCAAGGAACGTCACCGAATACCTAAACAGAAAATATCCTATTTGGATAGGAAGGCACGATGTTATACATTGGCCCGCTAAAAGTCCGGACACCTATGGATTTTTTTCTCTGGGGTATGATAAAACAAGATATATACGAAACTGGGGTTTTTAATAATATGAATGAGTTAAAAGAATACGTACGTTTAAAAATTGAGGAATTAAACCAAAATGGTGATATATTTCAAAGGGTGAGAAGCAATTTTATAAAGCGATGCCAAATGTGTATTCAGAATGGTGGTGGTTACGTGGAAAATATTTAATTACGTTACGTGTAAATAAATAAAATTGTGTTACTCTATTGTGTTACTGTATTAATATTAACTTTTAGTTGTTTTTATTAGGCTTATGTTATTTATTGTTATTACTCGTTACTGTTATTGTCACCTATATATTATTTATTTATTATCTCAATAAATGGCATTGTTTCCAGAGGTATCTTGATATGTTTTTTGTTTTATAATTGACACCCGTAATGTGATAAGTTTTTAGTAATATCTCACGAACGGGTGGAGTGATTATATAACAATTAGATATTTTTTTATTCAGAAAATTAAGGATATTATTTTGGTATAAAAATATACGGGGTGTTCCATTTAAAAAAATCATGTTTTATTTTCCACCCTGTATATCTTACGAGATTTTTAATATCCGTGCTCAGATTATAAAAATTCATCAAAAACCGCGTCCACTCCTTTTTTGAATGAGTTAAATCGGCAAAGGATAAGTGAGATAAGGGGGGTGTCAATCTTAAGAGACTTACCCTGTACAGATATTTAAATTTTGAAAAATTACACGGAACAATAAAATAGTACAAATATCTTGTTTTCCTCTAACATCTCCTTGCAAATCAAACTTTATTCCTACCTGCTGCAGAAAAACTTCTTAATGCCATTTTTTGCAAATACCAAAAAGAGTTGTAATATAAACTGTGGCTGTAAAAAAGTCGGATTATTTTGTTCACTAGTATGTACCATTGTCAATGCCATCTTGCTCCAATGTCGAATCAAGTATAACACATGAGGATTCTTATGATATCAAAGAGGAAACAACTAATGAGTCTTTCTTCTTAGACCAATTTACCGATATTCCGCACTTCTTGTCTCCACAATGTCTTCTTCGCTTTCCGAAGAAGGCATTGCTGTTGAAGTAGCATTTGAAGATTATCAGTCAGACTAACGTTCTCCCGAAATCAACAATAATCCGTTCCTCTTTGAGCGTTACCAAGAGTGCCAACTTTTAATTAATAAAACTTAAACGCGTAGAAAAGAAGGTACAAGGATCTACGTGGGAGGGGTCTTATGGGGCTAAAGCCCCCCATGGTACTACAATTATTATGTAAACTACTTAACTATCAATAACCTACTACCCGAAGGCGCGAATCCTAAAAGAACATTTGATGACGTTATTCCATTTGAGATGTTATTCCAATTGAAGGGTTAATTCCAGCAAACTGAAGTAAATACAAAGATGAATACATTGTTGAAGCCTCCAGTAATAAGTACGAACAGGACCTACTTGATTCAGTTTTAGTCTGAAGTTTCGTCTGAATTAAAACCTTGGAGACACTGCATACAATAAAAGAAATCGACAGTTTGTTCTTCCCAAATATTTAAATCCTACTTCATATATTCGCAGTTTTGCCCGTAGCAACGTCTTTTCAGCGTTAAAAAGAAATAAAACTTATTATGCTATGGGTGGAAAAGATAGATATGTATGGATGTATGGATATGTATGGATGTATGGATATAAACCAGATGATAAATAGATTTATTACAGTTAAGCATAGGCGACTTGAATTATGCGATCGAATCTCGAATGACGTTTAATATTTTCTTGAAATATTTTTTTTATAAATTGGACCTTGCTAATAAATTTGGTCAATACGCTGTGTGTTTTCTTCTTTAATACACTCCTTTACAGGTGGTGCGGAAATGTATGCATGTTATATAGAATACGACTACTTCAACTTTTGGAATTGCCCTATCTAAGGAATGGTGACTTGGAGAAAAAAGGTATAACAACAACTTTTGTAGACAATTGTATGATCTCCAACTTCTATCTGTTCTAGTTTTACGCTAACACTTGCCGTTTACAAAAAAATGCAAAACTGATAATTTTGTTCGAAAGTATTCAACATGTAAATGTTTCCTTATAGACAATGAATTAGCCCCTTAAACGTTAAATTGTTAGGCAATATTTTTTTATTATATTACATTGTTTGCTTAATGATTTTATTATTTATTATTGTTTTATTATATTTTATTACTTTGTGGGAACATTTATTGGATTTGACTCAAAAAGTAGGGTTGCTTCTTCCTTTACCCAAAAACTATTTTTCTGCTAAATCTTAGCTTGTCTGAACATATTGTTCTTGAGTTGTTTTAAATCTGATGACGACACAACGGTATTAAAATTTTTGCTCTGCACCGAAAACCTTGTGCAATTTCATTATGTTTAAAATACATATCTCGATGTATCATGAACAGATTCTTGACAACCCATTGAAGGTGGGGAAGTAAAAGTTAAAATCAAGTACCGTAGGACTCGAAAACTGTTCGTAATAACTGTTTCGCGATAAGTATCAACCACCTTCTAATTCGACACCAAACAGATAATAATAACCAGAGATAAGTAATAATAATTGTAACCAAGTTGAACTCCAATGCCAAATCATACCCAGATAAGCATCTGACGAGGGTTTACGATCGAACAATCGCGTCTGTTATCTATACGCCTATTCGTATATCTATACGTCTATTATCTATACGGTTGAATTGGGTAAGCTATGAAAAATAATATGCTTCCTATACAACACCACCTTTTCACGGGTTGATGGATTCTATTTAGAAGAGCGTGATTTTAAAAGGCAAGTCTTCTTTTATAACTGTCACAACGTGATTAGGAATTCCAAAGGGACATGTTGTTTGACTATAATTATATTTATAATTATTATTGATAAGTAAATTAATTTTGGTTATAGGTAACGATAATGATACAAATAACTTAGCAATTTTAAATAGTGCTAGCTATGCTATATATGCATTAAATTCCAGTAATGATGGTGGTAGCTTTCAGTTCCAAAAGTTTGTAAAACCACACCGACTGCGCTAGATCAGTCAGCAAGAAAATGAGAATGTCAAGGATGGTGAACCATTGCAACTACCGCAAAAAAAGTAATGCAACTTTAGGCATTAATATATGAAATAATAGTAATATTGTACAATAATTAATATAAATCATTATTATATATTGTTGTTGAAAAAAGTATCTACTTATTGTAAATTTTAGTAATGAATATTCGATTTTTACCCCAGTCAAAATAAACATTTGAGTTTGTAATAATTCTCATAGAGCTGAAAATTGGTATAGGTCTTAAATGTACTATTACAAATAATATATGAAAAATCCCCACCGATTCCACATCTACTAGAAAAATTATTCAAGGTTAAAGGTCAAAAATATCGGTTTTTTAATTTTTCTCGTAAACGGTAAGTTTTGGCGTAAAAATAGGTCAAACAAAAGCTGTAGAACATACGATGTAGAGCTACGCTGTAGAACTACGATCCACCATTCCTGAGATTTGGCGATTTCAAAAGTTCAAATATCTAATATCCACTCCTACGTGGCGTGTATACAGCATCGGACGTTCTGCGTTCAATGTAAGCAGAAATATCGATTTTTCGCTCGCAAAAATACTTTATTAAAAAAATACAATTTTCGAGAAAAACGGTAAAACATCCCTTCTGAGTTTTTAGCCAACCTTTCTTTTAGGGGTGTCGTCATATGTCAAAAAAATTTTTTTTAATAAAGCGCAATTTTAGGGAGCACTAAATTTTTATGAAAAACCAGCGAAAATAAGTCAGCGCAGCTGCCAATCAAAAAGTAGGTATTAAGTAAAAAAAAACAAAACGGCAGTTAAGTACAGGAGTCAGTGGTCTATGTGAAATATTTTGCTTTGGACAGAAGTTATGACACTTGCGGCAAAGGGGTAAATTTTAGTACAATTTTTCAATATATGCGATATTGCGGCCGTCATAATTTCATTAATTTTGACGCTAGGACTTCGAACAAAACACCGTTTGAAAGCTCAATTACTCAGGAACCTGATGCTTTTTTAATAATCGCAAACAGATAAATGCAACATATATATCGTGTATTTTATACTATCAAGTTCAAGTGTGGCTAGGCAATCAACTGGACCCAGAAGATAGGGGTTGGAGATTTATAGATAATACTATATAGAGCAGAGCTGGGACATACTCGAGTATAAGTACTTGAAACTGGCATTTACGTACTGTTTCTGGTACTCGTAGTACTTGAACCACCTAAACTTATTTACTTGTAGTTTTAATAAAAATGAGTACCTGACAAACTTGAGTACTTCGCAAAGTACTCAAGTACATTGTAAGGTGCTCCATTACATTGAAAAGTACTCCGGTCCATTGAAAAGTACTCCAGTACCTTGATAAATACTCTAGTACCTTGAAAGTATTCAATTGTATAATAAATATTTTTAGTTGTGTGCTAAAAATAATTTTCAATTACCACGAAATGTTACCGATAGCCTGTACGCGCGTCTCCATTTGTTGCGTTTGTCCAAGTTTGATGCTTTGTGATTCTTGCTTGAGATACAGCTCGCAGAGGTGAAGTCTATCAGTTCTATATGATATAGATATGTTAGGTCTGTTGCCTTATTCTGTGCTGCTACCATCATAAACAGTCATCGGCGTCATTGTCATGCCCTTACTGACGAAGTTGGTGGTGATGAAAGCCAATGAAATAGGCACATTTTAAACGAGAATAGAATTACCAGAAATTGTAATATTGGTTCGTAAATGGCAATGTTTTAAGAATAGAATAGAAATTTATTTAAATATCAATTTTTTTAGTTTACTTTTTATGTTTTTTGTTTTATTATTATTACAAATATAAATAATATTAATACATGACTAAATAAGCAGAACACCCCACACTTATTTATTTATTTCTGACATCGTTAATCAGATAGTTGTATTTACTATGTTAATATACATATTTTATTTCTGTTCAATTGCTATACTTGTATTTTTTTACTGTATTTTTTAAAGGTAACATTTATTCCTGCTCAACCGCTTGCGCCATATATTCATGACTCAGCACTCGAGTGCTATTTCAATTACTTTAGTACTTGTACTCCGTACTCAGAAGCTAAAAATCAATTGTACTCTGTACTCAAGTACATTTTAGCTGTACTCGTCCCAGCTCTGCTTTGGAGCCAATTCAAACTTCACTCTCACCTGCTGCAGAAAAACTTCTTAACGCCATTTTTCGCAAGGGTTGTAATACAAATTGTGGCTATAAAGAAGTCGTTTTATTCTGTTCGTCAGTATGTACCAATTGTCAAGGCCAGGGTTGTTCCAATATTGAATCAATATTGAATATTGAAAGTATAACAGATGAGGATTCTAATGATATCAATGAGGAGACAAGTAATGAATCTTTCTTCTTAGACCAATTTATAGATATTCAGCAAGAAGAGGAAAGCCAAGAAGGTATTACTGTTGAAGTAGCAATTGCAGATTTCAGAAATTTTCCCAAAATCAACAATAATCCGTTCCATTTTGATCATTACCAATAGTACTAATTTGTTAATAAATAAAACTTAATCACAATAGATCGTGGATTATCCCTAGTGGGGAAAACACGTTAAGAACGCGCCAAGTACACTCCCTCATAGGTGGTGCGAAATGTGTGCATATTATAATATGCATATAATAGATAGTACGAAATCTTCGACTTTTGGAATCGCCATATCTCAAGGAATGATGACTCGTAGGAAAAAAGTACAAGAACAATTATTGTAGACAATTGTATGATCTACAATTTTTGTCTGTTCTATTTTGATGCAAACACAGTTTACAAGTTTACACTATATAAATATATAGATACATGTCTAACTGCGAAATGCCTAACAAATATGTAACTGGACATTGTGTTTTGTATTAGCACGTAGCGGCTTCCTGTTAATTGTTTCTAATAGATGATTTCCGCAAGATAACACTAGAATTGAATTAAGGATGTATGCGTGGAATGCGGCTGGTACAGAAATATAACACATGATTGCAGTTTTTGGTCTCAATGGGAACAATTATTTATTCGTATGTAGATTGGCTTTGAAACGGAACAAGTTTTGACGTGCCGATGGCATAGACGAGCGTTAGCCTCGCAAATGGTAATTCAAATTAGCGTCTCATTTTAAATTCAAATGCTGACTAAAAAAAGAACAAAATGATCTATGGAATTGTGGCTGGATTTAAATATATCTTTTGCCATACTTAGCAGCGTGCATAATTTTCCTGGCGCCAACGTAGTAGTCTGCATGTAGACAGACATGAAAATCTGTAATTAAGTCAAAATTAATGAGTAAATAACGAGTTCCTTTTAGTAATTATACGAATGATAACACTGATGGTTTCCTAATCACTGATATATTTTCTCCCAAATTTTAAAAATCCTCCCGACTGCGCCAGTATTGGGCACATTTCAAGATGGTTTTAAAGTATCTTCCACCTTTTCTGCCACAATAGACTATCTGCATTAAATACTAATGCATAGGTACTACGGAAAGATTTGATAATAATCCTCAATAATCATATTCAGCTTAGAGTGCAGTCATTGAAGGTTTTCCGCTCCGAATTCTTTGAATCTTGACTGATTGACGGAGTTAGATTGACCGATTTGGAGAGTAATTAGAGGATGGCTCAATGAGCAAAAGTGAGGTAGCGCCGATATGTACTTTTACCCTAAGGGTGGAGCCCCCCTTCTGGGGGTGTAAACCAAAACCAAAGCAAAAACTCAAAATAACCTCAGAAACGGATAGAGGGAAAAATTTTATGTTTAAGAAAAGTTTTTTTGATAAATCGATATTTTTTCGAGTTATTCGCGATTGAAAACGTGTTAAAAATGCATGTTATTGGATGGTTTCTCGCGAATAACTCGAAAACTTCGCGTTCTCTCAAAAAAGTTGCGATGGCCAAAAATGAAGCTAATAAGAAAAGAAAGCGACCGTATTTTTATGTATGCGCTAGGTCCAAAATAAGGGGAGTTATGGCTCGCATAAGAAGACATTTTTTTTTAGCAACAACTTGGTTCGAAGTATGCAACGTTAAATAACGGAAAACTGTTGCCTTTTTCGGAAAAAACTTATAGACTTATTTTTTGTTGTACTCTAAAATAAGCGCTGTACTTTGTGTACTTTAATATTGCATTATAACAAAGCAAGTTACGATGCAAAAACGGTGGGCCACTCAAATTTTTGAGAAAAAAATTAATGCTTAAACCCGAGGCATTCACACGAGAATGAATATTGATCGTTATCCCTTTACAAATTGTTTATTTTCGTATTACTCATGTAATCCATGAGTTTGGCCGGGTTGGGCAATGCTACTGTATTGTACGGCACAGAGCGAGCAATATACTGTAGTCTAAGTAAATTAAAATAAGCGTAAAATAAGCGTAAATTAAATTAAGCGTACAAAACGCGTTCTCATTGACGTGTATTTCGCCTGGGCACATTTTGGCAGCTCTGCTGCATGCTAATTGCAGCAAAACTTGGTCAATTTTCTCTTGTACATCTTTTCTATTGTGTAGGAGGCATCTACGTAAGAAGGAGCGTTCAAGGTCACAGCTCTAGGTGCTGTATGCGAACGCTAAGCTATAATAGGCACATTGGCGTAGAGCAAGTGTCCCCAAAAGCTCACGGCTCACGGATTGCTGCTTTGCGTACAAAACGCGTTCACATTAACGTGTGAATAGTCTGGGCACTATTTAGCAGCTCTGCTGGATGTTAATTTCAGTAAAACTTAGGCCGTTTTACAAGACTTACTTAGTAAGTCTAAGTAAATAGCCAAGACTTTGGCGCGGGTTACGTCATAAGAATGTTCGCCAATATGTTGTGCGGTACTCTTATAAAGTTATAATATAACTGCTCTGTATATTGTAGTAGTTGCGCTGTGTTGGGTTACCAATCTATAATTGTATTTTTCGAAAAAAATATAATGGAAATGAAAAACGTATATATTTAAATATTTTCAATAAATAAAATTAAAAAAAGAAGGTTTTTTTCTTATAAGTCAATACAATGTAGCCTGAAAGGGGTCCAGCTTACATTAATTAGGGTAAAAGATTTTTTTAAGGATTGTTTTAAGAGGAGCATAAAACTAAGTAAAAAGAATGTGAAGTACTCTTGTAACCCTTCTCTGTAAAACTATTGTTGAATGGACGTTGTAGCTTTAAAATTAAGGGACTTATGGTAAAAAACCAAACAATTTATTGGAATTTCATAGTTGGTCATAATGTATCGTGTATATACATACATAAATGTCAAATTTTTACAATATTTATTTTTATAATTTTGGGATATAGGGTGGTTTTTAAGGGTTGAAAATTTGGAATACATCGTAAATCATTCTACATAATTAAATAAGATGTGAATCCATAAAATGCCTAAACCTACATTTTTCAATTCTTTTCACCCCTTAAAATCAAAAAGCACAGGTCGGGCTTTTTCGTCACTTTTGAAATTAAGGGTAAGATGAGCTTAATTCCAAATTTTCATGAAAATCGATGGTAATCGATGAAAAGTTCAAAGAATTCGGAGGTAATAGCTTTTTTTACCTTCTTCGATGACTGCACTATTAGCTTAAGAGGAAATTAGAGCATCTTCAGCAGTTGACTTGCAACACCTGGATCCGCTCTGTATAAAATGGCATAATACAATGAGAAAATATTGTCACCGTGGTATTCTGTCCTTTCCTTCCATAGCAATCTTCACATTACCTTTAATTTCTTTGCAATTACAGTTAAATTACTGAAAATACTGACAATCGCCACCATCCAATAACTTGTACTTGTACAATAACAATATCTCTTAAACTATGAAATTCACGTCGTGAAAAGGAAAACGCAAATTACACCAGAAGAATAGTTAATGTGCAGGCAGCCTTGAGACTTGGAGCTGAAGACAATCCAACAATAAAACTGTTATGCATTGTCTAAAATATGGGACAGAAAAGAAGCACCTTATTTATGCACAAACTTGGCCATTGTTCCAGCGGAAGCATGAACGGCTACCACACTGCATTGTTAAAAAGCCGATCTGCACTAAAATCGATTTATAATAAATGCAACTAACTTTCAATTTACAGGAGCTTTAAAGAAACCTGACCACAAAGACCATGGACTGTCTCAGACTGAAAAAAAACGCATCAGATGCGTCTTCAACATTCTGTTACGCAGAAATGACATTCTCGGTGCCATAAAATTGTTAAAGAGTACTATAAAATAAAACCAATCGTCTGTTAATTTCTCGCAATTATTTCTGTATCAATCTGAAAAGTGCCTCCTCAAAGCGTAAGCTAATATGTTCTAATATAATATTCCATTAGCCTCGATCCCATCAAAGTTTAAGCCTGGGTACAAGTCTTAAGTAGGCGGCATATCATAATTAAAATAAATAGCATAATATAAAATTACTTAAGCGTCTGATAGGTTTCCTAGACCAAGGGTAAAAATATCCGTTTCATGCAAAAATAAAATACTTATATAATATAATAAAATTTAAAAAATCAATGCAAATGACTATTATTTATTACAAAGTTTTTCTTCGTATATCCTTTATATAATTTTAACGTCTCTTTTGGATAAATAATGGAAAATTTTAAACATTTGTGTATTCATTTATAACCGGGCGACACCATGTATTCAACAGAACAACGTTATCACAGGAAAAATCAGCGTAAACTGCGTATTTCATGGTAAAACGCAAAATTGTAGGATATACGCTTGATTGTGCGTAAAATAAGCAGCGCTATCAGCTGACTGAACGACCGCGTGGCCGCACGTTTCTACCCTACCATTGCGGCTCGTCCGGGTAGGCAAGGTAGGCACCGCCTACCCGCAACCCATTCATAATAAAATAAAAAATAAATAAATATTTTTTCTTTTATGAATTCACCTATATATTTGAGTAAATAATATTCTCAATATTTAAATAAATAATTGAATTTGAAATTGGTCAGTTAAACCTCGCCTCTTGTCGCTCAGCGTTATGAATATTCAGGCCAGGCAACTTCATACCGTTCCTAAACTGCTTCATGTCCTCCGTTCCTTCGAGCGTTCTCCCGTTCGCTAATGGCAATAATTGTAACGTGCGAGCAGACCACCGACACCGATCGGCCACCGCGGTCAACGGTTTTCATCCTCATCTCATTTAGTGTTTTCGTTTTAACAACGCGTCTGTGAGCTGAATGTTAATTGTCTTAATCTCTTATTCTCTAATAATATTTGAATATTGACAAGTGTTGTTAATCGTTAACAGAAACAGGTGTAAATGACCTTAAATAACAATTAAGTAATTGCAGCAACGAAGGTCAGAAATTTGGGAAATAATTATTATAAAATTAATTTGAAAATAAAGGTAGGTGTAAAATTAAATGTAATTTATTTGTTTATATGCACTACGGAGAGATATTTAGGAATTTCGTTACCCATGGATGTACCACATGATTTCGTCTGCAGTATACTAGAAACACCATTCGCTCGTCGCAATATCGCTGAATATTTAGAAATTATTTCGATGGGCCTGCCTTTTAAAAATTAATATTTTGTCAACGGATAAGAAGAAACGCGTTAGTCATTTTCACGACATTTTAACATTTGTTGGTATGAGAAACACAAGTGGTTGTGTGGTAGTATTTTATAACTAATTATGAAAAGTAAAATTTTACGCAACTGGTTTTGTAAAGTAAATTTCACAGTAGGTTATTTAGACAGTTATGAAACTGACAGTGATAAGCTGTCACACCATTACCACCTACTGTATTATTCTTAAATGTAAAAAATTCAAAATTGGTCAAAATTAGAAAAAATATCGCTATCGCTCGTTCGGTAGAAATCTGCTCGTTACGCAAGATAGTACTTTTCCCAACTGGTTACATAAATAGCTATTGTTGGCCATGTCTACATTTGTCTAATTTGAGGCAGAATGTTTAGGTTTGTGAGGGATATTTTGTCTACTTTTGTCTAATTTGAGGTAGAATGTTTAGGTTTGTGAGGGATATTTTATTTTAAAATTTTGTCGAGCGCCAAAAACATACTTGGGCCCTATAAGATTGGGAAATCTTATGGAAATGTGAACCCGAGGAAATGTGAAAAGAACTCGTTTCTTCATGACGCCAAACCCGCACTGGAAATTCAGTGTTCAGTGGCAAGTGGTATAAAGACACACTAAGTGGTAGATGTAAACATTCTAAATGGACTAAAAACATAGCAAAATAATTTTTACTTCTTTTGTGAAGAGCAGCTAATAATAAAAATCACTGGTCATTCAAGCACAAGTTCAATTAAACCTTATTCCAATTGGATGATCAACACCGTGAAAAAATTATTAAGAAAATGAGAGGTGAAGAAGATTGAACTACATCAGGGTAATCCAGCGACGTCGTCCGCATCACCTTATAAACAGGAAATAGAAGTTGCACCTGCTACGTTAGATAATCAAGAAAATACACTGATACAAGCGTTCTACATCCACTTGGGCCAGCCACATTATTAACTGAACTAATTGCATTACTCATTGTAATAATTTGAATTAGTTATTTCAGTTAGTTAGAATTAGTTAGTTCAGTTAATAAAGAAAATACATCTTGTTCCATGTTTTGCTTTGGAAATAATAGTCTTATAAATATATTTCGTGCTGTGATTTGTTTGAAAAAGTGTACACTCATTGTTTGTGCATTAATTTTAATGTGTAGTGTATTAATGTATTATTAACTTTGATTAATATTAATTTATTATATTAATATGTTATAGTGTATTAATTTTGAAAAAAAAGTGTACACTTTTTGCTTGTGCATTAATTTTGTTGCATATTGTATTTAATGGGTGTATTGATTTTGATGAATAGTGTATACATTTTGAAAACGTCTATGTACACTTTTTATTTGTGCCTTAATTTTCGTGAGTGTATTAATTAGTGTATTATTGTATTAACTGTGATTAATACAAAAATTATATTAATACTAAATATTATATTAATATATTATAGTGTATTTATTTTGAAAAAGCGTAAAATATTTGTCTGTGCATTAATTAATTAAAGTATAGGTACACTTTTTACTTGTGAATTAATTTTGAAGCGTAGCGTAAATATATTTAATATATACAATCTAAAATGTTTTTCTAATCTACTCTTCCCTAATCAGGTTCGTGGCATCAGAAACTTAACGCCAAATAAGCAAATGTCATAGTCAATAGGTTTTATCATCAACTTCGTAATTAAAAGCATCAGGGCGCCAAATTTTAAATTAACAAAAAAACTACACATTATTTGCGAACTAAATTGCATAATTAACTAAATTCGTAGGTCACCTAAAAATAGTACCCCGTTGTTTACGAGAACAGATCAATTTCTACTAATTTCACTAGTTAAAAGAGGCCACGAACAAATCAAACCACGTCTAGACATGGCTGTACCAACATCAGAGATTTATTTACATTTTCACAAAAAAGTCTGTGTAAAGAGTCTGAGAACTAAACCATTCCCTTCTACCTACATACACAAACCTACGTGACGCAACGCTCGCTTTATAAAGTTCTCTCGGCGAGAAACTTATATGGTTTTGCGGTGCGGTTTCACTTCCCGACTGTCAATTTAAGGGAAATACGTAATAGACGTCTGGTATGGATTATATCATACAACTGGTTACGTCCGCGAATGACTTATTTTCAACAAGACACGCACCGTCATGCTCCAGGAGTACAAAGTCGGCACAAAGCAATGCAGATTTTTTTTACGTAAATACTGAGGAAACATCAAGATTTGGGTTCATACGGTAACATCCGGCGATATGCATATATGTTGTTACAATTAAAACAATTGCATTGTGTTTTGATTTACAATGACTGACAAACACTTTTATCATTACGAAGGATCACAGAAATATTGCACCGATATCTCACGCAATTACAACGCTATTGTGCGGTGATGTACATTGACAGAAATTATCCATCGATCTAATTCAGCCGGAAACACTTAAAAAACATTTCTAACAATATTGCAATATCATACCATCTTCATCAACTTCAATATCTAATCAAGAGAAGCATAGATAGATCCAGGATAACATATAAATGCTTGAGTATAACAAAATTGGCGCAATCGGTGGTACCTATTATGAAGATAATTTAGAAAGAAAGGAATGTAAGGGTGATTAATGGAGAAGACACGTATTAATATTAATTTATTAAATTGAAATCGTAAGCGCTAAAATTTTGTCTTACAGAAACAAAAAATCTTTCATTTCGATCTAAGAATACACGGCTATACTGCTAACAAATTTCCGTCGTAAAAATAACGCAATATAATGATTTATTCTCCCATAATGCTTATTAGTTTCGTTGTTTACAGCCTCATAAAGCAATTACATCCATAAAACAGGCCATCAAGAATTATTAACGAATTCGACGCGGCCCTAAACATTATTAACAACTAACTACACAGACTTACATCTACTTGCCATGCATTTGCCTTAAGCGTACGCAACAACTTATACCTAAATGAGATTTATAACAGCACTGCTTTAGTAACACTATAAATAGAAGACATCGACGTGTTTGAATAGGTCTATAGGCCAGTCATATAGTACCTACATTAAAATCGGAAACTAAAGGCTAGTTCTGATTTTTTAATACGTTGTTAGGACCACTACCAGTAGTGTATATCTAAGTTTACGTTTGTTCATTTTATTACGAAATTTTATTACGATTTTATTGAAAGTAGATTAAATTTGGTACAATTTGAGACCAGAACCAGCTCTATAGGTATATCTAATATTTACCAAGATACGGCCCTCCAAAAATTGGCAAAATGGTCATATGGGAAGATAAAGTGAATGCAATTAGCTTTAATTTAAGCACGACGCCCGTAGGCTTGCAATTTTTTCCAAAAAAGTGCAACCCATATATATTATATCCACAAGATATATATATATATATATATATATATATATATATATATATATATATATATATATATATATATATATATATATATATATATATATATATATATATATATATATATATATATATATATATATATATATATATATATATATATATATATATATATATATATATATATATATATATATATATATATATATATATATATATATATATATATATATATATATATATATATATATATATATATATATATATATATATATATATATATATATATATATATATATATATATATATATATATATATATATATATATATATATATATATATATATATATATATATATATATATATATATATATATATATATATATATATATATATATATATATATATATATATATATATATATATATATATATATATATATATATATATATATATATATATATATATATATATATATATATATATATATATATATATATATATATATATATATATATATATATATATATATATATATATTTATTATGTATAGTTTCTAACATCGAAATATGAGACATAAAAACCCGAGCAAAAACTCTCATTATATCGATCTCTTCACACCGTTGATTGAAGGTTCACACTGAACAATAATGGTTTCGTTTGATATGCAAACTAATGCGGTGCTCAGTGGCACACGCATATAGGGTAGTGGTGGTTTCATTCTTTTATTTTAAATTGTTATTGGCTAAATTGAGGACTAAGTTGTACATGCAGCATGCAAAATTTTTTCAATATATTTTAATTACATTCAAAACTAAATAATTTTTTGCTTAAAGTCACTTCACCTTGGTTGCGCATGATGATGCGCCACTGAGCAGTAAAGCCAGTAAATCGCCGGCTTGTTCATGCAGGTGTCTTCTAAGTGAGCGAGAAGGGAAATGGGATTTATATGAGTTGAAGAGGAATAGCGACCGATATGGTAAGCCGCGGACTGGAGGCCCTAGTTCTATTCACAAGAAATTGTGGCGGTATACAATTTTACACTAAATATCCTCATGCATTGCATACTGATGTGATTTACCGCTTCCGTAGTAATTGGTACGGGTATTCTTTGTAAAATGCCGCACAAATTTTTGCTCTAGTTTGTATATCAAACGAAAACACTATAGAGAGCTAGTTCTGGTCCCAAATTGTAGCAAATTTATTCTACTTTAAAAACATAATAACATGTTTTATGAACAAACGCATAGTTTAGAAGATATAGTGAAAAAACAGAAAAAGGTGCGAACATTTCGCGGTTTTTCGAGTGCTACGAAGTTAGCACAGGTCTTCCGAAGCTGCAAACTTAGATATACACCACTGGTAGTGGTCCTAACAACATATCAAAAAAATCAGAACTAGACGTTCGCGATTTTAGCGATTTCTACTGTACTATTTGACTGGCGTACCATGAAATAAATCAAAATTAATAGCGACTCAACCGCTCGAAATTGTTTTTTACAATATAACATATTTAATTCGAACGTTTGCTGCTTTTAAGAAAAAGCCTGCCGACTGCGCCAAAACAACGTTTAAGATTATGAAGATCTTTTACCAAAAAAAAATAAGCAAGTGATAATTATTACTGTATAACGACATAACGACTGCGCCATAATATTGCCTGTTAAATTAAGTTAAAACTAATTGAGGTTTGGATCGCCAAGTGTTATTCTCTTACGCCAAATTTAGCAGATACTAACCCAACTTTGTTACATGTTTGATGACACCTGACATACGTGGCACAAGACAAGATCAGGAATTTTTTGTTAAAATATTTATAAATTTCCTACCGACTGCGCCACTTTCACATCCAATGCCACCTTCCTATTATTTAAGCGAAAACAAAATACCGCATATTTTAATATGTGCAATATTGCGATGACAAGAATTTCTCATCAATCAGCATCCGAGGATTAACAGCTCCATCCCACGTGACAGACACGTGGCTAATACAAACATTACATAGTACATTTACAACGCAAGGGGATAATAATCTAATGCGAGCAATAACGGAGCTGGAAGGGCACAATATCGATACTGCTTTGTCTCGAGAAGGGGCCGATTCACCCTCCAATTATATGGTGAGTTTGAGTCACTTTGTTTTCCAGATTTAGCCGGTCTATGTCATATTGATTCTAATACGACGGACTAAGCGCCTCGTTGTATGTAATAAAGCAAGAAATAACAAACCAAGTTTGGTGGGTAATATACGAAGCAGAGGTGCATTCCCCCAATTTTGTACTTGCGATTAATCGTAATAGCTCTAGAGAGCCAGTGAAACAGATACTACATATTTTACCAAACTAATTTTGTCTATTTACGCCTCTCATACCTACTGTACATGAGATGGGGACTAACTAAGCCCGGTCGCGGTAGGTTCGGAGTTACTCAGATGTAACAGCTACAAGAATCAGATGAACTTCAACAGTATTTTACCAAAGCTGCCATTTGGATATTTTAAAATATAATACTATTATTGTTACTGAAAAATAACAATGGCAGACGCTTTTGCAATTACATTTTTTTTGAAATTTCAAAAGTATTTTACCAAATCTGAAATTTTAATGTTATTCTTATCAGTATGAGAAGATTATATTTATCACGGCAGACGTTTTCTTCGGTTGTAACAGCCTGGCAGACAGTGTGCGGGGTTACAACATTTTTCTGTTCCGAATACATAAGTATTTGTGTAATTCTTACGTTTTACACCACGTTTTATAATTTGTGAATGGTTGTTGTTTTTTACATTTTCCTGTTGACTGGTAAAAAAAATCCCCCACCCACTTCCCTCATACCGGTAACACCGTTTTGAAAAAACAGGCATATAATTTTTTCGCAAAAGCGTTTGTTTGCAAGAAAAAAATATTCGCTAATGTCGTTGTATAGCGTATGAAGAAGCGAAGAAAAAGCCGTTTGATTTGTTAAGATCGGTCAATATTCAGACGTTATGGGCATTTCAAAAATTTTCGTTTCCCCCCTCTTCTAATTATCCCACCACCCCCAGCCTGCCGCCTCGTCATTCTTTCATAATAGATCTTTATAGCTTTAAATGAGGGTGTATTTTGTCGTACTCTTCATTTTTTTTATTTTCCCATGGTTTTAATTGATCGTCCCCCCCCCCTCGCCCCACCCCCTTGGACCTCGCATGCACAAACCATGCCAGAATGATGGGAAGAGCCGATTTGACAGATTGGAGGAAAAAAATGTTTAAATTTCAGCTGTCTGTTTTCGACACATATTGCTCTCTCTATAGTGTGAAAAAACATTTAAACACCGTTGTTACTTATTCGTAATATTTAATTCTTTTGAAGGTTTTGAGTAATATTGTTGCATATTACATAAAATACTTCAATTTTGAATATCTCTCGCTTTTAAAATTATTTCGTTTTCAGCAGTTTTATCAAAAAATACTTTTCTCCTCTTCTCTGTAAGTTCATCATTATAGTCTATATTTGTGGTATCCTCGCATTCGACAAAAAAAAATTTAACTATTGAAAATTATAAATAGAAATTCTGGATGAGCCAGCTTATCCAACACTGCCTATTTGGCAGCGACTTTTTTGTACCTATTACATTTTAAATAACTTCTTCCTTCGTAACAGAATCTGTGTCATAATTAGCTTGTATCTCGGAATGGTTAACAATAATGAGTTACCTATAGCATAATAATTATATAGCTATATGTATATGCAAATACATAATGAAACCGGTGTACCTAGCTAAAAATAATGTGATGTAGAACCGTATTTGTGCAGTTGGAGAAAAACGGCACAAAAAAAACGGAAGAGATCATCGTGTAGAAATTACATGATCTAGGAATTTCAAAAAGCTGAAACACGAGCAATAATCACAATTACTATCAACCACTGTATTTATGATACTCAGAAATGGCATTATCTTTTTATGAAGAAAGTTGACTTTCATGGCTATTTATACGCACACCAGCTGTCACGCTCAAGAAGATATAGACTGACAACTACTCTTTATGTCTCCATTATTATTAGAAGTCTTTCTTGAAAAGCAATTCATAATAGAAACAATGTTTAATTAATACAAATAATATCGTAACAAATTTAATAATCTTTATAGTCGTACGTAAGAGAAAAATAAATACTTTACGGCCCACATTTCGAACACTCGAAACACATCTGTTCGGCTAATTAGATTTATCTGCGATACAAGAACCAGACTGTCCAGAAGTTCATTCCGCAAGCCACAAAATGCATAACGAAGTTCCGCCAAATTGAAATTAACTGCATTCGATTATATCCATTGCAAACTTTGGTTTGGTGATTTCCACGCGATTATATTGTTTATATTAAAACAGCAGTTACTGCAATAATACATTAACAAACATTATTTTCTACGACTGTGCTCGAAAATTACAATAAACCCATAGTAACCAACCGGTGTGATGTTAGCAGCCAAAATGCCGGAAACACCCCAACGACCATAGGCGTGCAGATGCGTCTAATGAATATGAGGAATAATATTTAACAAAAAATTACAAGTTAGAGGAAAACAATGTGTAAGGTTAGTAACTAATAAAGTATTAAACAGAGACAAAAAGGTAGAAAAAAAATAATTCTAATTGACATGATAGATAACAACTTAAAAACTATTTCGAAACATTTTTGTAAAATGTTGGGAAATACTTTAGCAACTTATTAACTACATGTATAATAACAAACAAGTAAGATATAGTAATACATAACGATTTTATTATACTGAGTTTGGAAAAAGCAAAAACCTTAAAAGGTCGCAACGAACTGAGGGAATTAAAATATAGCAGCTCAAACGAGAATCATTTAACTGCCGTCGAAGGGATTGCAAATGATAAAAAATTAGGCTAATCCGTAATTTGGGTGCTACACTGAGGGCATTAGAAATATAGCAGCCCAAACGAGATTCATGTAGCTGCCGTTGAAGGGGTCGAAAATTAGAAAAAAATAGTAAAATCCGTAATTTCGACTTTGAAGAAAATCGGGGGCTACAATTAAACCTGTTGGAAAATTACACTGCAGGCATTAGAAAATTACTTAGCTGCTGTAGAAGGGGTTGAAAATTTGCGCGTTTCTCATTTGCTTGGTCGTCTTTATTTCAATCGAAGAAAAAATATTGTAAACAACTCATGCGACTCGCCTCGCCTTCGGCTCGTACTACCAATCTGTCTCACTCGTGTAAAAGGATTCCTGTTATTTAAAATACTATTCTAAACCCATATAACAAGACGTTCGTTGAAATAACAGTTACAGTAATACACTAGACATCACTTTGAATGATCAGGAACATGAAAATGAAAATATGATGCATAAGCTGAAGCACCAGAAAAACACGTCAATATCTTATTCTTATAAACGTTTATAAAAACATGTTGCTGTCAAAAAAATGATTGTAATACTTAATAATAATATTGCATTGCATGTTGTATAATACTTAATGATTCATACATGATGTGGGCTCGCCTAAAAATATAAACAAAAGATGCGCCGGCGTGGGTTCTTGAAGATGACTCACGTAGACTGCGGGATCTGCATCTAGACCGTTTTAAAACGGATACTCAACATGGACCCCACCCTTACTTACGGTAGGTACTAATACGGCAAAACAACGTACCTAGTTGTAAAAGTTTTGCGATTCAATTTATCGTTAATAAATGTATAAGGAAATGCAGAAGAATTTATTGAAATGCCTGTTACAGCGCGGCTCACCATGGGACACTGTACCTGTCGTACGACACAAAGGTAAATGTCTACATTTTAATTATCATCCTCTCACTTGAAATTTGGTGACCGTTAACGTGACACAGATTCGGCATTGGCAACCATATTTTTATAAAGGGAGGATAGAACAAAACAGTATGGACCACACGTGACAAAACAAAAACAATTGATAATAATACTAGGTACCTACCTAATAATTTATTTAAAAAAAGATATGATGCAGATATCTAAGGATAAAGTATACCTATTATAGCAGTGAATAAACAATACCTACATATAAAAAAATGGATTCCATCTGATATAGAAGAATGAGTTAATTTAGCACTAAATCAATACTAGTAAATCAAAAAGCAGGTATGAAGAAGCACATAACAAATTTGAACATTAACCAAAACCAAGAGAAGTAAAATTGTTTGTGAAAATTTCGAAATGATGAAAAACTATAGAGCATCTACAATATGAAGTACCTACTTACTCAATGTTAAACGCAGAACTAAATGTCAAAAGAAACATTGACATAAAAAATATACGATATTAACAGCATTTTTTAAGAGAATATACGAGTTGTGCTGGTAGAAAAGCGGAATTATGTGATATGCGTATCAGAGATGTTGTGGATAGAGATTTTTTGAAATTACTACTCCAAATACAAAAACAAATGTGATACGGGAATATTTGGTTACAAATAGCAATATTTCGGGATAGAGAAAAAATAGTAGAAACTCTTCGCAAACATGTCAATCTCCGTCTACAAAATATGAGAAAAGGGATTTTTTGTCAATTCATGGATTCTTTTTTGGCTTGACTGGAGAAAATAACATACATCATAAGCGCAGGCAGATATCGCTGCCTATAGATATGAATCCATCGATAAATATCTATATATCTATCAATAACTAACCTATCGATACGAATTAATTTACACGACACTGATGGACTGACGACAATCAAACGCGATGGGCGAAGCCGAATACAATATTCCACTCTACATCCCGACTGGAGTAAGAAAAATTCAGTTACGACAGGTAGTGGTAGGCAAAAATGGTCAGGAGTTCCCATTTCCCTAAATCTCAGACATGACATACTAGTACATATGGAGATAAACTCATCAGAGATATTATAGGTATAAGACATAAGTGACCAATCACAATTTAAATTATATCACACGGAGAATATGACAAAACTAGCACTTTAGACGGTGAGATTTCTAACGCAAGCTCCTCAAGTGACTGCCGGTAATAATAACCCACTGAATCAAATCCTCCAAATCGGACTCAGCCAGCCTAAAAATCCAAATCAAATCAGACTCGCGTCTCAGAAACAAATCGAGGTGAATTAATTATATAGCCGTAGCAAATTAATCAGCCCAGATAATCAATTACGGATGCAAGAACAATCCCCATTATCAAACAGGGTAATTGCGCATGTCATTTTTTTTTTCGCGTTGCGCCAACTGACTCACAAGTGCATGATGCAATTTCGTATCCGGAACGCTCGATCGGCCCAGAAATCGTTTCCGTCTTGCCTCACCATCAGCACGAGCTGTCCCGCAGTCCCACGAGTTTCACAAGATAAAACTCTGCTTTTACTCTGCACAATAATGGTCGAGGTGCCATCGGAATTTTTAAGGCACGCTTGGCAACAGTTTCGCGTACACGACGTGACGCCACCCTCCGCTCACCGTATCGATGCTGCCAGCTGACTCACGGTAAAATTTCTATAATTGTGTTGATTGAATCCAATGAGAATGGGCACCAATGGGTTTCGGAAAGTCTAGGTTTTTATTGTACGTAGGAGTCAATGATCGGTGCCAATGAAAACAAACAAATAAAAAACTGTAGTCGGCAAAATAATTTTTTTTCGGGTCGGTATTGCTTAAGGAATGCAGAGGCGTAGCATAAATATGTATCTACCTCAGGGGGGGCGTTTTGAAAGCTGTCATCTGCTGTAGTCCGACGAGATGTATTAAGTAGTTCTTCTTCGAAAGTTCTTACGAAAAATAACAAAGATATTACTATAATAAATTGCTTGTAGCAACTTAAACTTATAGTTGACAATTAGTCCTAAAATGTCAATAAGACTTAAAATGTCAATTAGACCTAAAATGTCAATAAGTTTACTGATACAGATTTATAACCGAATTAAATCCTCAGAGTTTTAGATAATTGCCATACAAAATTGAAAATGACACATTGAAAATACATTTTATGAGAGCATTTTTATTAAAATACAAATACATCAGACCCTGGTTCATTTTTGAAAAGTATTGAAAAATTTCAATTACGAACATTATTTCATTGCCGAGATGATGGTCCAAGAAATATTTATGTTTTGTAAATAATTCAAGTAATAACACCCACTTACAACATCTGCGAAATAGGTGGCGCTATACACCATCAGGAAACAGTTTTCTTTGCAGAGCAGTGCAATAAAAATAAGTTTAAAAGTATACGAATCTCGAAAAAGTGGGGCAAGCAAGAAAGGTGACGATGGTGCCATCTTATTAAATATATTAAAAGTCCCATAAAATCGAAGATGTGCTACGCTCGCCATATGAAAAATGGCGGCTAATTTTCAGATTTTTTTATAAATCCTTTACCATTGCATATATGAAAAAGTTCCAAATAAAACATGTAGGCAATAATAAAACAAACAATTTTTGTTTTCTAAATCAAACGGTTTTTGAATTATTATAAGCTGCAGAATGTGGTTGAATTATCAAAAATTCATTTATTGGCCAACAAATTACAAAATTCAATTCTATTCAATTAAATTATAGCCAAAGGAATTCCTTTCCATCTATTCTAATAGAATAAATATAATTATTGATAGCAATGTTCTGTTTTCTGCAAGTGAATTCGGCAATAAAATTGTAACGAACATCTGATGTGATTCGAACTCATAAAAACCATGCGCCTTATTCAAAATATCATTTTCCGGCCACTCATCACCTTTCCTAGCTAGAAGACTTTCGTGAAACACAAAGGCAGACCATTATGTTATTGTTAGCAATCCACGGCACATCAAGCTGTCCTCGAGTTCGTGTAATATGATATAATGCCACCCTATAGCCACTAAACAAACCAGTCAAAGCACTCTTGGGGCTTGAGTAGATCTCAAAGAAAAACGTTTAATATAAAAGAACCTTTATTTTGGTATGAGCGGAAACATTGACGAAACTTTATCTTTCTCCAGGACTTCGAAGCCTTCCATTAATAAATCCCTTGAAAGAAAAACACAATTTTCTATAGATGACATGGACATAGCAAAGCAGAACAAAGAGCCGCAACGATAAACTGAGATAATGATTGCCGTTACCTAACAACCATAGATTTTACAAAAATATAGAAAATCCAGGCCAATACGTAATATGAGAGATGATTGACAGAGTTCGGGAATTATTTTACTTATATCAAAAAATAATGGACATTTTCACGAAAGTGTATTCACAACCAAGTCACCAACATAACAAATACACAAGGCATGCCGTGAACAGTAATATTGTCAGGACCGCACTAACGAATCTAAAATATAGATAATAAACAGCTTAACATTAAATTTAAAAATAATGGGCATTTTCACTAAAGTGTATTCACAACCAAGAGTCACCAACATAACAAATACACAAGGCATGCCGTGAACAGTAATATTGTCAGGACCGCACTAACGAATCTAAAATATAGATAATATTAAATTTAACATTCACTCTCATCGGAAAATGCATCATTGCCAACTGGTGCCTCTTGGTTATGAATACACTATAGATTCTTAAATCTCAAAACAGATAATTATGTTTCTTTGAAAGCTACAGTTCATTCAATATGTATGTATACTGACCCCATATAAGATACCGCGCAGTTGCCACATGTAATTCTCAATTTTCTCAGTATTCAATTAAAATATCAAATTCCATAATACTATATTAAAGTTGTATATATTATTTATGAATGTTATTAAATAATAATTGTGCACACAATAATATATTATAGGCCAAGATGTTACGTTTTTACATTTTCGTCTACTTTAAATATGACAATTACGTAAACATCAATTTTTACAGTTAAAAGCGGCAACGCCGATCCACGACCTTTCCAATAACGAATATTCGAGCAGTATATCTCTTTTTAACTTATTGGAATCGTATCTCTCGGATCGGGATCGGATTCTCGGATCGAGTAGGATCAGGTTCGCATATCTTACAGTGGCGTGTTCGCGGGAATTGCTAATATATTATTTATATACCTACCTATGTAGGTATACATCGCTACGAGAGTTGAAATAAAAGAGTATGGCGGTTAGCAAACATGTTTGTTCGTTTCGTATGAAACCTGAAAAACGTAGATTTCCATCAGACCTCGCTTTATTTACGAGATAGGATAGGCATGTTAAAAAAATTTCAGGAAAATATTATTTGACGGCAAAAATGGATAGTGGGTAACACACACTGCAGAGCCGACTTTAACAAAAAAAAGTTGATTTATGGGCTGCTCGAAGTAGGTACTGACGTGTACTGAGGTAGATAGGTACCTATTACATCCTCCACTTAAGACATTCCTCAAATAATTTTATCCAAAAAATATTCCAGTGCTTGAGGCCGCTAGGTTATAAATGCTAAATGCAACGATATAAGTTAGGTTTTTTATTGGGATTTACAAAACTGAAAACGCTCTCTGGTTTATTACATAAGTAGGTACCTATTGTCCATTGAGTTTATTTTTATGTAGGTACCTACCATCCTAGATCACAAATTAATAATTTACATCAGAGGGCAAAATTAAAAGTTCTATAGACTGTTTATAAAATTATAACCTACCTAGTCAGAAAAGAAAGGAAAATTTTCAATGACTGTAAAATACCTCAAGGTCAGTTTCTAATTTTGATTGGCTATAAAAAGTGTGTGTATTGGAAATCGCTTTGCGATGAGAAGCTGGTAGGTAGGTATGTATTGCATTTGTAATGATTTTTAAAAATGTGTTGAATTTAGTCTCGGTTTAGTTATGTAGGTACCTATTAACAAACAAGCTCTGATCTTTGTCAAAGCTTGTCTGTTAATAATCTTTGTCTTTGTTGAGTGTTAACGATTTGGTAGATTAGGTAGGTATAGTGCCGTTCAATTGAAAGTAAACGACTCTTATGAGAAATTTTGGAAATTTTCCCATTGTGAAGCAAGCTTTTATAAACAGATCAGATCCAAAATTATTTTAGGTTGAAGTATCTGTCAGTTATAGTGTGACAGCATTTTATATACAGTATTTATTAAGGAAAATCTATATTGTAAGGACGTCTCTCGTAAAAAAATCCATTAAATTAACAAACGAACTGAGAACTTAAGAAAATTACTATGAATTAATATTTGGTCCAAGCACCATTCGCGTTTATAACTTTTTGAAGCCTATTTCTCATAGACAATATTAGTGTCCTGGTGTAATCCTCGCCAATATTTTCCCAGGCATTTTCAATCACTAACCACAGTTCTTCTACGTTCGCTGGTCGGAAATTTCTGCTATACATGTCTTTTTCCATTTGTGCCCATACATTTTCTATCAGATTTAAATCCGGCGACTTAGAGGGCCAGGGCAGAGTGTTAATATTTGTATTCAGCCATTCTAGCTTTGACCAGTAAGACGCTCTCTGATTCTCCAAGTAACACCTGCTCCTTGGCAACATATCAATGCCCACACGTTGTCCCAAAAGTCCTGTGGCACACCGACAAATTGGTTGCCAAAGTTTAACCACTGCTCCTTATGCCGTGGCAACAGAGCAACTTTATGTGCAGCCGAAAAATTCTTCAGCTCAGATGCTCTGATACGTCATCTTGCGGTTTCCACCGAAGCAGGAAAATTTGTTAAGAACCAGGTAGTCACTGCTGTATCAAAAGGATTCTGTCGGAAGTGGTCAAGGACGAGTTCGTCTTCCTCCATAGTACTGAATTTCTGACGGCCCCCTCTATGGACGTAGTTCCTTCTGCATTCCATTTTTGCTTAATTTTGTAAATGCAACCTTTACTCATATTCAAAGTATCTGCAACTGCTTGCATTGACCATCCGTTCTGCACTAACATCACAGCTCTCATTTTTTGCGGTTCAGTTAAGCGCGGCATAATAATAATAATAATTATAAGGAAAACTTCAAAATATAGAATAATTATTAGTAAACTGACAAATAAAATTGACAATCAAGTTTTGATTACCTGAAAGCCTGTTTCACATTAATTAAAAAAATCGTTTACTTTCAATTGAACGGCACTGTACACAATAAATATGATTGTATTTCAATCGCAAATATATTTATTTTATTTTTCCGTTTTAAAGTTTATTTTTCTCGACTACTTAGCTGTTTTGTACATATTTATTTTTGTTACTTGTGGGAAATATGGCTACTGGCGAACCACCCACTAAAAAATGGTAACGCGCTGAAAGCAATACTTCATGAGTGGTGTGGAAACTTGCATTCAATTTCAGCTGTGGTGTTGAAAATATGCATATAAAAACCTTCTACTTTCACCCCCTAAGAAAAAAAAATGTCTACGCCAATGAAAAACATTGTGTAGATCAGGGTTGCCGGTCGTTCAACTATACATACATATTGTACGAACTGTAACTGATAGATATTCACCTTGCATGTGCAACTTTATTTTCAATATAAATCTGTTTAATAAAAAAAAAATTATAGCAATTTGAATACTCATTTGATCTTAGGGCTGAGTGACGTCACACAACCCGGAATTAAGTTGGCAGCATTTGTCAAAATACCTAAACAGCCCATCATCCACAGCTGTAGTTTACGATTAGTTTTGTGGTTATATTTTATGCGTTCCTCTACGGATTGTGTTTTGCTCTATTTCTGTACATTATTGTAAGAAAATGGAGCCAGGATTTTTGTTGTTATTTATGGGTCATTCTCATAAATCTCAAAACATTGACTCCACATGTTTATTACTGAAATTGCAAAAACAACTTTTACAAAAAGTAATTTAGAACCATAATGTTTGTACTTCTTCTGTTTATATATTAGAAATTATATAAAAAACATATTATTTGCCAAAAATGTAGATAAAATACTCCAAAACTCCCCTCCGTTAGTTAACTCTCTCACACCGTTTACATATTCAGTTTGTCATCCATTTAAACGGTAAACGTGTTATCATCCTTTTTTCAACTATGGCAAATATATCGTAAAGCACCAAGTTTTATTTTACACTTCGTATTTTAGATGTTATTGAAAAACAATGTTGCTGAAATAAGTAAATAATTTGCCTCTTTTATTTTAATGCCAAAGAGTCTTGTGTAACTCGAATCCTTTTGCAGAAATCGGCTCGTTGCACAAAATAGTACTTTTCCAAACTGGTTAAATAAATACCTATTCCATATTGCGATGCGTTAATATAAATGATAATAATCAAATGATTGTAAAAATGATTTGCAGTTACACATTGTAGGAATAATAATTTTTGTAAAAAGTAACTGATTCTGTATATCACAGTAGATAATTCCTAATAGTACCCATGTTGTAAATATTCATATGTAATCAGAAGCAATTATTTCTTAAATGGATCTAATTGGATTGGATAAAGTTCATAGAACTATTGCAAATTACAGGAATATACAGAATTGACTTATAAAATGTGGTTTCGTATAAATAAATGAAATATTTGTGATTCCAAAACCTTCCATCTGAAAACTAAATATTTGGTACTCTATAAGTAGGTATCTCAGAACATTTTTTATTTTGGAGAGTTAACATATGTTTGTGAACAATAAACATAGGTAACAATAACATTAGGTATTCCATCTAATTATTATTTCCTAAGAATTAAACATTTTTTCCTATGAATTAAACATTTAATGGGACAGCATAAATGTTCCCTTCATCTTATGAACAAGATTTATTTGGTAATATTAAATATTTAATATAGCCATTTAAATAAATGCCATATTTATACCAATTAAATCTTTAATTCGCCAAATATAAATGAATCATTTAATTGAAATAAATTAATTTTATTTCTGTCAATTAAATTATTTTCTCAGTGTATATACGCAAGTAAAATCAAGTAATATGTACCAAACCCCAAGCTAGCAAGCCATCTAATGAGCATCCCCTTAGCGGTAAATCAAATTTGCACTTTAAATCACGATCCGGTGTGCCTCCTTTGATTGAGTACAATACAGTTTGACGCCGCACAGAACTACGCCATTACGTAAGCCAATGGAGGAATCATTAAATCGGCGTAATGGCGACGGGTTTATTCATGTGAGATGTATACGGAACACTTGGGCTGTAATTGAGCCGTCAATTCAAATGATTTCACCCCCTATATTGCTCCAGAAGCCTCCGGCACTCCGCTTCGGAGTGTCATTCTTCCGAGACTTTTCCACCGCTGGCGCTGCTTGGGAACGTGTGTCCAATTAATTGCTTACTTTTGGCGCTTGGATGGATTGATAGACAACGGGGAGCGTCTCATCGCGCCCTATTCACCCCTTATTAAAATGGGTTAACTCCTCTAGAGAATCTTCGACATATATATCTCAACTTAGGACCTATTGCTAGTATTTTAGTCTAGCAATGAATACTATTGATATATATCGGGGCACATGGAAAATGCGGCAAGGAAACATCAAATTGTACAACCTGTACAATTTGATGTTTTGCTGATCACAGCATAGAATCATGTATCTGCTAATTAATCATGAGTTTCCAAATTTTTAAAGTAAGGGCACTGTTTAAAGTATACAATTCAATTCCACCAATAAAAGTAGATACACATTATGTAATGAAATACAGAAAAATATTATTTTCGCCAGATTTATTTATTGCGGTCTCCGCATATGTCAGATATTATGTGGCCAATGGCACGAAGGAACTGTAGAAGATCCACCAGGTGCAGATACAATTTCAGTACGCATGTTGCGACGGGCTGGTGACCTTCAAATGGAGGGAGAGTACCTCTGAGAGCCTAAACCTGACCGTCAATTAGATTCCTGTTTTGTTAGAAAACTGGTGCGGCAGGCGGCGGTTTTCCATCCCGCCATGGTCACACAAAAGGACACCTCATCAGATAAACCTTATGACGCAGCATTCGTGGAAGCCTTCATCGACAAACTATTTCTTAAACCTTTTCACGATTTATTATTTTTTCGTTTTTGTAAAAATATGTAATAACTCCCTCCCATGTGTCTTTTTGGCGTTTCTGCATTTAATTTTGCAAGTTTTAAATGTAAATTAATAGTAAACCTTTATTTTATGACCCACATATTACGGAAATACGTTACGGGCCTTTATTAAACAAAGATATATATATATCATTTAAAAAAAATCAATAATAAAGCTGTCAATGGCCGATGGTCTGTGATAAGTTTAAATTTTCTTCCAAAGACGTACTGGCGAAAGTGTTTTACTATTCATACTATGGCTAAAAGCTCTCTTTCTATTGTAGAATATTTTATGCGTTACAAAATGTTTTAAGACGCTTATTCAATTGGTAGATCGTTACCTATGGTCCCTGTAATAGCACAGCTCCAATTGCAAAGGCGCTTGCTTACTGGTTAACAGAAAGGTGTCGTCGGAGTTGGGGTAAATTAAAATTGGGGTAGAAGTTAATACTATTTTAAGCTCGTCAGACGAATTTAAACACTGTATCAAAATCAAATCGAATGTTCGATGTCCTTTTGGTTTAATTCTGGAAAATATCGGATGCAATCGATTTGATCGAAGGATTTGGTTTTACTCTATCTCGAATAATTAAGTGATTATAAAATGTCAAACGATTTAAAAAGACTGAATACTGACTTCTGAAGGGATCATATAAAGGTTAAGTACCATTATATCATCCATTCCTTAAACCATCCTTATATCATCATTATATCATCCGTTCCACTTTCGTAGCGAAGTTATAATAAGGTCTGTTAATTCTTTGTCGCGACATTTTTTAAAAGCATATATCAATTACAGTTTAATAAAAATATTAAAAATAGGCACTTACTGACTGTCGACAAACTAGGTACATTAGAAAATCTGAGTTGTTTACCTGAAAAAGAAAAATAATTAGCATCAATTAATTATCCATACGCTGACATGTATGCAAGTTCACCAGTGTTAAAAACCACGTAACAACCTCTGAGCATGGAAATAACCTGATCGTTCTACAGAAGTATATTTTAAGTATTTTGGAGTTTTTATTTTAGTGAAATCAATTATTGGGAACTGCAAATATTGATCCTACAGGACCGGCTATGAACTTCATAAACAAATATGTACGTCTTCAGCAGTAGTTAGTTAAGCATGCTGGAAATCCGAGGGAAGCACTGAAGCGTGTAGTTTATCCACTCAGACGATAACTCGGAACATTGTCTGTCCAAGGCCACTCTTGTGCATTATTTGTTATAAACTTATGGGAATTCACAGAGTATTCTCGCAACGAAGAAAGAGATACATTTACCGAATTCACTTCAGTTGAATATCGCGTGTTGGCCGTACATGCTTTTTCTTCGCCAGAGGAAATAACTTTGGCGAATCGACTGTAAAATCGATTCGGAATAGTAAGGCTAAAACATGCCGCAAAAACATTCTGATGCCATATAATACAGAATCTCGTTGCATTTAAATAAAATTGCGCCTTAAATTATATTTTCCCACAATAACAAATTTTTCTCACAGTAGACAATTTTTTAGCTGCTTTAAGAAGATTTCCGTCTAGGCGAGTACGACCTCATGCGATATCTCTGCTGACAATGGCACAAATTTTATTGGTGCGAATACAAATTTGAAAGAAATGTTTGACTTTCTTATAAACGAAAAAACTCAAGGCATTATATCTAATTCTTTAAGTCAGGAGGGAATTTGATGAAGCTTCCTTCACCCAGATCTCCCCACTTTGGTGGACTGTAGGAAGTGGGTGTAAAATCCCAAAAATACGTTTGAGGCTCGTCATTGGTAATGCATCCCTAACTTTCGAGAAACTCTGACTCGGATACCCTCGATCTTGAACTCCAGACAAATATCCCCCTATCCTCAAATTCATGTGACTTTGAGCCTTTAACCCCGGCCCATTTTCTTAACGGCCACAAAATAACTGCGTTTTCTGTCCCAGATGCAACTCATATACGCAAAAACAGAGTTTCTTCAACGACAAGAATCATTCAATATTTTGTGACGCTCTCACTTATCAGCGGTATTTTCCCGGGCGTCAAACTGTATTTTCTCGTGTACAGTTAACACGTTACCCCAAAGACGGCACAATGCGGGCCTGAGATAGCTTCAAGTTGAGGATCGGAATTATCGGAATAGGGGGACCACTGTATTGTTTTAACAATTTATTCCATTTACCAAATTTTGAAGGAGGTCGATGATAGGTTCTACTATCTAGCTATGTACATCTATCTAGATATCTTTCACTACATACATCCTTATTTCAGTCTGTTTATATCCGGTTATATTTACGGAGGATTTTTTCTTTACAATTTTTGGAAAAGATGGAATCAATTTACATTACCAATATATACAATATTGTAGTGTAAATTTGGAATCATTCAAAACAAAACAAGATTATACCGAAATTTGACTGTATATGGTGTAATGTTACAGTGATTTCAACATGAAAATAGACTGTTCGAGTTTGAGTTTTGTGTAAATTTAAATAACTTTTGTGTTGTGTATTGTAATTATACGATTCAATTTCAGGCGCAGGATATCGAGTGGTGGACGGCAATATTTGGATTCGGCCGAAAAAGATCAACTTTACGGCGTTGATACACAAATAACTAGTGGTCAATGTAAGTTTACTACAGATCGCTAAAAACATGTCACTGGCAATATCAACGCCAAACGAAGCGAAATAATCACCTCGCGTTACACGCCTCCGACGGCGCCCCTGGCACCGACCCCTTTCTCGCCCCCTAGCTACGGCACTGCAATATACTCTTCAGCGGCTTTCGCAGCGAAGAGCCTAATAAATGACAATTACCTTATTGTGGCCACGGGACGATTCCCCCGGTGGGCTACTTCGCCGGTCCGCCGCGCCATATTTTTTTGGCCACTAGACTATAAAACTATGTCTTACGGTTGTTGCTACGATCCGCAAATATCGCCTCGACGAAGAAAAAAAATACGTACGACGGACATAAGAAATACATCAGTTGTTTAATTTAGTTTTTAAGGCAATCAACCATGCGTAACTATTACGGTTCATAAAATATCAAGGACTGGTTTTACTTTACTAGTACATGGTGCCACGTATATCGATTTCATCGTCTTTTTACAATTGGTGGCGCAGCGACAGGTAAGAGGAAGAATCCCGTCTAATTGATCAATTATAGACAAATGATTGGATCCCCCGGAAAACTAAAAGTGATAAACAATTACACTAGTTTCCTTTTTGTTACGGGCACGTACCTACCAGTAAAAAAATGTGCCTACATTATCGGGCAATGGTGTTGTTGGCGAGCCAATCAGGAAACACGTAATTATAAGAAATATTCAGGAGGAAACAAATAATTATTAGACATGTTTTAAACTCATTATTTGTGCAGATGTGGTGTACACTGTCAGTTAGTTCTTCCTGCAGGTACACTAGAAATAAGAGAGTAAAATAATCATTATAAATACAGTTCAGTTTATCTCTCAAAGTAGGGGAAGGTCGAGCACCGTGAAATTTTACGGTATTTTAATTTAAAATTGAGGTGCTAAATTTATAGTGCCACGATGTTTTTCTACCTTACCTTCATCTACTCGTAGTTGACACATCTGCAATGGTTGATGCAGCTGAAATAGTTTGCATGTTGTAAACCCTTTTTGTTTTTATGAGATATTGTAAAGAAGGAGCCAGAAAAAAACGACAGGACTTTTGTCTTATCTATTTATCTCTCTTATGTCTTAAGGCGACGTTACACGGCGTGGGGAGTGCCACGCCTGGAGTGAAAACTGTCGCGCCACACGCCGTATAATTGTGCTGGCGTGGCGTGGCGTGCTGGGTCCCGTCGATTGGCGGTAAACTTTGCACACTTCAAAGCCGCGCAGCGCGCGAAGTGGGCTGGCATGCGTTACAGTTACACGGCGCCGAATCTTCGCCCGTAAATTTTAAAAATTAGTCAAACTCAGTAGATATTTAGCTAAGCAAGTGACAACATGCCGTGGTCAAACGAAGCAATATCAGAATTTTTATGCCTATACGAGCAAGAACCAATAATTTGGAACCCGAAGCACAATGAGCACAAAGATAGAAATGCTGTACATGATTCCTAGATGCGAATCCAACAAAATTTTAGTATTACTTGCACAATCAGCGAATTAAAGAAGAAGAAAGAATCACTAATGGGCACGTTCCGAAAATTAAACACGAAAGTGTTTACCGAGCATCGTGGCGAGAAACTTGTCAGTCTGCAGGTCGTGTAATCGCGATCGCCAAATTACGAATTGCTGTGTCACTCCGCACGCCACACTCCAGGCGTGGCACTCCCCACGCCGTGTAACGGCGCCTTTAAGTATTTTATTCTGTTTACGAGCCCTATTTTTGCATTTTATGGGATGCTGGATTTTTAGTAACCCAAAGGCGTACCGAAAAGAGGTATTTTCGAAAATACTTTTGTTGCCTGGTTGCTATGATATTAACAAAATTGTTCAATGCCAAGGCCCACTAGCAAAATTTGCGACACCGCCTTCAATAGGATTTGTAATAGAATTGTCAAAAAGAATGCTGCGCAACGGCTGATCGGGACTAGAATAAAATAATGTTTTTCATTAAAAAAACTCGCAAACTAGAAAAAAGAGCATTACACGTTTTAAAAGACATTTAGCGCACTCGCGCGTTACAGAACTTAGAAACTTTAGAAAAAAAAATAAAATTGGGGACATTTTAGTTAAACAAGCTGATGTCCTCATAGTTGAAACACCAATAGAACAATACAACTATCGTAGTTGGTGAAGATGTTGAATTGTTAATACTGCACGAATTCCAAATGATTATTTACTTTTTGAAACCTGGTAAGGCTCAAGTAAGTACAAACAAAAATATATGCCTCGGAAACTTTATCTGCATATCGAAAATGTCAACCTCATATCTTATTTTTACACGCAATAACAGACAGCGATACAACGTCAGCTATTTTAAAAGGGGGTAACACAACAGTATTTAAATTATAATGATTTAATTGATTACGCAGAAGTATTTAAAAAGATTGACTCTTCTCCACAAGTCATCACCACAAATGGGACTCGATTTATTCTTGCTATATATAGAGCTACAAAAAAATTGTATAGACAAGTATAGATATTTATGTTTTGTAAGAAATACACGGTAGGTACAATAAAAGAGTACATCTTAATAGTTTTCCTCCAACATCTGATTCTGATTATCAAAACCAAGTCAAACTTTACTCCGTTGTAAACTATGGCTGAAAAAAGTCGGATTATTCTATTTACCAGTACCTATGTACAAATTGTCAAGGCCAGTGTTGCTCCAATATTGCTTCAAATATAACAGATGAGGCTTCTTATGATATCAATGAGGAGGCAACTAATGAATCTTTCTTCTTAGACCAATTTATAGATATTCAGCAAGAAGAGGAAAGTGAAGAAGACATTACTGTTGAAGTAGCATTTGAATATTATCAGACAGACTAAAGTTTTCCCGATCAACAATAATCCGTTCCACTTTGATCATTACAGTACCAATTTTTTAATTAATAGAACTTAATCACAGTGGATAGTGGAGTATGCCTCCACGTACCAAGGAGAGTTCAAGGTCACAGCTCTAGATGCTGTCGGCGAGAGCTAGGCTATGAGGCACATTAGCGTAGTGTAGGACACGGCTAGGCATCGCCAAGTGTGCTCAATAGCCCACGGACTGCCGATTCGTGTACAACGCGGGGTCTGGACTAAAATAGGGAGCCCGGTCGAGAAATTCTTGCCACCGCACGATCGACTACGCTACCGTTGCGATTTATAAAACAGCGACATAAAACCACTGTTTAATTTGAATCACCACATTCAGTACTATACTAACGCCACCTATGTACGAGTTAACTATGTACCTATGTACCAAGTTATGAGCGACGTCTTGCAAGTTCGAGGACAGTAAATTATACAGCGGCCTTGAGTAATTTGTATGTATTATATAACAGCTAAAAAAACTAATTATTGGAACTTACAGGCCGATAAAAAAGCACGCCAATGGCTGTTTTATTACTGTCTCAAGCGTGCGAACTAATTATAGAGAGACATTTGGCCTGAGATGAAATTAGTTTAAAACCAATGCTGACATGATATCATACGAGAACTTCTCAATAATTGCAAACATGTAATTTTCAGGAATAACTTTGTAATACCGCGTAATACCCTAGCCATGGTTTCTAACTTAGCCACCGTACTTCTTCACCGTTCACATCATGGAACATAAACATACCTCTGTTATTTTGTCTAACGTAGAACATTACGTTCATTCACCGATTATATTACTAACTATAGGAATAATAAGGCCACCTAGGTACAAAGAAAAAAATACGATCATTAACGATTACTTATGTTCAAGTCAGTAAATCAAATGATGATCATTACCCATTAGTCGCTGATTACTTTTTATGCCGCAATTAGAGCATTACGATGATTTCTCCTAGGAATACTGCACCCGACGCCAGTGACTTAAAAAGGCGGTCAGGACAGACGAAATACTTCACTGGTCACAGATATGAGGTCCCTGTCCAACTATTTTTCGATTCATTCAATATTAGTGAAATTGGTCGAGAATTGTATCGCGATTGTTTATATCCACTGCCTTCATATGTTTTAACGTCCTACTCGTTTGTTATTTTGAAATAACCACCCTATTTTGAGATACATTAGATGAGAAATAACGCCCTGGCCGTTATGAATATCTATAACGTCCTTGGGCATTATAAATTTATAACCATGGAAATAAATCAAGTCTAAAATATAAATTACAAATAACCTTTATTACCGTCAATAAACGTTAAATGCATTGCTATGCAATGCGTTTACAAACAATTTTGATTTTACTCTGTTTTAAATCAAATCGTTCTATACATACCTAATATATGTCAAATTAATAAATCGTAAGTGTAAAAAAAATCGAATTAAATAACAGACTAATAGGACATTAAACGTTAAAGGCACCACGGGTGTTATAGGATAATGACGCCCTCGGTCGACGTACATTCTCTGGCGTCACAGGCCCTCGGGAAGTAAACTGCCGACCTCGGTGCGTTAATATCCTTAATACCCTTGATACCTTAATTACTATAAGAATTCTTGAAGCTTCTGTAATGACATCACTATTTGCGTCCCAGGGGAATTAATCTTGGCCTTCTAAGACAGGCTGATCCGCGATTCTATATCTACCCAGCTCATCTTCATGCTCTATGCACCAGACTTGCCAACCAATGTTAAAAAATAACATGTTTCTCACACAAAAATACAACATTAATGACTACGAGATGCCGGGAAATTAATAGAGATGACCATAACGCCCAAGTTGCAACAAGATATAATAAGTAGGCGATAGCTACCTAGTTTTCTGATAGTAATTGTGAGAATTTGTATCCTAATAATTATATACGTGTTATAATTAAGAACCACACAATCAGTCTAGGAACTAGGACCTTTTTCAATAGAAATTGGACAGCGATATAATTCATTAGTGTGCTATTATAAGTGCTAACGAAAGTGCTGTATCAGTTCGATGAGGTTTAGGCCAGGAAAAAGCGCAGGCCCGCGGACTCACTATATTTATCTTTAAGTATTATAACTGTGGGTGTAGGGTATCTAAATAAAACCTTAAAAACAATGTTCCACCGATTTTAGTTTCATAAAACTAACGAAAATTGTTTAAAAATAATCTTTCAATAAATTTTTAAGAAAATGAGTTTTGTTATAAAAAATCGTAACCGCGCAAGAAAGACAGTTTAAGGTCTTTTCAAAACTGGGAATTTAATTTAATAGATTTTCAAAAACAGTTGAGAGATATAATTATGAAGATATAAAAAAATAGTTTAAAAGATGTTTTACTTGTTTAATGATTTGTACAGAAAGTAAAAAAAACTATTTTCATTTGTAAAACAAAATTTCAAGGGAATTGTCATGCCATGTGTCATAATTTTGACATAAATATCTTCACTTATTAATATCGTCCAAGGTACCCACCCTGAAGGACCAATATTTCCGGAAATATTTTGGGTGGTTAACCAAACAGAAAACAAGTCTCTGATTGGCTTAAAAATTGCGGTGTGAATTTTTCACTTTTATATATAATAGGTATTATCAGCAATTTTGGCAGAAAATTGAAGAGACTTACTTATATGTAGGCCATATTGAGGAATCAATAGCTGACAAGAATTGCCAACTGAGAACAAGAGCCCATCCTATCCAATTTAAGTTTATGTTCAGTTCAATCTCCTTTGTACATCTAGATGCTGTCTTAAGAGAATTTCCAAGATACAGATTATAATTTAGTGCCAAGTCAAAATATAGCGACTATTCATACTATTAACGTAAATTTGTCTGTTAAAAATGTCAGTTCTAAATACAGGAAATGCAGCAATACACACGATTTGTCAGAAATATTGTACTATAATTTAAAATAACTTTTCTATAATGTTACTAATTATTGTAATTTAATGTGCTCTTCTGACTGCACTGAATTTTAGAATATGTTTGTAGCTTTAAAAAAAGGCAATAATTTCTGTTGCTTCCATTCAAAATATTATGATATTAAAGAGAAAAATAAATAATACTTCACCTTAGAGAAATGGATTAAATGATGGAATTTTTGGGGTTCAAGTGCTGTGAAATGGGTGCTGCTCTTTTTTTAAAACGCCCATTTTTTTGGAGTTAGAAAAAAAAGAGTTCAACAGTTAAATGTGAAAAACAGCAATAGTTCTACCAATTTACGTAGGTCGTGAAATCTCGAAAACAATTTTACGCCGCTAACTTCACGCTGCGCTGTTTTTTCAACGAAAAAGAGTTCGCGATGTATTTTTCGGTAGAGAAGAAAGAGTTCAGGAGTTCACAACGACCAAAAACAATAGTTCATTAAATTTGCGAGTTGTAAACAGTTTCGAAATTTTTTTTTATTTATTCTATGCAATGGCGATCGAAAAGTTCATACGAATCCCGAAAGAAAAAAGTTTATATCGCGATAAATGCGATTTTTATTGCAAATCTTATGATCGAAAAATGCGAGTTTTTTTAAAAAGAAATTTCCGATTGAGAGGATTGAGAGTTCAGAAAGGATTGAGAGTTCAGAAAGGATTGAGAGTTCAGAAGGGCAAACGAGAAGGTCGTGCGAATCCCGGAAGAAAAAATTTCTATCGCGATAAATGCGATAATTATTTCAAATATTATGATAGAAAAAATCGAGATTTTTAAAAAAAAAGAAATTTCGAAGGTATTAAAGGAGTTTCTGATGAGGGTTCAGAATGACGATCGTAGAGTTCCTGCGAATCCCGAAAGAAAAAACTTTCTATCACGATAAATGGGATATTTATTGCAAATTGTATGACTGAAAAATGCAAGATTTTTTTAAGAAGAAATTTCAAAGCAGTTCAAAGGGCTTTTAAGAGTTCAGAATGGCCATCAAAGAGTTCATGCAAATCCCGTAAGAAAAAAGTATATATCGCCATATATTTTTATTGCAAAATTTAATATAGAAAGATTTTTTAAAAAGAAATTTCGAGGGCTTCTGATGGGTATCCTATAATATACATTAAACGCCAGCTTCTCATTTCTTCCTCAAGACGAAACAAAAGCACTCATTTTCAAAACATCATCTGAAATAGGCACCAAACTTAGGATTCACCTTATTTTCCGTGCGGGTGTATTTACCCACGGTATTATCTCCACGCCGGCAAATCACGTATAACGGAGGAATGTGCCGAAAAAAGATGCTCGCTCAAAACTTACCGAAAATTATGACAAAGTAATTCTCCCAAGTCACAACAAACACAGACCCGTCCACGCAATTACCGAATTATAAAAACTACCACAGCAATTTCAAAGATCGCACAGCACAACGAGAAACTAATGCAAGAACAATAACGCTCAGAGGCACAATTAAATGTAGAAATCGCGCTCGTTTGACGCCGGTAGTAAGAGTTCAGAGCCTCCTGAATGAAGTGGTGCATCGAATGGCTTTGTCTATAGTTGCCGGCTGGCAAGAAATCGGATGCAGAGACTTATATCTATCAACTCCGGTATCTCTCATCTAGACGTTCTAAACGATAGTATAGAAAAATTTCCGTGCCTTCCCATTGGCATCAATCTGGCATGCATCATTAATGCAAATCAGCAGAAATAGGATCAAACGAAAAGTATTAAACTGGGGTCAATGTTCTTTTTTATGTCATTGTTCGAAAGATAATTTAAATCACATCAAGTACCTAGCACTGAACAAAATCTGATATGTACATCGTACAATGTATACATATTACTTTTCATATAAATCTTATTGATCAAATATGATGGATAATATGAATTAATGATGGAATATGATGAACGTGGGTTCACGTGGGTGAACGTGGGAACGTCAAATGTTAATATTATAAAAGATTATACGCCACAGTGGGCAAAAAAAGTACACCCTTTATTTTACCACTATATTTATATATTTCTTCGAAAGTAGAGCCAAAATAAAATAATCTACTGGCCTTAGATCCGGACTGCATAGTGGCCATTCACGCGGTTGCATAAATTCCGGACAGTTTAAGAAAATTCACGAACCCCTCGAAAAATCCAACTTGACCACGTTTCAGCATTCAAAGCAAACCAACGGATATGCGACTGGTAGCTAGTGGTTCAGGCCAGCGAAATGCCGAGGTAGTCACATATTTTCTAGCGGCTTGTATACATGTATATTGTAAATCTTAGAGGAACGTTGTGTGGCGGATATACCATCCATCGGATGGGACGGAAAGCAGACGGTATCTTGTCTATTAAAAAAACACTCTTGTCTTCTTGAGACAAGAATTCCAAGACTAACCATGACTTAATAAAGAAATTGTTTCCTTTTCATTATGTACTGAAGACGATTAGTATGCACTTTTGACTTTTGGTCAACATTGATGCCACTGATACTTATGACCTCGGGGAGGAGAGTTCAAGGTCATTCAAGGTTAACTTTGAATCGAGTTTGTTAACTTTGATTGAAGTTCGTGAATATTTGTTTCTGAGAAAACTCGCAGGAGACGAAATGTTCTGAGAATTTTTCATAGAATCTAAATGAATTTATTTATTAAATTTTTATTTATAATTTATTTTTTTATAATTGTAATTAAATTTAATAAACCAGAAAATGATGCAAGAATGCATGTAAATTATATGCAAAATTCTGAGAACATTTCGTCTCCTGCGATTTTTCTCAGAAACTCACCATTCGCGACGGAAAAATTTACAAAATTTTAAAATTTAAATTTTGGAAGCTAAATAAGTCGAACGAATTTGCGTTTTTTCCGAACCCCCAAAACATCCATCCCTGAATTATATCTATGCCCCATGATCCCCGCATCACAACCCCCAACTAACAAACAATAATGAATGAAAAAATAAAAAACATAACAAAAAACAGAATAATATAAAAAACAAAACTAAACAAAACCAGAAAAAAAGCATGAAACAAATCAAAAAATTAACAACTAAAAGAGGCATGTAATAGTAGCAATAATAAAATAATCTAACATAAAAAGACCCACAATACACTAACATAGGATAATAAGTATTTTTGTACACCAACGCTTTCAACAGCCCGCTTATGTAAATATTAACCAAAACTAACTAAAACTAGATACTAATTCCCGCAAAATATCCCATCCCCATTCCCCCGCCCAAGGTCGAGGGAGAAAAGACACATAGCCGGACAGTCTTGAACACCGCAGAACTGAAAATATATATAAAACGGCAAAAGTATTTCAGAAAGAAATAGAGGCCAAGCATAATTGCAAAATCACGTAATGCTGTTTTAAAAAAAGTTTCAGAAAAAAGTTTTGTTTTTTTAAGTATAGTCGATTACCAATGTGGAAAATGGGCGGTTCTATTAAAAAAAACAAAGTTCACCTCAAACCATCCACCCAAGGTCAAAAGTATCAGTGGCGTCGAATATTCCCATTCAAACTGTAAAACTTTTGTGTGAAACTTTTTTCTTGGAAATGTCATTCGCGATATTCGTTCAGCCTGATAAATTAAAATGGGACACCCCGATATTTTTGTCGGTCTGTAAATGACCTGGATTATATTAACGATATGACGATGTTCCTAGCTCCCTAACCCTAACACATAATAAATACATATATCAACAATAAACAAACATTATATAAATATGTATTACTAAACAGTAATAAAAATAGGTTAAAAAAACTTTCAACCTCAACGGTTTTATTTTAAATCATCAGTTGTACTAAAAACCTGAGCCTTCCTAAGATTCTGGCGTTTGGTAAGAAATAAAACGTCAAAATCAAGTACCAAGTTTAAGACAAATCTGTTCATAAATTCGATAGTCCGCCATTTTGCTTTTTTAAGTTTGAGGCAAAAATTGTATAAAATGAGTGACACAACACCGCAAAGGTTCAAGTTTGAGACAAATCGGTTTATAAATAGCATTGAGTCCGCCATTGTATTTTTTGTATTAAAAATTAAATTGAATTGTCACCGGAACATTGCACTTGCACCGGAACACTGCACCGAACACTGATAGCTCATCGGGAAGTAGTTGAAAAGCTGTTGCAAGATTTGAAACAAAGATATAACAGTACTTTATGTCACAAGGCCTAGGCCGCAAAAGTCTTTACAGGTCGCTTACTTGAGGTAGATAGAAAAGTGTTACCTTTCGCTATTGTTTTCTAACAGAGAAACGTCATTTTTTGACACATTCCAATAAAAACAAATATACGAAGTCAAGCTAAATAGAACCGTTTACAAAAAGTATTTGGGTCCCTAGGCATATCAATCTTTCGATTTTGTAAAAATAACTACAAACTACAACTATGTACCTATTCGGTTCATAGTCCAATACCGTTTGTAGTGATATTCTGCACTGAGTAGCAATATGAAAAAGAAGATGTAACACGTTTAAATATAAATATAAAAACGAAGAATTTAAATCTGCATACTGCCATTCAGACACAGATGTGCCACAAATCAGCTATAAAAATTGTAAATATAAACACAAAGGCTCTGGATCAGGGTGTGCCCGCCTCAAAGATTCCACCCATCAGAAAGTAGAAAGCACGAAAATAACCTCAGTCAACACGGGAATTCAAAATAATACCCACAAGATTAAAAGCACCAACAGCGAAATTGAAAATAGCAGGCATAACTCGTTCGTGGCATCCTTGTAGTCTGTCAGAAGATGAAAAATGCCTTGGACTAAATAAGAGTATTTTTAGCCGATGAAAATATGTGGAAGAGACGTAATCCGTTGCAAAGATAAATTTTTTACAACACGCCTTAATTTCAGACCTATATTGCATTGAATACCTGGTTCACGAAGTTTCAGTTACTGTACAGGGTGTTACTATACCGTAATAACGTGCAAAAAATTTAACTCTAGATTTCCTTTCCCGATTCGACAATTAGGACGTGATCTTCGTAAAAAAAATTTAATCATAACCCCTTCTTGTCCAGCTACACCTTACAGTAATGTTTCAAAAACGTTTTTTAATTTCTATCTTCAAATAATAAAAGACGAAATTTGGCAAATCTCGGTTACTCATCAAAATGCGTCTAAGAAAATTATTTCATACAAGTAGCATGTACACAAAGGGGTGAAATGAACTACCCTTCTTGAAATGTTGTAAATATCTGCCCAAGGGCGTCGCCAGATTTCTAGTTAAGGGAGGGGGGGGGGAGGAGGCAGCTCAAAACGTTATAGCGCCGCAGCCAAAAATTATGAAAATTTCACGCACATCAGAAATTCAAGGAAAAATCTATTGGAACAAAAATATAAACTTTCACAACAATTTTTTTTCGGATTTGACTCATTTGGAAACATTTTTCTCTTGAAAATAATTCGTAAAATCGATAATAATTCTTGAAATCGAATTGAAAATAACAAGAATTATGGTATTTTGAAAAAATTTATACGAAGAACCCGTCTTAATTTTCGATATAGATAATCCTTCCTTAACGACAACGAGCACAAATGTAGAAGGTAGACGCCGGGACGTAATAAAACCCACTGTAAAACACACAATAAAACATATCTGTGTTTGGGTTTAATGGAATTATCATGAGATGTACTGTTGCTGTAAGTGATCTTATAATGGTAATATTTGTATATCCGAGCCGTGTACCTATTATGTGTGGCCTTGACTGTCAGAAAACATATTTCGTAGCCTCGTTATTTCAGTTAAAGATCTGTCATTATGTAGTCGATTCAATAATTTGTTGACGTCCAAATCTGACAACACCAAGCCTTCTAAACTTTTAACACGACTTAAGGCAACATATATTTGCCCTTTTGCAGTTTTCTTAACCAATATCAATCACAGCTCTCGAGGGTAGTGCCTTGTAGTTTATGAACTGTTGTTTTTTTTTGGAAATGGGATCAGCTATAGAATTTTTTTTTAACCATTTGGTTGTTTAATCAAGTCAATCGCAAAATTATATCATGAAATAAAATTTTAAAAAATAAAAGAAGGAGTAATCATACAATGTTACCGTGTAACGGTGTTACTGATTTTTGTTTTTTGCCTTCGTTAAATAACTACTGGTATAAATACTAAATTAGATAAAGTATAAATTATTTAATGAGTATAAACCTACACCTATATACCTTTACACATCTATATATACACATACATACCTACATACACATATGCATATCCTTTTTTTTTGTATTTTTTTTGTATGTATTTTCATTTTTTTTTTTGGGTTTTGAAACAGGCTGCGTCTAGGGGTCCATCAAGATGACTTTGTACAATCACAGGAAAGACCACGGATGTAGTAGGTTAACATGGCATGAGGATAAACAATGGGAGTTCTAACAAATATAATCTACACACTATTACCAATGAATAATATTAAAATAAATTAAAAGAGAAAATGTAAACACAAGGGAAAGTTCAATTTGGTTTGAAAAGTTAGCTTAAATTAAGATTTTTTGCAGTTTTTATGAAATTATATAATTTCTCATTAATTTTGTCATTTTGAGGGACCGCCCAACTTTGTCTCATTGGATAGACGCTGGATGGATAGACGGTCATGAATCAAGCTAAGACGATGACTTGACGATGAACAAAACCGACTTCAAAAAAATGTATTATAAAAAAACTACACTAAAAAGTAAAACATAATTACGTTATTAATTCTTACTTAGAATACAATCAATTTATTAGGCCAATAATATACAATTATTGTTATTTTTGGTGTTAGTTCCAGCCAAGGTTAACTAACGTGTTCACTTACAATTGAATACAACAGCCTAAAGCGACACCACAATTACAAATAAACCTAAATTCGAACTTCTAGTCGAATACAATTATAGATGTATAATCTACGCTACTTCATTATACGTTTGTAAACCTTGTGTGGCACCGACTCAAAAAGAAACAATAATTGTATATTATTGGCCTAAATTGATTGTATTCTAAGTATGAAGTAAGACTGAATAACGTTTTAATTATGTTTTACTTTTTAGTGCAGTTTCTTTATAATAGATATTTTTGAAGTCGGTTTTGTTTTTTTGTTAAAAATATTTTATGCTATCTCGAATCGACTATGGAGTGATATTACAATTTATAGAAATTACTTAGAAGGACGCGCACTATATTTATTGACGATTTTCGTATTTAATGAGCTTGTTCTCTCGTTCATTTCCAAATAGAGTACAGAGTACTGTTTTGATCATACATTTTTAAGGTATCCAGCCTACGTCACAGTTACCGGCTGTTTTGAGTGGACCGGCGTTCTTGGTTTTCTTTATTTTCGCATTATGGGGTTATATTGGAATTGAATCTCCCCTCCCAATAGCGCTGTAAGTAATGTTCTACGGAGACGTAAAGACATAATCTCATAATCGTACATAATATTCTATGCTAATCCTAACAATTTAGATGCAAATTTCAATATTACTTATCACGATAATACCATCAACAACCAAACACCCTCCCCTTAATATTTCCCTGATTGCCAGATTTACAGCCCATTGTGCTGAGCCTCGTTTAACAAACCATCCCATCCCACCAATGACCGTCCATCTGATACGTATTTCATCTCGCTCGATTATGGCGTGGGAAGCAACAAATCAGAGAAAAAAAATAAAAACGAAACCAGTAATAATTAAGTCGGGTATAATTGCATGGTGTGTGTAAACCCACGAGGTTACAACGATAATATTTCAATCGCCCGCGTATTTTCTGTCCTCGGGCGGATAGACGAATCTTTTTCATAGCCACCGGACCGAATTGAGGCGCGCAAGAATCACGAGAATTTGGTTCCGGGGAAATGAATCACGAAAATGAGAAGCCGCGGCATCCTCAGGTCATAGTATTCACACGTTGAATAATTAGAAGCGTGTTATAGAACCATGCGGGTATCGTGAGATATGATTTTGCACTATACGAAACAGTTTTTTCACGAAGAACACTCACAAAATCTGACGTAAGAGTGCCAAAGGTTGTTCAAACATCGTGATTTTTTTTACGTTAGCAGTAAGTATTAAAACTAACGTTTCACGTCGAAACAGCAGTAGTTGTCGAAACTCATGAAAAGACCAATTCCTTGCTGCAGCAACGGTCTGCTCTTGGGCCCCTGGTTTCTACATAAATACATATAAATAAAATTGATGTGTCTGTTTGTAATGTCAAAATAACGGCTTTTTACTAAATGCAGATATGATAGTATATACAGCACTTATGACAAAAAAACAATTATTAATTTTTTATTGTCTGTCTGTTTGTTCCGGCTAATCTCCGAAACGGCTAGACCGATTTTAGCGAGACTTTCACTGGTAGATGTTATAAGGAGTAACTTTTACGGAGTTAACGAGGCTACTTTTATTTTAAAAATTTTGTCTGTCTGTTTGTTCCGGCTAATCTCCAAAACGACTGCACCTGATGGTATAAGGAGTATAGCTTAGGCTACTTTTATTTCAGAAAAAGAATTCGGGTTCCGTGCAAAAAAAATAAAATCCATGGAATTGAGAACAAAATTCGATTCCAATAGGGAAGTATTATACCCCACGACTTAATATAACAACGTCTCGCTACCTGTCGCGCGGACTCAGAACACGCGTTAAATGCGCGCGGACGAAGTCGCGGGTAACAGCTAGATATTATGTTTTAATATTGACATTACATTATTATAATTGATATTACTGATGAGGTACCTGTAGGTTCCTTGCTCTACCCTAGTGATCTAAGGATGTCCGCAACAATTAAAAACTCGAACAATGCCAGTGACAATTAAATTTGTATAGATTCCTGATTTAATTTGTTTTACATTGGCAGCGAATTTTCATTCTGATTTCGCTAAAAAACAGAGGACCCAAACGGCAAAATGTATGAGCAAATATATGGCAAAATTTCCTCTATGTGTCATAGAGGAAAGAAGAAATTTAAAAGCAAATCGGTAACTAATCGGCGCTGAACTTCTGACCGCTTCTGTGGTACCTCAATGGTCAGTAAATGGACCCTTGCTTTTTGAGATAAGTATTAATGTTATTACTGATAGGTACGTGTAAGATGTAGGATGTTTGGTATGCTGTAATGATCTAAAGAAAAACTATAAGAATCTCTTAATAAGGTGCAAGTGGCAAACAAAATGTTCAGAGTACAAACTATTCAACAGAATAACCCTAGTTCTCATGTTCAAAATGTTTTTCATAGCTCTAATATGTTGCACCAATTTTCAATGACTGTACTAATTATAACAAATAAGTAATTTTAGAATGTATTTCATAATGTATCAGTTTTAAAAAATAATTAATTGTTTCTAAAAAACGTGATTTGAACAAGTTTTTCAGTACAAGCAACCGTAAATAGATTTAATATTTTTAATTTTGACATGTAAAGTGACACCTTTCAAAACCCTTTGACGTTAGGAAACGTCTTATTTTTCACAACCAGTTACGAAAAGTAAAATATTACGCAGCTGGTTTTGTAAAGTTAATTTCATAATGGTAGATTATTTAGACCTAACAAGCTATTAAAGTGACGGGCTGTCACACTGTTACAACCTACTGGATCGTTTTTAAACCTATAAAATTCAGAGTTTCCTTCTCATAAAATATAAAATTGCAGAAAATTAGAAAAAATCTTGTATGAAACACGATGGGAAACACTATTTTGTGTAACTCGCATCCTTTTGCGGAACTAGCTAGCCCCCGTGCCGCAGAAATCTGTTCGTTACACAAAATAGTAGTTTTCCCTTCTGGTTACATAAATAGCTATTCCTTACAGTTCAGAGATAAGTATTTCCTAAGAGTGATTTTTTGTTGCCTAGCAATTACTAGATGAAAGGAAATATTGACTTTTGGATAGTGATATTCAAGAGATGAAAATACTGTTTTCCGTGATACGACAATTTCTTGGGTAATGTATAGGTAGGTAAGTCGTAATGCAAAATTAACACAATTTTAAATTTGAAACGTATATGTACGTGACTGAGAGATTTGACAGAAATATTACTAGATATAGTCAGGTCAAATTAGATGTGAAAAGTGTGAAAGTTCTAAATCAAAATGGAATCAATCAATTGACCTATTTTTTTTTTTGAAAATCGTTCCTGAACACAAATAAGACAAAGTTGAGCGGCAGCATCTGATCGTTGAGCAGCAGCATTTCACCAGAGGTAACCCAGAAACTAGCCAATTTTGATAGCCTGATTATTGAAAAATTGGACTTTTTTATATATTGCTAAAAATGGCTGGAAAATCCACTCTAGGGTTATCTAGGTCGCTGATCATGATTCTGAAGTCAGAATTTTTATTTCCACAGTAACTGGCTGGCAATCGGTCAATTATATTCCCCAAGAAAACTGGAAAAATTGGCTAGTTTGTAAAAATTTGTTGAAATTGATTTATCTAATATGCAAGATACTTTTTAATTTGAAAAAAATTGTATAATTCGTGTAAGTTATTAATATAGTCAATAGTCTATAAGTGATAATAGGTTAATATAGATTAAATAAAAAATGTCAAATGATTCTGCAAACCAAAAAAATATTAAAAATAAATAAATGTAAATAATTTAATTTAAATATAAAAGAATTATATGAAAACAATTTATAAAGTGTATAATTTGAAAATTATTAATTTAATATTAACTACCAATATTAATTACCAATTTAATTACCAATATTATGCTTTTTTACACCACTAAAGAACAATTTAAATGATTTCATTGAAAACAGTTTCATCATATAATACGTAAATTGATATTCTTTTTCAAATTTTACACCATACTTGTACAGCATACTGTGGAAATCCAAAAACGAAGCTCAGAACCGTGATCAGCGTCCTCTAAAACCCCCTAGTGAAGATTTCCAGCTATTTTTGCTTAAAAATTCCAAAAGTAGCTAATTATTCCAATTTTTTTGGCATATAAATGACCAATTGCCAGACAGTAACTGTGGAAACTAAAATTCTGGGTTCAAAATCGTGATCAGCGACCTCGAACTCCCTCGAGTGGAGTTTTCCAGCCATTTTTGCCAAAAAATTCTAAAACTAGCCAATTATTCCAGTTTTTGAGCATATAATTAGCTAATTGTGAGCCAGTAACCGTGGAAATGAAAATTCTGACTTGAGCGAACTCGAAAACCCACCGATTGGAGTTTTCCAGCCATTTTTAGCAATATTTAACAAAATTTCCAATTTTTCAATAATCAGCCCATCAAAATTGGCTAGTTTCTGGGTTACCTATGGTAAAATGGCCAAGCGATCAGATTTTAGAACTTTTTTGCTAAAATGAAGACTATTATATGAGTAGAAAAATACAATTCTACCACCTTAGTGGAATAATTTGGTACCGAATCGATAGATTCAGATACTACGGTGTAAGGAACAGGAGAGACACCGAGGCTGCTAGTAACTCAAGTTTTTTCTTACCTTTTTACAAAAAATGCACCTTTTTACAAACAATGGTCACGAAGAAATTGATAAAATTTGCGAGAAGCGAACTAACTAAGAAACTGAGAAACACGATAAAATTTTGTTAATTTGATACTGCTTTTTCAGGACATCATTGAAACGCAAGGCTCTAAAAAGACAAATCTCCAATTTAACGAAACACAAACGATAATGGAAACACAAGACTATTCAAACAACCTCACAAAGACTGAGCTGAAATCCTTTTAATTTGTATTTGATTAGGGGGAGCCTTTATTAGAAAAAAAGGGTGATGGAAATCGATAACAAAGGAACCGGCCATATGTTTCCACCGTGTACTCACCCTCGTAATACATATTCGGGTAGGTACGCTCTCATATTTGTAAGAGTTACCGACACGCCACGCCGCACCGTGGTCACTACACCCGATTGTAACGGGAGATCGGCCGAAGCCGTATATAATTTTGACGGGTCTGGGTTTTGACGGTTTTGGTTACCTCATTCTCTTTACAATGCTATCAGTCATATTCGTATGATTGATTGTTAGCACGATATGTTCCAGGGCGCGGCAATACCGTACTCAGGTTAGCATATTAGAGGCAAATATCGTCCGGGAATATTTGCAACTTTTCAAGAGTAGAAGATGGTAGAGGAAACAGAAATGAAGTCTAAGTATAATTAAATACTGGAATCCAACCATGAACGACGTAACGTTATATATACATTAAATTTAATAAATCCCAAGGTAATTAAGAGGAAGAAACGCTTTACATATCATAGTATTAAACAAGAATCAATTAAGCGGTAGTCAATTTTTCAGCGTTATCATTATTTAAACGTCTACGTTTACAGCTTAATAAAGCAATTTTGTTCCAACAGGCAACACGCAATTAAAGGAAATGGAAATTTCCAAAAAATTATCAAAAGATGTAAAAAAGACGTATGTATATTATAGAGAAAATTTATACAACAATAAAAACATGCAACGGTCTTCCAAATATATAAATAATTACCTATTATACACACAGTGGAATGGATTTAATTTGCGTATATAGAGATCTCGTAAACCACAATAGATACAAAGTTGGAAATGGGAAAAAAGTTTCCTATTTTGATGGTAATAAAATGGTACCTAAAAGTTCAAGATTTTTCGACGAGTTTCACAGATATTCGAAATATGAAAAAGCGCATTTTCGTTTTTTACGTATAGCGTTTTTAGTATAAAAGAAAAAAAATATTTTTTCGTGGTATATGAACTTATAACCCTACACCTGCCGTCATAAAATTTACATTATGACTATTTGTCTCTTACGGGCCACCTTCATTTATCTTTCTTAAATAGGGACCTGCTTTTTTTATTTCCATTTTTCATAGCCTGTGTAAAAGTAAATACAATAATATGTTACAGTTATGTACTTTTGCGTTCTCTCAACATATTATTTAAACATACATTTGTAAAAACTATAATTTGATCTCGTTTATATTTTTAAAAATAATTATTTTGATAGGTATACCTACTCTTAATATGACACTTAGCATATTATATTGAGCATATTTCATACAATTTGGTTTGGAGTGTTAGTACACTAAATTAATTACAAAATCTAAGAGTCGCGTCCTCTTGATTTAGCCAAAGTTTACGGAATAAATAACAGTTGTGTCACGGGCATTGCGTGCCGCTCCTGATTCCCCCTTCCTTGCAGAATGCCCGTGGAGAGCGAGGAATCCAGCGCATACATAGTGCGCCAGGTTCTCGCAGCGAACAGTTAGTGTAGATTTGTACACAGTAGAACAGAAACGTGAGAAGCTATTACATTGTATTAACATGCCTACGGTATATTGTTCAGTAGATGGTTGCACAACAAAGCGTGGAAATTATCATTTTTCCGGTGTCCAAAAGATGAAGCTAAGTGACTTTACATTTTACAATAAACGCAATCAATATTAATTACTCCTTTGTTTTTTTAGAATATGCTATAAGTATTAACAGAAGATAATACGATTTTTTTAAAGGTTTTTTTAGGTATTTCGCCAATTTTAACTAATTTAAATATTGTTAGTGAAATCTGTATACTCGCGTATACATTGATTATTAAACGATTTTATATAGCTTCACTAAGTATATTTGTTTGTTTGTTTGTTTATGAATGTTTGTTTCAAATCTTGCAACAGCGCTTTCAACTACTTCCCGATGAGCTAGAGACTTGAAATTTGGTAGGTGCATAGTGTGCCGGTGACAATACAATTTAATATTTTTTTACAAAAAAAAAATAAAATAGCGGATCCAAAATGGCGGACTTTTCTATTTATAAACCGATTTGTCTCAAACTTGAAACTTTGCGGTGTTTAAGGTCACGCAATACAATTTTTGACCCAAACTTAATATAATCAAAATGGCATAGTGCATAAAAGACAAAAAAAGAAATGGTGCATTAGTGCCGTCTTCGCATGTCGGACTAAAATAAAAACGTGGGGCGCATTTGAAATATGGTTTTTATACCCTCCACGTTTTTATTTTAATCTATCCCACATGAGAAGGTAGCACTGCCACTAGTATTGCACAATTTCTTACCAGACGTCAGAACCTCAGGAAGGTCCAGGTTTGCGTACTAATGATTTTATAGCTTTTAGTACAACTTATGATTTAAAATAAAACTGTTTAAGTTAAAAGTTTTTTACCAATTTTTATTTTGTAGTTTTCAGTTTTTCCACTGTCCACTCCGGCCTCCATCATCAAATCCTCGTCACCAACTATAATGTATGGGACTCGTTAAGAGCAACCAAATGAGCCCAGTAACTTTAAACAACCTCAATTTGAGACAAATCGGTTCATATATTCGATAGGCCGCCATTTTGAATTCGAATTTATATTTTTTAAGTTTGAAACAAAAATTGTATTCGGTGACCTTAAACAACGCAAAGTGTCAAGTTTGAGGCAAATCGGTTTATAAATAGAAAAGTTTGCCATTTTTTTTAATAAAAAAAAATATTAAACTGTATTACTACCACCTACCAAACACTATACACCTACACTATACACCTACTACACTATACACCTACCAAATTTCAAGTCTCTAGCTCATCGGGAAGTAGTTGAATACGCTGTTGCAAGATTTGAAACAAACAAATAATATATACAGTCAAGCTAAATAAATCAATTTTAAAAAATTCCGTCTATTACCTAACCAGAATAAAAACAAAAATTCGATATCTTTGATAAAATTCCCTTTTTGTTGTGCGTCTTCGGAACGACCCTGGTATTGAAACCGAAGGTTACACCTGGTGGAGAACTGAGACTGGCCCCGTAAATATCACCAAATGTCCGCGATATGATTTATGAGTCGACATCGCCTAGACATGCGAACTTCAAAGGGACTACAATTCTACTGCCCGTGACATAACTGTTACTTATTCCGTAAACTTTGATTTAGCCATTTCATTCAATATTTCTTCAGATATTCAGAAAAAGTTAGTAGAAAACTGAAATATTTTGTTTAAAAACACGTAATCGACACCCTCCCTCCCCGGGGGGTCTAAATACGGCACTGGTAATGGAACTCTAGATACACATATACAACATATTTATTTTGTTCTAGTAGTCCAGACAAATTAAACCAAAAAAGGTGGTGACACGAAACAAAAGAAAGAAGCGATTCTACTTCGCGAATCATTGGCGACGAGGCGGGAGTTACTGGCAGTCTACATTTGGGTTTTTGGGACCCGCTTCCTTCAGCCACCATATCGAATTTAATGGTGAATTTTTATTTATTGAATAATTTGTTTATTTTCAATTTCACATGAAAAATGGTAATGACCGAAATTGTTTGGAATTAAATTTACCATTTACTACAATTTTGGTCCTTTATGGTCCTACATGTTTTCGATGAAGACTCAAAAGAGGGGGTCATGATATTGTGTAATAAATTACCCACATTTCCCATAGCCATAATGTGGGGTAATGTAACAAAACAGGTGGTCTCAGAATATTTTATAATGTATAAGATCATATATAAAAAGTCATCGATCTATGTATATAAAACTCCTTAGACCTGTCTCATCTACCAACAGCACTAAATTTCTGGGGTAATCCCCTAAACCAATCTATTAAAGCAGATAACTTCTTGCCGACCTAATGGCTCGCCTTGCCGCAAGAACCCATAAAGATAATTTATCACGTATCAAGCCCAAATCATAACACCCCACACCGATTTGCCTATAGAAAAGGCCATCAACCTCCGTACACAAACAAAACGTTAAAGTAAACATCGCACGCTACCGGCGAGCGTAACCAAAAACAAATTCAATTGCCTTCGATTGGGACAATCAACGGCTGTACTCTCAGAATACTCTCGTAGAAATAGCTAAAGCGGTGCCGCGGTGTGAATAATGTGACTGGATTTTAGCACCACTAAAGAAGAGCGTTCGGAAAGCACTTTAGGCAGTTAAACACTGCTCGACACTGAGTTGAGTGAAGATCAATCTGAATTGACAGTCAATAAACTAGATTTATTTTTCATCAACTACCGTCATTCAGAACGAAAATCTTAATTTTCAAATATACAAAAATGTAAAGCGAATATAACTTAAAACAACTAAAACACTTAAACTATACTGCCCTCCTAATACAAGAGGTCTTACCTGCAAAAAATAACGTCTCTAAAAATTTTAATTGGACTCGTATACTAATTGTTTCCAGTTTTCATGTATACTAGCTAGAACGTTTATTAATTTATTAACTTAGAACCGATTATATTAAGGATTGTCCTAACCGCTAAAGTTGAAACGATTCCTCTTCACAGATAGTGACGTTAACCTCAGGTGACTTAGCACTCTAACCTCAAAGCATACGTAACCCCACTATATATTTTCACAGATTTGTCGTGAATTGTTTAGAAAAGGTTAATTGTGTACGTGGTTACTAGTTGAAGACGTGTGAATATAAAGAATGGATTTTGAGTACTATTCGTTTTTTAGGACATGGACCTTCCTGAGATTCTGACGTTTGGTGAGAAATAAACACGTATGGCGCATAAAAATAATATTTCAAATTACCAAACGTCAGAATCTCAGGAAGGTCCAGGTTTGTGTCCTAATTATTATTTTTTATTTATTTATTTATTTTAATATACGGGATAAACCCCATTATAATACCAAAAGATGAAAGGAAAGCAAACAAATTATAAAGAAAATACAACAGAAATTGTATGATATAAGAGATCAAAAAATAATAGAAATAAAATCATTTCAAATAACAGAATATTTGTGAACTAACTTAAATTTACATTGACGTGAGTATATACAGAGTAGAACATTTCTAGGGACTTGCGAAGGACGCCATTGTATAATAATAATTTACGGTGTAACCATTATCATCTGCCACACAGCCGCCCCACACGTCCGTATTCCATGAGTATTACACGAACGCTGGAATTAGCGGCCTACACGCTTTCTAGGCCTGGGAGAAACTTATGCATCACAGAGGTATTTCTTTAACGACCGTAATTAGTTTATATTGTTGCTGCAGTTCTTATAACCACACCGCCCAAATTTTCAGCAACAGTGTATCATGAACAATTTTCATGTAAAAAAACATCGCAATGGCATCCGAGGCTAGAAATTATCTCTTAAGCTACTGCTTAATTTTTTTGCACTCCGCATTTTGAAAATATGCTACTACTATGAAATACCGACTCAGAGCTGCAACGTGGTTATGAAAAATGTGGAAACTGGAAACCGGTTATGGAAAATGTTACATATAATAATTCATTCACCATGAACATATATACAAACAATATAAAGAGCTAAAATTGATAGAATTTTACATGATCCAATTACTATTATTCTGGTGAATTTATGGTTACTTCCGTGGTACCACAAGGAGCTCATTTAGCTCCTTTACTATTTGATATATTTATTAATGATGTTGGGGACTGTTTTCTGCATAATTTCAAGTATTGCTGTATGCTAATAATATAAAAATATTTGAAATTAATAATAACAGATCCCCTATAAATTTACATCAGGATATTAATCGTTTTCAAAATTGGTGTAAATAAACAGAGATGACTCTCAATACATCAAAGTGTAAGTACATTCAGTTTAGCAAAGGTCAATCTCAGCATTTGACAACATTTCAACACAGTACTTGAAAATATTAAATAAGCGATTTAGGAATTTATTTCGATGCCAAACTGAGCTTTGATTACATACAGACACTGGTTAAGGGAGCCTTAAAAGTTCCTCGATTTATTAAAATACACCAAAGAATTTAATAACATTCATGCTATTAAAGTAACTATATCTCGCTAGTTAGATCACATTTGAAAACCTGCACTATCACTGTGCACTATCATTATTTGGTCCTGGTATTTTCAAGCACATACCGCCAAATGGAAAGAGTGCAGATAAGGTTTTATTGAAAATACTTCCGGGCCCGTGTATATGGGAGCCGTCTTCAACAAAACGTTCATGACATGCGACATCCTATTTATTTGTCCAGTAGCAAGGTCACAATTCGCTGTGTTGGGAAATAAACGAATTACTGATTCGTTTTACTTATAAGCTGACTAATAAATATTACTCTTTACGAATGGCTGCAAGGTCAGACAGTATTACATACTTCAAATTTTAGACACCAAGCTTATGTTTAATTCTAGTGCAGTCTGCCTACGGATTTGGACCCTAAGTGAGTGAGATACAGTAAACAAAAATATGTAAAAAATCTGAAATTTTCCCTAGAATTCAATAAACCAAAATACAAACAACTGCCACCTCCAGGTCCAATAGTAAATTGGGCCCAAAGTTGGCCAAAGCTCGTCATCAAGACAGATGCTCTTGATGACGACTTGAACGAGGATGTATTTAATGAGTCTTGGGTGGTAATGGATGAATCCAGACCAATGTCGAGATCGAAAGCGAAGCCGACTCTTCCGTACTCGCTGCATACAACGAAGAACGTACCAGTGACAACGAGGGGGGTAGGGGTCTCCAATAAAAAAACTACGGGTCAATTAAGTACTGTACACAGTGTACACGTTTAGATTCACTGTCAATATTTTGAAGTTACATGTAAAATAAATATTTTATTTTTATACGGAAAATGTTGCTTAACAATTCTTATTATTTACCTGTCCACTCATATGTGTCTTTAAGAATCACCATTAAATTTCCAAAGAATAGAGCGAATATTTCATTGTAGTATTTTTTTATGTAAAATACAAGTATTAAACTACAAACTGTAAATTTCAGCTCTTAATATTAAAAGATAGCGATACTAGATTTTTTTCAAAAAAAAATAATCAGCTACAAAGTACGGCCCTTTGGAGCTGATTTTTTTTGTAAATTAATAAAAAAATAGCAGCTATTGAAAAAATTAAATGAAATTTTATTTTTGTAAATTTATGAAAAAAATAACAGATATGCTAAAAAAGGAAAAAAAAAATTTTTCTTCAAAAAAATCAATTTTTATTTAAAAAAAAATCGATTTGCAACCGATATTTCGCATATTAACGATCAATTTAAAGAGCGCAAAATAAATAGAAATGTTAGTACAACATTTCAAGAAAATTTTAAGCTCAAAATTGACTCTAAATATGAAAGCGTGTATCGAGATTTTAAAAAACCGTGATTTTTATCGAAAAAATCGATTTTTGCAAAAAGTTCATATTTTAAATTTTTTTGAAAATGATCTTTTTCAGTTAGTAGGGAGCTAACTTTCACCAAGTTTCGTGAAAAAATGATTTGTTGTCACGAAGATATGAGCATTTCAAAATACCGCGATTTTTAACGTTTTTTTGCAAATAAATAATTTATTTTTGAATTTTAACATAGAAAAATTAACATAGGGATAGGGCCCAAAAATAGGCAGACTGCACTATTAAGAATAACATAATTGAACAGTTCGAGAGTTCGCTTAAAAAAATATATAAATAGCTTATTCATTAGAATTTTTATGTGTCAAAACACACAGTCAAAATAGGTACTCCAATATTATCTGCTTCGGTCCCCCGACGGGTGCCGGTGCCACCATGGGCGTAGAATTTATTCAACAATGGGAAGTTAAGTATAAGTAGGCGTTAATCAGCACAGTTGCTAAACCGATACAATACAATAAATTATAAAGTGGGTAAATATATATGTGAGATTTTCTTGTGAATAATTGAAAAAACGCAACAGTTGTTTATAATTGCAACAGTACTTGTTAAGAACTAATTATAATATACAGGGTGTTTTCAAGATAAAGAGCACAAATGGTACGGGTGAATCTACAATTAAAAAGAACATGTTTTGTATAAAAATGCATGACCTTAGTAAAATGTTCACCCCTTACGAGATAGAGCCCTTAAAAATTTCCGAAGAAATATGGAATAGCGGCTATAATTTGAAAACCAAAAAAGGTATAATAGTCAAATATTACACAAATTTTATACTAATTAGAGAAATATTTTTCGACTATTAAGTGAAATAGTCTCTATTGATAGGAGATTTTAACTTACCAAAATTATATAGTAGATGGCTATGAAAGAGGCAAATTTTGAAGATATTTTAGAAGTGTATGATTTGAAACAAAATAATAAAATTCGTAACAAGAATGACACAATCTTAGATTTCGTTATCTCAAATATAAGCATTAATGTTGATTTATCTGAATGTCCACTAGTAAAAGAAGACAATCATCATCCCTCTCTTTATTTTGAAATAGATATCATTAACAATAAGAGTAAAACAAATTTTGAATTACAGTATAATTACAGAAAAGCTAATTTTTATGATATGTATAAAGGCTTTCAAGCAATTAATTGGAGGGCCTCTCTAATTAATCAAATATAAATGAAATGGTTGATATTTGTATGATAAAATATAGGCTGTTATCAAAGTTGTTCCTAAAACTACAAATAGAAAAAGACATTAATTTACCCTGTATGGTAACGGGAATGAATATAACATTCATATGTATAGAATTTTAAGAAACAAATTAAAGCAATAAAAACGACATCTGTGCTATGATCTTTGTTTTAGTATATTGTTACACCACTGAGTTCCTAAAAATAAATGGCAATTTCCAATAAGAAATCGCCACTGAAATCACTATCGCAAACTGAACGCTTTTAGTGGCTCGTTACTTCGTCTTGCCACTAATATGGATGGTTTGACGATTTTTAATCTATTATTTAAAAAATCGATAAACATTTTTTTTAAATCGATATTTATTTTTAGAAATTTAAATTTCTAGTCCATTTAAAGTCCAGACGGCTTGGATATGGCTTCTGGGGCCCCTGACACTCCCAGATGCGATGTTGCTACATCGTCGGGTAGCCAAATTGTGCAGATTTTCTATGGAATTTCTATACTAAAACTAAGGCTAAATATATATATATATATATATATATATATATATATATATATATATATATATATATATATATATATATATATATATATATATATATATATATATATATATATATATATATATATATTTTGGTAGAATATTGAGTTAGGTATATATTATGACATTGGAGGAATGAAAGTATTGCTTGAAAAGCCCTAAATTACTGCTGAATAGCTGTCTCTTTCCATGACACATTAAACACTAAATTATTATTAAAATTTATTCATAGTCATTACTTCTAATTCCGCGGTCATATCGTGAATCAATTTCTGTGCACCAGTGGTGTCAAGTTACGGATGTACAAGTGCAGCGCATAATAGTGATCAAACCATGCTTAACCGTGATATCTAGAGCGTCAACCACTTGTTATTTCCCATTATTAAATTTTCTAAAGATCACCGTCGTTTACTTTCCACAAAAATTAGGCCTAGTGGAAAGGCCACGATTTCATGAGATGTCTGCTTTGGAAGTGACTAATTATAAATCAGTTATGCAGAGGATGGCCGATGGTCACAGAAACTGTTCATCAAGTGCACACGGGACCAAACGAATTTTTATTTTTAATAATATTTCGTAGCCAAACGTATGAAAACTTGTGTTTAAAAAAATTTGTGTTTAAAAATTATCTGCGATTAAAAACAGTTGCCATCAAGCAAATCCGTCTAGACGTGTGACAAAATTGTCCGTTGACTTCAGTTAGATTTCCGACTAAAACGGTTCCTCAGCGGTTACTCCAAATGGAAAGGTTAACGTATCCGTAAGCTTTAATTATTTTCATCTTTAAGAGTGCATGACGGAATACAAGGCCGCTATCTGATACTTTATAAAATGGTAAACTGCGCATTTTGATACTAATTATTTTCAATTACAATCGATTAATGCTTTACCGGTCTAGGATTTGATCAATTAAGCTAGTTACGGCGGAATATCTTGATGCAGCACTAATATAGATCTAAGTAGGTATTGAAAAAGTAACTGACGTTTGTTGAACGCTGAGGCGTCTGTAATTATTGGGTTCAAAACTCATCGATTTTTTAATTGAATACACCTGTTTTAGATAGTTTTCCGTGTGAACGTTTCAGTCAAACGAAGAACAAAATGGGAATATGAACATTACTATACTATGATGATATTCAAATACAAAGATAAACACGACGGTTACTGGAGTATTTCTAATGTTGAAATGCAATGTAATGTAGCCCACCACCCCCGCAACAGTGGCACCTCATTGTTAAAACAAAATTTAAAACGATGTTTCACCGTACAGCGGCGTAGCCACCAGTGTTCCGTGGAACACGGGCCCGGTTTTACATATAAATAATTCCCATTAAATAAAAAAAATATTTAACTTTAATTTAAAAAAATCATCTACGTAAGTAAAATAAACTATTTTCAATTCTTACTTCGTTTCCAAATAGATTTTAATAATTTCCTTTACTTATAAAAATATATATATCCTATATATTTTATAAAAACATCTCGATTTTTATTTCTTTTCGCGTGTCGTGTATCTTTTAAAGAATTTCGTTAGTAGAGCTTACGGCCGATAAAACTAGATAAAACTTTTCGCGGAATATCTGCGGAAATATTAGGTAATGATTCACTTTCTGATGATGAATTGTATGCGATGGGCCAGGAATTGTACATCAAATATTCAGATGATATTTCCGATACAATTCATTCACAACTTGTTTCTTTTAGAAGTTGTTTTAAGGGCGATTTAGGATCAAATCCATTAAAGACTTAATCGAGTTTATTTTCATTGAAAATTTTAGTTCCTGTAGTAGTTTTAGCGAAATTTTGACGGCTTCCTACATTTTCCTAAGTATCCCTGTATCGGTAGCAACAGCCGAACGATCATTTTCCAAGTTGAAATTGATAAAAACATTTCTTAGAAACACCATGGGACAGGAAAGACTGTCGGGGTTGTCAATTCGGTCAATGAAAAACCAAATTGCGCGAAAAATAGACGTGTCTTCCATTGTATCGGTTTTTGCAAATAAGGCGAAGAAACAATTTTTTAATTAGATGTCATTTCATTTTTTTAAATATTTTATGTTATGTTGCTTGTTATTGCTTTTAATTTTTTGTGATTTTGTTATGTTCCGTTATTTATTTTTTTAATAAACGTAAGTAGATACTTCGTTTTTTAATGGGTAGGGGGCCCGGGATCCCATGAAACACTACGCCACTGCCGTACAGGCAGACGATTTAATCTTTTATAGGTATTTTCGCTCAAAAACGCATCCTCCCACAGACGTTAATAAAACCGCTGTTAATATCGCGACATTCGCGAATATGGTCAATGTCAGCGGGAGAATTTTCCGGCAATGACCCTGAGTCCATTACCCTGACGTCATTTTAGGGCACGCTCTGCGAATCTACGATGACACGGGCCCAAAATTGCCGGGGTAGGGTCGCGTCCAAGGCAAGTGATAAATCACCGAGGATGATTTATCGGCACAGGACCCTCACAAAACGCTTTTAAATTACGTTTGTTTCTTTAACGACATTAACGAACTTAATCGGGTTAATTTATTAAATCTACTCTTATTATTGGGCTGATTAAGTGCGTGGGACAGTAGCTAATAATGATAAATGGTTAGGTAGTAGAAAAAATCGTGACGATAACAATTATTGCTTGTAGATTATTAAACTTATTGCAGAAGCAGATGATGGTGGATAAGGGTTTTGGTTGAGGCCAAGGTCACTTAAACTGAACGGCTGGCATAGAAGGTAAGTAATTCTACCACTTATTTTAACCGAATTTGAGGGCTGCATTTTCAATGCTTCAAACGTGTCATCAGGTGGACGATTTCAAATGGACCGAGATTGAAAGATATGTTACTAATTCACTTTTATCGAATAAAGTTGTTAAAAAAACTTTGTATTTGACTCAGAAAAGATACATGCCATTTAGCGTATTGTAAAAAATTAAAATATTATTACGGGATCGTCAGCAGCGCTTGCGCACGGCGTATGATATCTGAAAATTCTGTAGATATTGGGAAAATTCGCACAATCTGGCAACATAGCATGTGGGGTGTCAGGGGTAAACCCCCAGAGCCGAAATCTCAGCCCCCTAGGACTTCAAATAACGGAGATCGCCCCCTGGCACAATTCAGAATACTTGCGACAGGAGAACATTTGGACTACCCCCTGTATACTCGTATTTCGAGAGAAATACTCTTCAGTATGCCCTGTATACAATAAGAAATAGGAAGGCATAATATGGAACCTTCTAGAAATCCTCGAAATAATCCGGCCACTCTACGCGTTATGCGGCAGATTTAGTTAGACGTTCTTAGCGACAAAACAGTAACGAGCGACTAAAATTCAGTTTACGATAATGATTTCAATGGTGATTTCTTACTGTAAATAGCTGTAAATTGTTGAGTTCGGAAATGTATAGTGTATTTAGATTCTGGACATTCAGCATTGGAGCATTCAGACTGAAATGATTTTTCATAGAAAATTCAAATATATGGTCTGTAGATTGCGCCCCCTTGGGGCCGAAATACGAATTATTTGCAGTGATTTATCTTGGTCGATTTATTTATAAACATCTTTTCCCGAAGCTCTAGGGCCTATACGTTACCCAATATCGTACCTCGCCAGCCTTAGTGGGACACCCTGTAGTATAATAAATGTTCAACGTACAAAAATATACCATAGTGACAGAAGTCAAGCATCTGCCACACACCCACGGAGATAAACATGCAGGAAAGCAATAGGGAACATTCCCATTTTTTTAAATGCATAAGAATGTTCTACCATACCGAAAATAAGATATGCAAAATATGATGACTTAATTCCCAATAATAAATTTGTTAACAATTATTAAAGTCTCGCCTGCGAGCGAACCGTTTCAATCAGGTTTAAAGTCGTGACGCTACAGCCTACAATTTACAAACGACTAGGAGACCGATTCGGTCGGCTACGGGAGATCCCAGCACTCAACCGCTTGATTTCATACTTCATTCGGCCACTTTCCGGCCAACGCCTACCGCATATTGTAGCTTGTGACGTCACAGCTAGTTTCGGGCCGCTCCAATTTTATCGCTGTTTAGATCCTTCATAGTGATCGCGCAGAATTAGAAATCTTATATTACAATTTACGCAATATTTTCTAGTATTATTTTTATATTTAAAATGTTCCCTATGTCATGTTCCCTATTGTTTAAGGAAAAGTATTTTTAGACCAAGTGTCACTTAAACTGAACGGCTTGCATGGTAAGTAACTCTACCACTTATTTTTACCCAATCTGAGGGCTGCATTTTCAATGGTTCAAACGCGTCATCAGGTGGGCCATTTCAAATGCACAAAAATTGCAAGATAGGAGTTCTATGTTGCTAATTCACTTTAATCGAAATAAATTGTTTAAAAAAACTTTGTATTTGACTCAGAAAACATGCATACCGTTTGGCGTATGGTTAAAAATTATATTATTACGGGATCGTCAGCAGCGCGGAAAATCCGCACAATCTGGTAACACCGCACCCGCCCATGTGGCAACATCGCATCAGGGTATCAGGGAACCCAGGCCCCAGAGCCGAAATCTCAACACTCTAGGGCCTCAAATAACGGGGATACGCCCCCTGGCACTATTTAGAATATTTGCGGCAAGAGAACATTTGGACTACCCCCTGTATACTCGTATATCGGGAGAAATACTATTCAGTATGCCCTGTATACAATCCTGAAATGGGAAGGCATAATAGGGAAGCTTGGGCCTATACTTTCCCCAATATCGTACCTGGCCGACCTTAGTGATGCACCCTGTATATTCAATGTTCAACAAACAAAAGTATACCATTGGGATAGAAGTCAAGCATTTGTCACACACCCACGCAGAAAAACATGCAGGTTTAAGAAAGAGTATGTTATGGTTTTTTTCCCAAAATACAGGCTCCAATTTAGATACAAAATGTTTGCAAAATGTACAGCATCATTTTTTCTCTAAATTATTTACCTTCTTAATAACTGACGTGACCACTGAAGTTAACTACTGGCCCGTTTAGCCCTCAAACGTTAGATTTTACTCTTAGCAAGCGTGCACATCTGGTTGCCTAACTATCTAATAACAGGAGCACTTACAGACAGCATTGTGTAGCGACGTTGCCAAATATTGTCCCTAATGAATGGCAGGCAATTTAAATGAATGCAACAATAATTTGTCCCCTCCTTTGTGAATTGGTACTAAAACTGCCCTCTTGAGAGTCTCTGGAAATACACCATTGGCCACTTATATATTGAATAGGTAAGTAATTATTGGAGACAGTTGAACTGCCATTTCTTAGATTAATCTGGTCCCCAAGCCATCTTCAGCCCCAGTTCACCTACCATCCTTTAAGTCGCTGATTATATTCATTACCTCATTTTCTACTACCGGGAGTACTCTACCGGGTATCAGTTTGGTTCAGTAGCAAAGAACAATATCTTTATTTTGTTTTCTTTTACCTATTAGTTTACTTATTATACTCCATGCTTTTTTGATACTGTTTTTTTTAATTTTGAAGCAAAATTTTGGTTAAAAATATCGCCTTTTTAATTCTCAAAAATACAATTTTGCTGATCTTCATTTCATCTTGTTGGTAGATCATTTCCGAACTTTGAATTGAAATAAAGAACATAGGATGTCTCTCCCAACTTACTGTTAGTGGAGTAAAAATGCGGTCAGAACTTGCTCTGTTCTTGAAATCGTTCGAACGCACCTTAATGTCTAATTAATATAATCTTACCTGGGTTCTCTATTATTAAGTCGTAGACAGTCCGCGCGACATAGTCCTCAGACACAAAGTCCCAGAGTCCATCACAAGCCAGTATTAAAAAGTCTTCACCACCATCTAAATGGATTTCTCTTACATCAGGTACAGCTATAACGAACGGTTTGTACTCCGCATCGCCTAAAAATTAAAGTGATAATTATATTAAAGTCATTTACTACGCTGTACCATCAAACTTTAGTAGTATGGACGTGAAAATTTTGGTAACGCTGTATGGCGCATGACCATTGATGGTATGATTTAGGAACAACCGCTTAGGGATTAAGTTTGGGATGGGTCCCTCTTTGACGTTAAGTTAAATTTATTAAAAAATATTTGGATATTTTAATGCTGATAGACCTATTCAAATATTCATTAATTTAGGATTCTAATTAATAATAATAATAATTTAAAAAAACATTCAAATATTGTATGCAAATACTCTCTTGTTTTTTTTACAGAAAAACCAATTAAAACTATAGCTCTTAGCCAATATTTAAATCTTCCTTTAACCCCACACAGACGATTACTAATCTATCCAATCATAATATTGAAGCAGTCACATTGCTAAATTTTAGTAGATTTTTCTGAACAGTTGCAGAGTAGTTCAAACGTCCTTTAGTTTCAACACTACAATCTCGATTGAAACCTATTTTATTACTCATCAGTTTTGATAATAATAATATCTGATTGAAATGGAACTGATGGTATGATTAAGGACCAACCGCTTAAGGGTTAAGATTGGGACGGGTCTTTCCCAATCCTTCATTAATATAGGATTCTAATTTATAATAATTAAAAATGTATTTTTCTTTATTCTTACCTATTGCTCTAGATACTGCTAATTGACCATTAACCCTCCAGGTACCCCACAGCATAACACAGCCACCCCTTTTCTCTATCCGCTCCCTCTCATCCTGAAAATGCATTTTGTAATGAGTCCCTTTTTTGTAAACAGAAAAAATTACTTAAGTCATGGATTCGTGTTACTAGGTATCTTGTATTAAATACATCAGTATTTGATGGAACTTATAACGCACATATTGATAAATGGTCTAAGCAAAGAAGGGGTTGTAAAGTGCATGGAAAGAGGAAAAACTTTTCGCTTCAAGAGTGTGTGCTTAAGACGTAAACATATTAAAAGACTCCACCCCTAGCTGGTCCGCTTCAGGGGTAGAGGAGAATAGAAAATAGATGGGTCTCTTTTTTTTATTTTTGCTTATCACTCGAAAACGATGCGTCCTTAAGAAATGTTCCTTGCATAAAACTCAAAGCCTATTAAATTTTCTACATAATTAGTTCTATACATTTTTCTGCCAAGACGCACAAAGGCAACTTTACGCAAGCAGCATTTCGCAATTATTTCGAAAATGCAAGCATTTTCACTCTATCAACTATCGTTTTAAGTATATTTACCTCTCGACTCGGTTTATGCGGATTCACAACTTGCAGAATCCTCCCCTGGTTAACTAAAAGGGCCTGGGAATCCCCTGCCCACGCTATGTACAAAGTTCTCTCCTTAGGTCGTAACAAAGCAACAACGGCAGTAGTGCCACTACTTAAACACTAGAAAAAAAGTGGAGCGTCTGCTGTGAAAACTAAGATTACTAAGTTTTTGATGGGTTTACCTCAACTTTACACTTATCGGTAAATAAAGCATCTGTTTTACAAAAGGCATCAAGCAAGGCTTGTTCTGGATTGCTAATGAAATGCTTATTCTCGGCGAGAAACTGATGCAAATGGGCAGAACTGTAGGCGGCAGCGTGATGGCCCGCATGGCCATCGAATACTGCATAGTAACTGGACGGACTCGCTTCCTAGGCAGAAAATACAAAATAAATATCAGATACGTAAGAAGAAAAAATGCAAGCGATAGTTCAGCTCAGCAGACTCTGAGGCCCTTTCCAGTGACGAAATTTTCAGATTGTCACACTGAGGGTCATTCCCTTATTTAAAAATGGGTCGCAATTAACACCCGGGTATTTCATACAGTTTTTAGATTAAGAAAAAAATACTAAATGCTCGATAAAAAAATTAAAAACGCATTATTATAACATAACACGAAAGGCCTTACATATTTTTTTAAATCACGTTGCACTAAACGTGCGCTTGTTCACAAGAGTCTGCGGAGAGATGGCAACTTTTGAATCCGGAGTCTCACATGCGCTTTAACTGCAATCGTAGTGACACAGAATTGCTGTGGATTTATTAAATTGTCATAACTCTGCGGAAAGAAGGCAACTTTTTAATCCCGATTGGAGCAACCTTCTGTGACACAATTCCTGTAACATAATAATCTAAAAATATTCTCGGGAAACCAACTGGTCTTCCTTGGCAGACCTTATGCCATGTACATATATTTTAAAATATAGCTTATCGAGCGTCTATTATTTTTATCGAATATTTAGCTTCACTTCATGGTTTTGGATAAATTAACCGAAAAATGTACAAATCTGGAATGCTACAAATGCGTGACTGAAAAAACATTCAGTAGGTAACCTTTCAGATTTTCAATAGGTAACCGGAAAACATTAAAAGCATTCATAATATTATTATAAATATCATATCGAAAAAAACTCCAATGTAGGTCTATAAATTTTGTCTTTTGTTTCTTATTCAGAAAAATAAATTAAAACCACAGCTCTTGGTCAATATTTAAATCCTTCTTTAACCCCACAAAGACTATTACGAATCTACGCAATCGTAATATTGAAGCAAGGTCACATTCCTTGCTAAATTTTAAGTTTTTCTGAACAGTTGCAGAGTAGTTCAAATGTCCTGTATAAATTTTAACACTACAATCTCGTTTGAGACCTATCTTATCAGTCACCAATTTTAATAATAATAGCATCTGATTGAAATGGAAAATTAATACTATTTTAGGAATTCTGAAATAGATAGGCTACCACAGAAAGGGCCTTATGAGAGAAAAAATAATGTGTACTAACCTGAATGTTGAACATCGTGTTCAAATCGTGTATAATAACATGCCTATCCTCCATTTTCCTCCTTGTGTTTTTGGCAGCGCAAGCACTGGTGATAAAATAAGGAGCCCCCGGAGACGGCAGAGAGCACAGTAGGCTGTTGTCCAAGTAACGAAGGCATACTTCATTTGTTTTGGCCATTACTGTCTGCATTAGTTTTAGAGGTTCGTAGGCTAGAAAAATAAAAATTACCCTTAATTTATTAGCTGCATTATTTATAACTTAATTAGTTCTCGTATGTATTAGTACTTATACCTTTTATTCAACATTACTATTGTAAATGTATTATAATTGCATGATTCACCCAAGACTATAAAATCATGTTGATTTTTATTACCTTGTTATTTATTTATTCTATATGAAACAAATCAAAACTGAGTCAATTGGCAAACCATGGAATTGCATTATTCGCGAAATTACTGAATAATCATTTATTTTTTAAATTATTCAATATAAATATTAAATTAGGCATTTGCGTTATTGTATAATAACTCATTTTAAGAATAAAAGTATTGTTTAAAAGTTCTAAATAATTCCTCGATAATAATGTGTACGTATATAAGCAATGACCTTCCCTGCTGGTAAATATACAAATAAATGCATAGGTATAGCAATTATTATTATTGATTAGAGAATAAACAACTTACGGTAAAATAATGAAAAGCTCACCTACAAGAAGCTTATTAAATTCTATTCTATTACTGAAATACTGAAACGTAATCTTCACTTTCACTTCAAAAATTGTTATTGTAGCACCTACATAATTATATATTATTATTGAATAATGCTGGCAAAAGTATGATCCTCAACTGTCAGAATATGTCACTCAAATTGTTTTGTTTTTGGAGCTGCAATGAATGGATATGGATATATAAAACTATCACGCCCTGGTGCTTCCTACATAAATGCATTTTATTTCCTGTCAATCCTGTCCTCAAAATCAAATACTATAAATAGAATATCTCTGTATGGAAAATTAAGTAGCGACGGCCCCTCCTACGCCGTAAAAGATAAGAATTAAATAATTAAGTTTTCTGGTTTATTCTGATTTGTTATGTAATTTATTGTCGCAACCGTTTTTTTTTGGAACAAAATAAGCAACACATATATGCAAGATAAACAGTTCTTTATGAAATCTATACGTACCTAATTATATCCCTTTTGTATTAGCTACGTTAACGGATACGGAAGTATAGCCTAGTGATTAATTATTACTATCCGGCCTGCCTGGCAAAGGAAAGTTCGTGAAATACCTACCGCAGAAGCAAAGTTACAATGGAAATTTTGTACATATTATTTAAATTAGAATAATCAAATAGGTATTATTATGAAAATATTCCTCTGTTCTGTGATTTACGTGCTAGTTACATTGATTTCCGTATACTTCGGATTTTAAAAGAAATAAAATAGATTTTCATTTTATCAGCTATTTTGTCAGCTAATTTTGATTATCACTTTTTACTACCATCTCCAAATTAAATAATACCACCAAAATCTGGTAAACTAAGGTAAAAACAACTCGCACGGCATAGATTATTTTTAAATTTCCGGCAAAGAACTATTTTACACACGTTCTCCGATTTCCCGGTATTTTGGTAAGCATTTTAGGTTATACTTCCATTAAGTAATGGCCTGTTGAGCCTGAACACGTTTAAATTACACTAAACCATTATTTCACTTTATGAATTTTGTTCTTTTAACATAGATGCTCACTACTGGTAGACATAGAGGTCTCCTGATAGTCCACCTGAGTTTGTGACCACGGGGGGTTGCCGCTCTAGGGCCACTGTTAGCGCTATCGAAAAAAGGTTTAAATACAATATGTAGATATCAAAATTGTGCATGATTTTGGTAGTATCCATTTTTTGTTTGCGAGCAATAGTTTTCGGTCTACGACCCGCCGAAGTTGAGAGTTGATTTGCAATTTCCATCCAAATCAGTTTCATCGCGAATTACGACGAAGATCGACTTCAAATATAATTATCCCTTTTTTTCTGAAAGAGCAATGTTTTCTGAGTCGGTAGATGCCTAATTTGCTAGGTTTGGTCGCATATTACAACAATATTTGGCGCGGCGTAGAACGAAAACTATTGGTCGCAACCGAAAAGTTATACACAATTTTGTTCTCCACATATTTTTTTAAAACTTTTTTTCGATAACACTTCCAACAACGGCGCCATATCCAGAAAAGCGCCGCGATGCAGGGTTTTCATCCCCACATCCCTTGAGCAGTAACTCCACGAGATCACAATCCTAGGTGTATTATTAATGTAATTATTATTAAATTCGATTATTTTTTTTAAATAAACTAGTATTTTGAAAATTTTTGTTTTATTGTATGTCCTCTTTATAATATTTTGTTTGATTCGCGGTATTAATGGGGGCCCATGGGATAATTTCCTTATGGGCCCGTGAAAGTTTAGCTACGCCACTGTATCAGTTCACTCATAAATTATCTTTTTATTTGAATTTATCAAAAAACGACGTTTCTCTGTTAGAAAACAATAGCGAAAGGTAGAACTTTTCTATCTACTTCAAGTAAGCGGCCTGAAAAGTGAAAGACAAAAAGATTAAGCGTTTTTAGTTACCTACTTGTTAAAGCGTTGGCCCTTTTTTTACTGTAAAATGATAATAAACGTTGTCAATTAATTATTATAATGACTAGTAAGTATGCATCCTACATGTTGTAAAACTAATGGAAATAACTACGTATGTTCTCAGCATAGATATGAAACACTTTTTACGTTCAAGTTTGCATAGTGGCAAAGCATAAAATCGCACAGAAAACTACCAAATGACGTCTTTAATTTAACCTTTAAAACAGTATAACGTACAACAAAACCTTATTTTTAAACTTACTTTAATTTACAAAAATATACTTATATATGACTACATTGTCTCTGAACCTTTTATGTGAGTCATAGTAAAATTGGAACAATTTTGTATAATTATCGGTCACTTCAAACTTTCGACTTCAAAAGTCTAGTGCAACATTTTTAGTTAGTTTCAAATGGATTGATTGGGGTACGATAATTATCTGTTTTGTGTGTGTTTAGTGTGTTATATTCTGTTCGAGTAATAATTAATAGTGGTCAAGTCTACTGTGTCTAAAATGCTATTTTCTTGTGAATGTTGTGATGTTATTGTGATTCGAACCGTAGAAGTGTGGGGTAAGTGAATCAATATTTTGTTAGCTATTTCAAGTTCGTTATTTATTGACTCATCCACATAGCCCTCAGCTACAGTGGAAGATTTCCAGCCTCCGTGGCGTTTAAATAAGATTAAATCTTCTCCTGCAACAGTCAGCAACGTAGCCGACGTTCTTCGGAAGCAGTGCGCAGTATATTCTTTGGCATTAGCAAGTTTCAAATCAGATGCAATTTCAAAAGGAATTGCCCCAATTTTACGAATTCCCGCGTTTTGTTTGCGACACTTGCCATTTCTATAACCCAAGAAAAATCGGTAATTTCCGAATCAAAATTTGGTGCTCCCAGCAAAGAACATTTCCGATATCTTAAATATTCCCCTGTTACAGTAAATGAGCGCTATTTGTTTTGTTATCGGGAATTATTATTAAAAGAGATGTTCTTAAATCCCCTATTTGTGACACTTTTAAAAATGCCAGCCAACTCTTCACGGCGACAGGCACTTGCTTAGTCTAATATATACAGGGTACATCACGGTGAGTGGCCTATTAGACGTTTCTGGGAAACCACATATATTTCGGAACTGAAAATTTGCACACAGGGGTTTTCAGGGGTGCTCTGTTCAATGAAAATATTGCCGTGTATGTGCCACTTCCAGTTATACCGGAAGTCGACAACAACTTCCTTATTTTAAATGGCATGCTATATTTTTTATGCCAGATTCGAATTCTAATCGTTATTTTAAGGTAACTCTCAAAACTATTCCCTATCCCTAAAACCAATAGTTTTTGAGATATTTCGATTTTAATAAAATCTTATGCGAAAACAACCCGTGCGTTAGAAATTAATAACTTTCGCTATGGTAACTTTCCAGAACCAATTTTTGTTCCACATACTAAAAAGACATGGAGCTTATGTATGTATAAACTACAAATGCTCCATTATACATAGGGTGTCCAATAACTGATGTCAAACTTTGACTACTTGGACCTTCAATAAGTGTCTTATTTTAAATGGTACATACTGTATTTTATAATTCAATTCGCTTCCTTTTTTGATTACCTTTCGACCCATATGTAGTTTGCTATAGCTAAATTGGATGGTTCTTGAGTTATTTAGAGATATTTAAAAATATTGTTGAATTAAAATTAACATCGAGTGCAGTGTGCCACGGAAAACAAAAAATTATGTTCGTCTTGTCATTCTAAATTATTCTGTAAGTGTCAACGTATTATTGTTGTTAGTGGTCAGTTAATATGCAAAATCATTACTCCAATGCGGATTATTTCAACTTATTTTTTATCCATGGAGAATGTAACAGAATTATTAGCAGAACGTGCAGAAGGTTTAACGAATTAAATCCTAATCTGCAACCAATGAACGTAAAGAAGTTTAGAAGAATTTACAATAATTTCCTAGAATTTGGTACTTTTAAAGCAACCAAAATTAATCCTAGCCCAGTCACTGGAAATGAAAATAACGAAATAACTGGCTTATTTCGAAGCATATCCACGAGCTTCTATTTACACTGCCGTGTATGACATAGGTATTTCTTATTCCTCTATAGAAAGAATCTTGTGGAAGCACAAAATGCATAATTATAAATTTACTAAAGTGCAAGCAAGCCCTGCATCCAGAAGATGCTGGTAATAGAGTTCAATTTTGTGAAATGATATTAAGTCACATTCAAGAAGATGACTTTTTCTTTAAAAAAATTATCTGGACTGACGAGTCGAAGTTTTCTCGTGAGAAATATTTAATAGACATAACTGTCATATTTGGGCAAATCAAAACCCTCACGGTATAAGGGAAAGCGGATTCCAGGATAAATTTAGTTTTAATGTGTTTTGCCCATTAAGACAATATGTTTTATTACCATATTTATGTTGGAACCTTAACTTCTCAGCGTTATATGGGGACACTAAGAACAATAGTTACCGAATTTCTGGATAATTTACCACTATTAGAATTTGGAAGTTGTTGGTATCAACACGACGGAGCTCCTGCTCACTTTACACGAGGAGTATCAGACATACTAGACAATATGTTTGAAGATCGGTGGATTGGACGAAGAGGCCCTTGGATATGCCCGCTTGATTTATATCTTGGAAAGATGAAAACCAAAGTGTATGAGACGCCCGTCAATAAGAATTGGAAATCAGAGTAAGAAGGGCGTTTGAAGAATTAGATGCAAAAGAAATTCGATCAGCAACCACTAGTGGTGTTATCACCCAAATATTAAAATGTTTAAGCTTTAATGGACAACTTTTCGAGCAGTTGCCAGATTAGAAGATGTGTTTCTCTTTTGTCACTCATATTATAATATTCTTCGAGCATATTATAGGTAATTAACATTTAATAGGTTTGTTAATTTTCTGATTAGTGATAATTTTCTTTTATTAAAGTTTTCAACTTGAATGTGAACTTTATGGTTTTGAACTATAATTGTTTTCCATGGCGCACTGCACTCGATGTTAATTTTAATTCAACAATATTTTTAAATATCTCTAAATAACTCAAGAACCGTCCAATTTAGCTATAGCAAACTACATGTCCCATTTAAAATAAGACACTTATTGCAGGTGAAAGTAGCCAAAGTTTGACATCAGTTATTGGACACCCTGTGTATTTTGGAGCATTTGTTGTTTATACATACATAAGCTCCATGTCTTTTTAGTATGTGGAACAAAAATTGGTTCTTGAAAGTTACCACAGCGAAAGTTATTAATTTCTAACGTACGGGTTGTTTTCGCATAAGATTTTATTAAAATCGAAATATCTCAAAAACTATTGGTTATAGGGTAAGGGAATAGTATTGAAAGTTACCTTAAAATAACGAGTAGAATTCGAATCTGGCATAAAAAATATAGCATGCCATTTAAAATAAGGAAATTGTTGTCGACTTCCGGTATAACCGGAAGTGGCACATACACGGCAATATTTTCATTGAATAGAGCACCCCTGAAAACCCCTGTGTGGAAATTTTCAGTTCCAAAATATATGTAGTTTCCCAGAAACATCTAATAGGCCACTCACCGTGATGTACCCTGTATAACCATATACCACCTACAAATTATATTATGTTAACGGTAGGTAGGTACCTACTTAGATTTAAAAAGTTAGCTTATGTTAAATATTGATCGTCTGGCGCTTGTGTTAAAAAATTTTCAAATTGTTCCCGTGTCAACGTTTTCAATTTTTTTTGGTACATAGCCAACATTTTTCTTTTTAGAAAGGCCTTAATTTCATCAATTTTGAAATCAACGTTTCTCCTAATTTTCAACATACAATTTAACATTGAATAAGACGACCATAAAGTTCTTGATTTGTAATTTTCTGCAAGTTTAGCCATATATGCAAGCAATACATTTTCGGAAATCATGTTTATATGGTTTTGTTCCAAATATTTTTCAAGTTGATAATAGCTTCTTTCATAAATATTATTTTTTGATTTTTCTGGAATTAAATCCATCGAAACCAAATTTGATTGTTCTCTTACTTCTGGGGATGTTCCCACAACAAATTCTTCATTATTGTATTCATTCATTTTATTGTATTTATTTTATGTACTTAGTATATTTTCGGCAAATTCGATATTATAATATATACCTAAATTGAATGAATTCGATACTAATTTCAAGCAAACTAATATGACAGCAGTTGTGCAGTTGTTATTTATTATATCTGGCCTTTGTTCACAGCCGTCTGTTAAAAGAAAACTTGAAAAATGTATCATTTGCAGGGTAGCAAGTATTTTATTTTTTTTATCATTTTAATAACGATAAGCACATTCGAATAAAAAATATTGTATGATACACAGACGAAAAACTGTTTTTCGGACTACGAATTGCCAGTCTCGATTGCGTCTCGGCTCTCGGCTGGCAATATTTCGTAGTCGCCCGAAAAACTAGATTTTTCGTCCTTGTGACATAAATTACTATTATAAGTTTCTTTTATAGCGAAACTAACATTATGTATTTACCACGGGCCATTTTAAAATTACAGCTGTTAATATAGCGTGAATGTAAACAATAATAAAAACGTCCTCAGATCAAAGAATCAAAGTACCTATTAAAAAGTATTAGGTAGGTGTAGAAAAGTACTTACCATTGTCAGATGGATTAAAACCACACGAAAGCGGGTGCTTCTTGCAAGCCTTCCTTATTTCCTCTATTACTATTTTTACAAGGGGGGCTAAAAGATTTGGTGGACATTTTCTGAAACATAATAAAAACTTACATGTTATTAGGTAAATAGTAAACATAGAAGATTAATAAAATCTATTACAGTAGGTAATCATAATATTAAAATAATGAACTGTTTTGCATTTTTTCCGTGCATTTATATTATATTATTTATATATTATTCGTCTCAAATCTTTCCAGTGGCGTCTAATAAATAAGTAATCAGAAAATATGTATTTCTTATTTAATATTACTCAAATGCATTACCTCATGGGGATAGGACACGTGGGCGACTGTTACCATAGCAACCGTATAATTTGGTTGAGCAATTTTCTAATTGCGGTTATATGAAGGAAACGTACCTACCTATTATTATTACTAATTTATACTTGCTTCTAATTAATACTCAATATTTTAAATATAAATAATAATTTCATATATTACATTATTAATATATATATATATTGTCGCTATATTGAAAAATAGCCATTATAAATTGTGAAAATAAGGGTGAATAAATAATAACATAAAGCCACTTCACTTGATTTACCCGACTGCTTTACACTGGTGAATGGGGCAAGTGGAATTTGAATTTCCCGCCAAATACTAGCAATCTACTACCAAACCTACTAGCAATCAGCCGTTCATATGATATCACTAAATATGAAAAATTTAGAGGTAAACATGACTTGAAACGTGAATAATAATAATAATACATTAATTTTTGTGTGATTTTGTCATGATTGCATGTTTTACAAAATATAATAAATAGAATTTAAAATAAAAATAAAAAACTCGTTAGCAAAACCAAAGTAAAACTTATCAAGAAAAATGACTTGTCGAATGGCCGCAATGAACCGTCAAAATGACGCATTAGCATTCCAACAATTGCCTTGTCAACACATTGTGTCGTCATACCACTGTGATACACGTCACTGCAGATGCAATAATTATATATCCGTGGTCATGCGGCATACCATACATATTATTGCGACACACGTTATCAATGTTTACGCGATAACCTGCATACAGCGACTTTATTACCAATTTGAAGAACATTTCCTCCTGGTTGCCTGCTTATAGAGGCGAAATTTGACGAAGCCAATATTATCAAACTTACCAGTACTCTTATGTCATCAATATGGCAGCTGTACTATACTTTCTTCTTAATCCTCCATATATTTCCATGTTTCTGTGCCATATTTATTTTAGCGTATTAATTTTTAGCTGAATGTAGGTACTTAGATATGAGGCGTTTTCTTTTACTCTACAATTTTGGATCAAGATCGAAAAGTTTTGGATAGCGATTAACAAATCGAGTTTCAAAAAACAAATGTCATAAAATGCTGTCCTATATTTTGTTATTTGAAAATCTATAATTATTTTAAATTGTAAATAAAATATTTTGCATAATTGCATTACAGTTTTATGTTAAATAAGTTTTTTCACAATAATAATTGTGGTATACTGGTTATACCTGCTTGATCAAGATTTTACTATTTTAAATGAGAATGTTGACCTATATATAAATATATTTGATAAAACTTATAACGAAAATAGTAAATACCATTTAATAGTAATAATTATTGGAATAATATTGAGTATTACCTATACGATTTCATACCATAGCTTACATTTTTGTTACCGTATGAAAACGTTTAAGTTACTTCGACAAAACTTACTTCAAATTATTAATTGCAATAATTATTACTATTAAATCGTGTTTGCTATTTTAGCAAAGTTTTATCAAATATATTTAAATATGAGGCAAAATTCTTATTTTAAATAGTACAATTTTTGATCAAGCATGTATAAGCAGAACCCTAAATTCATAAACTTATAATGTTAAACGAACCGCCAAACGTCGGTAGATGAGCGGCCAGACACGGTAAGGCGCTAGTATCGCGGTACCAGTTGGGTATTAGGGAGAAGGCCATCTATATCTATCCACATATAAATATATTAATCTATGGTTGTGAGCTTCTTCCATGTTTGGTGGTCATTTATAGAGGCAATCATAATGAAGTAAAAACACCGTTTACACTGAGAGAACTAAATATTTGTATAGATGTGATGTACACTGAACGAATTGCATGACAATGTAATGTTGTTTGTGTACAAGAAAATGTCCAAAATGACCAGAAAACACGTGACAGCTAACACATATTATCATAAATATACATAATAACATATTATTTATATACGCTGATTTTGTCCCAACATTCCTAACCTAACAGTGACCCCTTGTAGTACCACAGTACTCTGGTACTGTGTGACCAAAAAAAATAGGAACTATTTTTCTCTAATGTAAATCTGTCTCTATGTGAATATTTAATAAGTAGCCCAAATAAAAGTTTTAGCAAAAATACGTTTGACTTGTTCTATTTTTTTTTGCTCACGACGCGACGGTACTTGGAATCCTGACGCGATAAAACCCGTTGAGATCATGAATTTCAGAGTAAAAGAAACACCTATGATTTCAATGTATCATTTATCAAAGATACTGTATATACCTATGTATTTTTCACATGCACATGGCCTTAGTAGCAGATTGGAAGGTTGGTTGTTACTAAAAATGGTAAATGAAATAAAACCAAAATATGAAAGTATAAATTTATTACATGCATTACAAAAATAATTGCAAATGCTTTATTCCAAACAACAAACAAAAGTAGAAATTAATATAAATGTTGTACAACTAATAATCTTACACAAAGCAACGGCAACGATAGATTTTAAAGACATAATATAACGGTCACTCCGTTAATTGTCGTTCATAGTAAACCATGGAGGAACCTGGTATGCGGAATAAAATGTTATTATACTATAATATACTCATAATGAATCGTTATCATTTACTAATCGATGAAAGTAATTACCCTGAATACAAATAAATTTCATCAATATCTCTAAAACGCTGAGTTACCTGATCTCTTTACTTGGTGAACGGATTCGTCGAAACAAAAAAATAATCTCTTCGTTTTGATACGCGTGACTCTAAGTTACTTGGCAAGACGCCCCTCCCTCGCGGACGATATAGAAAAATTACGCGATAAACTTAAGGCAGGTGCACTCAAGCTTTCCCACCCATCTCATTGATTCCCCGGTTTATTTTTACTTAAATTCAGACCCCGTAGAGATCGTGCAGCTTCATCTTCAGGGCCTCCGGAAACTGGCAGTAGAATTGCGACCAGTTCTCCTCCCCGCACTGCTGCTTGAAAGTCAACAGGACATTTCTAATTATCTCCTTCAGGTCCATCCTGATATTTATCCAGGACGCGGTTGCATCGCAAAAGAAAATAAAATAGTTTTTGTTGAACTCCGGGTGGCGAAGAATGATCTCACACAGTCCCCGAAAAGCTAAATCCTTCTCGTCAGAATCCCTAACATTCCTGACTAGCATGCAACAATTTTTGACTATCACGTCCATTTCGGGCACAGTCACATCTGGGCAAACGAAGAATATGATACAGAGCGCGATAGCTACCGTTTTATGCATAGTTCTAGCCATCGCAGGCGCCCGCAATATATGGACAAACGCGTTCAAAATATCTGGCAAGAACTGCTGTATGTTGGTCCCCATGACTGAACATAATTTTCCTATAACCCACGCGGCATTATTACAGACGCCATCCGTGTGCTCGTCTAGATTCTTGATAATAAGAGGAATGTATTCGTTAACGTTTGACGCCAAAAACGGATAGCACAAGCCTATCAATTCACCATACAATGCTATTGACGTCTGCCGAATTAGATTAGACCCATCTTGCATCGTGGTATATAGTAAATAAATTAAATTACTGTTAGTAACATACTTGACGAAATGCGTCTTCAGGCCTAAGGCCATACTATACAAAACATCATGCGCCACGTTCATGGGTTCTTTGTCGGGAGGGTCGTACTCATTAGGATACTGCTGATAATTAATACAAGCGATTAGTGTATCGTTAATTAATTGTAAACAGTGCAAATAGACGGTTTCGGAGTATGGTAAGAAAGACACTTCTAAAGCAGGTATGACGTTCGATAAGCATTCTAATACGGCAATAAAGTGGTCGTCATAGAAGTTGTTGAGCTCTGTGAACTTGTTCATAAGCGGGGGGAGTAGTTTGATAACGAACTCCTCCTTGCTCAACTGATTACCTACAGCATGCGCCAACACGCCTATAGCATCGTATAACAAGTACAGACTTCTACAATGGAATCGTTCAAAGCCATACTTGAAACCTTCTAGGATAAAGTCTATATAAGGTATAAGCTTCAGCTGCGCATATTCTTGGAATATACAGAAGGCAGATATCGCGGCACGTTGCACCCTTTTATTTTCGTCGATAAAATGTTTCAGCAAAATAGTCATGACCGGTACGAAAAACTCCTCGGGATTATCTGGACGAACGCTAACTATCCAACTAACATAACGACTCAAAGTCCAGCATGTTATCACACGTACCACGGAATGTTCATCGCTCATGGAGCAGTTTAAAAACCGCACCAAATCCGGCAGCTCAGACTTCAAACCATGCATACACCCCTCGGCTATGGCACCGAGAGCTAAAATGGCAGATTCTCTGACTATATAATCCGCGTGACGCAACATTTCGCTTATAAGCGGAATAAGCAGTGGCAACAACTCTTCCCCAAACTTAACCGCTATAGAATCCAAGGATGCAGCACTGCATTTCCTCAAAGTCCACCCTATATAGTAATCGTCAAAATCGTCTGTGCCTTCTTCAAAGTCTTCGTCGCTATAATAATCTTCACCTTCTCCTAGGTTTGTCCTATCTTTCAAATGAAACGGCGAAATATCTTTCGATAAATCCTTACTACTGGCATCTGCTCCAAGACTGTCTTTAATAATGTTCAACTCTGTTGAGGAATACTTCATATTTTTCAGCAAAATCGGCAAAAGTTTGTCTATATATGGCGATAAAATATCTTTGCAAGTGTTTAACTTTGTAGTGGCCAACCAAAACTCACACGCCTGTAAGGCGACTTCCTGATCTTCATGTTCACATTTATCTATTAAATAACAGATAATATCATGTAAATGCGGCAGCAACGTTTCCTCTTGATTCTCTACGTAGATAACAAACGTATGACATATATGTTTCTGCAATTCGATATCATCGGTACTGGCCAGTTGTATTATATTCCTCAAATACACCCCCAAGTCGATAGACTGCTTCATAACTTGAAAATAATCTTGTAAGAATTGGTTGGTCAGCCGAATAATATCCTGCCGTATTGTACATTTTTCCACAGCAACGTACTCGACAAATTTAGGAAACACTTCTTTCGTTATTCTGTAAATATCGTCTTGAGGTTTCTGACTATTAATCAACTCCTCGCAAACTTTAAATAACGTTGTTAAAGCTACTTCACTGTACTCATCTTGAGTAGCAAATGATTTCACCAGAACCTGAATCAATTCCGGCCAAGTTTTTAGGTTGTCTTTAGCAATAACCACAATTACATTGCTTATGCTAATTCGCACTTCCCGAGATGGGTCTTTCAGTAAGCGCAAACATTCAATTTTTATCTTTGCATTGTCTTCCTGGCTCAAGGTTCCATAAATAGACAGAATGTTATTTTTAAGCAATATGCCGCTTAAAGACCTGATATCTTCGGCAAACGAAGAACTTCCTAATATGAACAATAAGTAATTTGAAAAGTCTGTCAAATTTTGCATTAAATTAAGCCTATCTTGTACGGTTTTCTGTGCCTCACTATTAGGCACCAAAGCTAATTGCAAAGTCTCCTCGATATTTTTCAGGATGCTATCTTGAGGCCTCCACTCTCCCCAATTCATTTTAAGTCCATTAGAATCTGGAAAAAAATAATGTCATAGGTTATGTTCCGAATGCATCTCGATAATTTATGCCATGCATGCAATGTTTGGATGGCCTACCGGATTCCGCCTACGCGTATTCCTCAGCGTAACACCGAATTTACTTACCGTAATAATAGTCACACTGATATGGTCGGGATTAATTGCGACTTTTTAATGGCCGAATTAATAATTTTATTGACAACCGGCTCCGGCAAAACACCAAACAGCAGACGAAATTAAGTGAGCTATGCGCAGGCGCTATGCACAAGTCAATGAAATCCTAGGGCGTAGGATTCTGGATTCTGCAAGTTTGCATATTTTCATATCTATGCCACTCTGTGCCACAGAGTTTCTGTCTGTGTCTATGCTATGAGTATGAGGAGCAGTCCATATATATTATATACTCGTATAATACATACGTATAATCTATAGAATAGTTTATTGCTTTATAACGCATATATTTTAGGTTCAGAGCGCGTCAAAGACGGGGAGATGATAACAATTTATTTTCTCCGATTTCTTACAGCATGCCTTTTGGAGGAGTGAAAGTGTACATCCCTTATGACAAGGAACCAAAGAAAAGCCCGCTTACCGGTTATAACTTTTTTTTTGGGTTTTCTCTGTCATTAAAATGCTTGCCCTTCTATCAAAAGAAAGTTAAAACACATTTAAAAGGGCTCTAACGGCCTAGAAAAAGAATGAAAGTTTGTGTCGTAAAACCCATAACATTTTGGGGCACTCAATATAATATGTTCTCTGATTAATTTTTTTTTATTGGGTAGGATTTTTTTATTGCATAGGTAGGTAACCTATGCAGTGGCCTATGCATAGGTAGGTAACCTATGCAAGAACCATAAAATAGTTCTTGGGTCTCCACCTATGCCTATGCATGTAATATGCAGGTAGTAATCGTAATATAATAAACGAAGATATGACATCGCGCAGGTTCTGACTTACTCATCTGGTGACCCCTAACGTATGTATTTCAAAACATACATTTAGAGTACACAAGTCCACAATTTCCATTTATTGTCGTTTTAATTATATATTCGAACGATATTCATAATTTTATTCATAGGTATATGAACATTAAAATGGGCAAGAATTCAATTGTACTTCTCATCATGTAACCGTATATAAAGCGCCAGCATAGAAAAAGGATATGGGCCAAGCTATAGAAATTTTTTAGGGCTTTAAAAAATAATAGGTAACGAACTGTGCATTGTTTTAAAGTGCAATACATAGATGAAAACGTATATAAATTAAACAGTCAATCGTTGTTTAGAACAAAATAGCGTCCGAAAAACAAAAATTATACTTTAAAACCCTCCACAGGTCGTTTCTCATTATTTTTTAATGCCCTAAAAAAGCTATGGCTTGGCCTAATAGCGCTAGTTCGGGGTCACATTATTACAGCATGGGCTCATCCCATCAAATATAGAAAGATAGGTAACGTCAATACCCATAGTATAGTATTTGTGTGTCCACATAATAAACAGAAATTTTTAGGAGGGAGACGAAGTGTAACGAAATGTTTGTAAACAAAACCAAGTAAATTTTCGGACGTCGCGTCGGGATGAAATCAACAATAATATGTTGTGAGATAATAAACAATCATTCTCTCATTTGGCGGACGTTGTCTCACTTGCTAAAGTTTATCTTGTCTATCTTTCACCTGAGGCTGATACCGTTTCATTCAGATTAGACGTCGTCAGTCTGTCTTTATCTACTTCAACTTTTTAGAGACTGTTAAGTATGGGGACGCCAAGGATAGACAAAGTCGCATAGATAAATGACCATTTGCCTTACGTGCCTTCCCAATTATGGGATACCCACTATACAAACCTCGGCTAACTTTGCATAGCCTATCAATATAAAATTTAGCTGCAGTACTGTTAACAAAGACAATCTAGTGGACTTAAAGAATTAAGGTAATAGGTACGATATGTAGAAACTATCAATGACATATACCTACCTATACATAGATAAAATATAGATAGGTGTGTAATTTTATTGCGCTTTCTATTATTATCTTCTTTTGTATTATAATCTTATTTTGACGTTACTGGTTTCACGTATATATTTGCGGAATTAATGCTCACAACATCCAGCTTTCTATTGTTTTACAAATGCTTATCAAACAAGCTGATATCATCAATCAACGCTGATATAATGTGTAGCAAATAATTCGTGGAAACTGGAAACTATATGTGACGAATCGGTATTGAACGCTACAGATGAAATATACATGAATTAAAATACGTAAAATTACATCTCGGCTAGAGCAGGCAAGAATTATTATTGGGTATTTTAGTATTTTAATATACCTATATATCACTACCCAGGCAGCAGAGTGACGTCATTTGAAGTATCATTCACAAGGGGATTTTTCAATATTTTGTGAAATAATCGTATATTATCGCAAAAAAACGATGTCATAACATCATACTAAATAGTAATATTTGAATTAAACATCCTAGAAGTTTAGCAGACGCCATCTATTGGGATCAAAATCTACTCGTCACCAGATAGAAACAGCACAACACAACAACGAAGTAGGTACTTCTGTTCTGTGACTATATGCAACAACTGGAAATAAAAGCCTTTCTTTTTTTTATTCCTCTCTTGCTGTTCTTTCTGTAGTTTCTGTACCACCTTTGGAGACGATTGACAAACATTTACCCATATGTACACAAATATCAACAAATAGCAACAGTAATTTCGTAATTTGTGTCTCGGTAAAAGTGCAACGGTCCAAGCCCCAAGCGAACGGTCAGGAACAAAGCTCCTAAGTAGTCCTGAGAATAAGAATGAGCGGTTCTGAGCAGCTCAAAACTGCAATGCGAACAAACCACAAACCTAGTATTATAATACATTTATTGCGTATATGGACACCAAAGTAGGTATACATATTTACATATACATTGGTAGACACTATAGGAGGTTGACACTAATACAAGTGCGGCAAGATTCAATGCTGCACTGAGTGTTTGTTCTACGTAGATAACAAATGTTTAACTGCGCATTGATGGGTAATAATTACCTACATTACTCATGCAGACTAGTTTATGAGTTCTCAAACGCAAACACAATTAAGTATTTACATCATATTTAATAATAGGAAATCAAGTTGGAAATGTTATCTCCACTCTCCACTTGTAGGTAGGTAACTATATTACACTGTATCACTTTTGATGTACCTACATCCAAAGTGAATCATCCAGAGTGAAATCATCCGGAGTGTTCATCCTTGTTTACATATTTTCTTCCAGTTTTGTGGTTTAATCTCTATTCACTATTCACTGTTTCTTAAGAATTTCGTAATTTCGTGTTTGGTGCAACAACTTGTGGTACCAGGCCGCGGGATGTCTCGTTCCAGAAAAAATAAAAGTTTTATACGCGACGGCATTGACCTAATTTCAAGTGGACTGATAAATGAGTTGAACTCAATTATATCAACAACTGGCCGTGCTAAAAGACGTTGGTGGGTGAAACCGCGGGTTTCAAGGAGAGAAAATCTAGGAGCATCGTCCACGCTGTTACAGAAGAAAATCCTGAGTGAGGAGTACAGAAATCATCATTTAAGAATGAACGAATTATTTACATTTTTTACTGAGCCTTCACTTTGGATGAATCATCGGTTCAGGGCACATCACTTTCATCAAAAATAGGTAGAGGGTCGATTTGATTCATCGTTCATTTTTAATGTACACTTTGGATGCAACACAAATGAAAGGCAATCTACACTTTTCACTATGGATGATTCCTCCAAAGATGAACATCCAAAGTGATAAATGTAAATGGACTAAAGACAGGACTAATGGACTAAAGATGACAGAAAGAAAGACAGGAAAGAATGGATTAATACAGGACTAAAGATGATTTTGTGGCAGTATACCATAAAGTGTGATTAGTTACAAAAACATGCTTTTTTATGTGTATTAGCTTTTTCAAGAAAATAATATTTTTTGGTAGGTATTCTTAGCTCATAGACGACGACAATGTTAGCCAGATGCCAAACAAATTAATTAGTTAATGTAAATTCTGCTATAGGCACCTCTATAACTATAACCTGTACTAACTACCCCCTAACTCCTAATAAACATCTGACGGGTTTCGAGAATTTTCTTATTTAAAACCCAACTTATAAGAAGTATGTAAATATGTACCTACCTACATCACATTAAACATTTCGTGTCCGGACACATGTATTGATTTTCCCGCGACAAGTCATACACGTAACCATATTTTTTATTTAACTAGTAGTAAATTTAATTTGTTTATTTTAAATGATGAGGAAAGGAGAGTTAAGTCCTTTAAAAAGTCCTATAAAGAGGATAAAGGATTTAACTTTCCTAATATTCTACTACTTTAATATATACAGTGTTTTCAAAATGATACTTATTAAAAATAAACACGTTTTGAATAAAAAACAATGGGTAAAATTTTGTTACAGATATTTAAAATTTTGATACTGTCGAGATACAGCTCTTCAATTTTTTTTGTTAAGAAACGGTTAGTTTTAAAGCAAAAGTCAGAATGGTAAAAGTTTCAAAATAAACAAGGCTATCTGGTACGCATTTTTAAATATTCAATAGGTACTTACTACTAATACTTACAATTACTTAGGGGAGTCTTATTTCAACCCCTTACCCCTTGCCCCCTAAGTGGCAGAAATTTTCGAAAAATTGATAGTTGCACGTGCATTAGTAGAAAATGTGTGTAAAATTTTACTGTTTTACCTTTTTTGGTTTTCAAATTAAAGCCGATATTCCATATTTTTTGGAAACATTGAAGGGACTGTATCTCGTAGGGATGGACATTTTACTAAGGTTATTTTTATGCAAAGGGTTCTTTGTAGCTGTAGATTCACCGGCACCACACTAAATTCCTCACATTTGTTGTATAATTTAAGTCTGATATGTAACGAGTTGCAAAAACAGTTTGCCAAAAAAAACAGTAAAACCCCATTTTTACGGTAAATTTAGTAAGAACAATTTACACTATTTTTAATATTTTTTCCACACAGTAAGATTACACAGTGTTTTTTCTTGTTACAAATAAATTTTCTGGCCACTGTAGGCGCAGTGGCGTAACATAAGGTATAAGGTATAGTAGAGAATATTTAATTATTTATCCATTTTATGCTGGTTTGTGGGACAGACAGACAAGACAGAAAGTTTGTGTCGTAAAACCCATATAATTTTCCAGCATCCATTTTTAAGCATCCAGATGCTTTGGCATATGACTTTTTTTCAGCAGGCTTTTTTTTCAGGGTAGGTTTTTCTAATTTCTACAAAAATATTATGTTCACCTTCCCTTATCATACCCCCGACGCGACGCCACGAACCTACGTCAGTGTTCATAATTTCTTACATATTACCGTTGATTATCTTACACAGCAGCATAGAGACAAGCTAAGCACTAACAGCATGTAACAGTTGTCACGGCCACAGAATTAATAACACAATTCTGTGGCACGGCATTATCACAACCTATGGTAAAGGGTAAAGGAGGCTATGGAATTATATTAATATTATGCACCTGTTTTTGACTAGCCCATAGATTAGGAATTCTGTGACGACGAAGGTAATACTTATGGAGGTTTCATATTTCCAAAAGTTGTTCCATTTACGTATTCTTTAATCCATTTTCAGTAAGAACTTTTCTGGGTCGTCGGTCGTCGTAGGTACTTCGTATATTTCTTGAATAGGTACCTACCTACATACTACCTACTAGCTGTATACCTATGTAATACATTTTTTCTACGATTGCCCTCGAAAATTACAAAAAACCCACAGCAACCACGACCCGATAATTTTTCACATGTGATCGTGATAAAATCCGAAAACACAGCAGGGTAGGTAGGTAGGGTAGGTAGGTACTGTCATGTTTTCACAGTCCTCTCAAAAACAGAAGGAATTCGGATTTAGGTACCTATTTGTATTCTTAATTTTAACATTTACTCATTGATTTTAACTTTTAATGTAATTTGTTTTGTTAATTAAAATTATGAGCCCTGGTTAGCAACTAGAAAATTGCGATATCTAGCTGTAATACATATTACCCTATTATACATTATACCATTATACCTAATACACAGGCACAGATGTGTGAAAAAAGTAGAGCATATCTAATTAATTATGTAAATATTAAACATTACATAACTCAGTTTGCGTTTATAGATACATGTAGGTACCTTACTATTTGTGAAGGATTTAAATGCGAGCTGAACTGTAGGTACAGTGCAATTGTAATATGTGGGCGTGTCGGCTAAGCAGAAAAATGAAAATTGATAGGTACCCCTTATTGGTAATATAAATTTGAAATTAGCAAATAATTCTTGATTGTATACCTACTTCAGTTATAATCAGTTAACCCGACAAAATAAATGCATCAATTAAATAGGCACAAATTATAATTTTATTACTACCTACGCACAATTAAATGTGTTAATCACCGGCATTTAACTTAACTGTACTTACAGTGAAACGTAACATGACATACCTACCTATAAGGCATACCGTACCTATAAAAATAAAAATAAATAAGCTTACTGTAGTAAGTAGGTATAGTACGCAAAAGGTGTCGTATTACATGAAAAATTATTCTACAGGAATAATACCTACATGCCATAATACAAAATAGCGGTTTGTTTTGCTCTCGTTTGTTACTCAATCCTCGCCGTGTAGTTGTAACTTGTGTAATTTTCTTTTATCATGAATGTAATGTGTAATATTAATAAATGTAATGTGTAATATTAATATTTTAGGAAGGTGTTAGGTACCTATCTAATACTGACAAATACATGCAACTGGCCTTATTAATTCAATAATGTATTATTATATTATCCTATTTACTTACTTTTGTGTTAAATACTGGGTGGTCCAGTCAATTATCCCTCCAACGACTTCTATGTTGACCAGTTTGTAACTAGCTAATTTAACAGGTAGCTGGTCGTTCGGGTTAACTGTTTGAGCAAAATTTTCAAAAAACTCGCGGTAATTCGTCAAATAATCGTCTTTATTAGCCATAGTCACAATTGTTATAATTAAACTTATCACAGTATTGTATTATTAAACGTGAACACTTTTTTAGACAACACAAATCGATGTTTACAATCCTGATATGTATATTTGTACTTTGATTGTGAGGTTATTTTCGGTCGAGTAATACTGACGGGCGTTTATTTATTTATTTCGTTCGGTACTAAAGAAAACCAATCATAAAAAATAGGAGATCTCAGTGAATCAACATCAGCCCAGCGAACTGACAAGTGCAGTTTTTTTACGTCTCCGACGATGCCAACTTTGTAAACACAACCACACAATTTCCTTTCTTTCTAGTGTATTTAGTGGTAATCGGATCTCTCCAGAGGTCCCCAAACAAACAGCACTGTTACTAGGCGGACATTGTAGGGGGCATAATCTATACCCACAAAACAGGATTCCTAACAAAAAATTATGCAAAAACATACTCAGAAGGCAGAAATACAGTGGCACAGAGTAGCTGCATTACTCTGTGACAGAAGTGCAGTATTATGCTGTGACGGTAGTAGAGCACATTCCCACATGTAAGCGCAGACCACCCCAGGGGATGGGCACTCCATCGGAGATTTTAAACTCATCTTCCTTATCTTTGTTGAATACAGATGGCGCTGTATATCAGGGAATTCGAATTTTACCGGTTGGCAATGTGAGCTAAGTTGGCTAGCCTTGGTTCTGGGTTTTTCAATGGTGGTGTATACGATAATATGTATACAATGTGAATAAAATGTGTTTTAGTAAATATTATTTGTTATTATTTTATCTTAAGAAGTAAGTTGATCAAAATATACGCCAGATTTCACAATCGAAGCGTTTGACTAAAGATCGCCTTAAGCGCTATAAGCATAGTTTAAAATACACTTTAAACTATGCTATAAAGGTAGAAAATATTTGTAATACGAATTTAAATCTGTTAAAGTGAGTGTTAGTTAAAGGTACCTACCTACTTTATATTTGATTATGAAATACCATATAAAAACGCGGCATATATTTGTTTTTTCATGTTTTATTATGATTTGCTATAACTAATTGTTAACAACAATTAGTTATAGCAAATCATAATAAAACATACAAATATAACTGCTTTTAAATACGTATATCAATAATTTATAATACCCGCCATTCCTCCGTTTTTAAATTAAGGGTTTTTACGCCGATTTTGTGTTAACTTTTTGTCGGTAACTATAGAGATGGAGCTAGAAACATGAAGAAATTCTTGACTGAGAGAGTCGGTTATCTATTCTGTTTGTCTATGGACCACCCAGAGGTACGGTACTGTCGCCACCAGCAAGCACTTGTGTCCGTTTTGTGAAGTAGACTTATAGTGTTTAAAGCAAACGTATAATTCATATAAAATAAATAATATAAATAAACATAAACGGCTAAAAAAATTACCTGTATCGCTGGTGTAATTATTATTCTCATTTATTTAATGCCGACACGACGGCCATATTTACTCCATAATTAACGTAATAATAACTTATGGAAATAAGGTCAGATAAATAACGTTTTGAAATAATGGCTCAAAGAGAGAGATTTTCAAGTGGTAAATACATACTCTAGAGTAATACGCCGCGCGTATGCGATGGAATCAAAATGGAACTTTATTAGGATATTATAGAAAACATTGTGCTCTGTGAATTGTTTTCATTGGTTAGACCATTCTTTATTTACGAGGTCTGTGGCACAGACTAAATACATGAGTGAACTGCCATGTGTAAATATTCGTTGCTGTTTGTTTTCATTTAACGTGTAGCGTTGATTCCAGATAATATAATAATCTATGGTACTATGTTTATCTTCAATCAACGGTTGATGTCTATGGTTGATTCGTAGTCATCAGAATTCATATTATCTCTGATATTATTTATTAGCAGAGACAATCATGAACCACAGCTTAAATTGTGTTATTTAAGCTGTGCATGAACCATGCCTCTGTTCTTAGTGATAGCAGGTGGGTGCATTTATATCTCTGATTTAATTTAAAATCATCGTTGATTGAAGGATTCTCCTTCTATCAACGAAGTCATTTTATAAAGTAGTTATATTTATTCATACTTACAAACTTTGTGGATGTTTTATTTTCCTTAGTATTGAAGCAAAACTGTATTTTAAAATAAATTAACAACGGCGCGCGTACCGTAAGTACTTACCATAGACATATATTATAATACGTCTATGGTACTTACGCATCCATAAAACGGATAAGAAGTTTATACATATCACAAGTTTAAATTAACTACGGGCAATAAATATATAATTTGTATTATTTGTACTGAATATTATTCTTATTTAGAACAAAATATCTTTAATATTTATTTAGGTACTTACATTTTACTTGTATTTCCACAAAATCGACTGTTATTTAAATGTTTGATCTTTTCTGGCATACAATTATATTACATAGGTAGGTTGCCAAGCAACCACCTATTACCGCAAACAATAATCTAATTTTCAACATGCATGTCGTGGCTATGTGGTGAAAAATGGCCCCTGCAGAAGACAATTTAACAGAACAAAAAAATACTATAGTCTTCAACGCATCGAAACAAGAAATATTCAAACTAAATGAGAATTTTAAAATTTTCCAAAGGAAGCTGAAATTGTATTATCGAATACTAATAAATAAGGAAGAAATATCCCCTCAAATTTTACAGAACTGCTCCTTGATAATTTTACCCGGATCTCAAACGGCTTTTGAAGAAAATGAAATAAATGCACTGAAGACGTTCCTCAATAATGGAGGGAGGGTTTTAATACTTCTCTCGGAGGGTAAGGCAAGTGACAGCTGCAATATTAATATTTTGCTGGAGTTATATGGAATAGTACCGAATATTGACTGCCTTATTCGAACGCACTATTATAAGTACTTTCACCCTAAAGAATGTTTTATTGGTGACTGTGAGTTAAATTCATCGTTGAATAAAGAAAAATCAGATGTGTGTTTAGTTTATCCATTTGGTTGTACAATGAGTGTGAGTAAACCTAGTGTTGTCGCCTTTACCAGTGGCTCAGCATCATTTCCGGTTGATAGACCCCTCGGTGCATTATATTACGATGAAAAAACAGGGGGGCGATTGGCAACAATTGGTTCTGGGCACATGTTTGCAGATAAATACATTGATCACGAAAACAACGATAAGTATAGGGAAATGCTGCTGGAGTTTTTGACTAGTCAAGAGCATGTTTATTTTGCTCCTACGGATCATGACGATATTGATTTACTAGATCACCATATTGTTCCTGAAACTGCTGAATTAGCTGAGAGACCCAAACTGTGCTTAACTGATGCTATAAGCCAGACGACGTTCGTAGACTACACCCAGCTTTTCGATCATAAAATGCACTCCATCAACACTAATCTTGTACCTGAGGCCCTAAAATTATACGGGGAACTAGGCATTAAACATCAATCTCTAAAGATAATCACACCAAAATTCGAAGCGCCTTATCCGCCATTACAACCAGCCGTTTTTCCACCATCATTCCGTGACCTTCCTCCACCGGCATTGGAGCTATTTGATTTGGATGATGCCTTTAGTTCAGTATTTTCAAATATGGCGCAGTTCACCAACAAGTATATGATGGAGGGAACTTCTGGAGAGACTAAAGAAGAGAAGGATCTTCACTTCTATATCACAGAATGTGCTAAGGTTGTAAATGTAGATGATGTCACAGTAGCTAATGATATACTTTATCGAATTGGCTCTGAAATAGCTAATTTTAAAAGTATCGATACCATTAAATAAATTGTTGGGATTTTTAGCATGTATTGTTGCAATTTATTGCAGTAATTATACTTGAACTGTATGTAAATAAATGTTGCTTTAATTCATGACTAGTCACATATTCTACTATTTACATTATCGTCACATAATACTACAATATCCTAAATTAACATCAAAAGATGGAGGTATTTCTCCCTTCATTTCTTTTGACTTAATATTCAAATAAGTATTTTCATATTCCTGCTGTAAATAGTCCGGCAATGGTGTATTCCAATTTTCTGGCGGTACCTTCCGTTTCTGCCACACGTCATTCTGGTAATGCGGAAGTAGTCTTTCTTTCCGCCTAGCCTTCTCACTCTCTATTAACTCTTTCTGAAACAAGTATTTTATAACTAAAATAATAAATAAATGCCATATAATACTTACGGCAGCTGCGACATCTTTCTTATCTTCCCACTTGTAACAGTTTATGGAATCCAATTTCCACTGACTGCAGTCAATAGTTTTCCCGTAAATGAAATACTGATTAAATCTAGCTCTAACTGAAGTACAGTCATGGTATTCCGCATCGTAGGTAGCGCACCGCCTTATCTACAAAAATATAAATTAAAAATCCATACACATACTTGGAACAATTGTACCATCCAGTCATCTACTACTGCTGTGGAAATATTGTTATTGTTGGTCTCCTTTTCATTAGTATCAGTCATAATGACTTTCAATCAAGAAAGTTTAAAATTATATAAATTATAAATAACTAGGACAATTTCTAGGTTAAGTTTCGAGAATGATTCCTGTCAGAGTTACAGGTGACATCATGCACGAAGTGGGATCACTATATTAGTCTACTGATTTAGACTTTGACCAGCTTTGACTATATAAGCCCATTTGGTCCAGCGGCATCAATAATTATTTCAAATATGTTTCTCTTTGAAATTAAGGTTGAATTGTAAAAAATAAGTCAAATACGGAGGTTCCGCGCCACCCCTTTAATCAACGCGCCAACTCATTTATTAATAATTAGCATATAATATGTATATATGAACATTTGGCAAATATATTATTTGCTTCCTAAATACCCAAACCCGACGCTTATGCCACAGCTTAGGTATACATATAAGCTGTGCTTATGCCTCTTGCTCTTGACATACAATAAAACATGGCTGCGAAATTCTTACCGGTAAAATGATAATCATTCACATCTTCTTGCTTCATAGTTCTTACAACTTTTTACATCACACATATTGTTAAAAAAAGAACTGAAAATCTTAAACACGAAAAACAAGATATAGATAGGTCCCCAAGTCACACAAGTATGGTACATAAACGTCAAAAATGGGGTCATTGGGTTAATATGGCCGCTCTCTGAGCAATACATAGAAAATATATATACTAACTTATTTTCTATAAGGATCTTCTATATCTCTGGCTGTGGTACGGGCAGAGACATTTCATATCATCATTACGACCACGGTTACGATATTCTAATAGTGGCTACCCTGTAGTGGTAAATTTTGAATTTTATTTTTTATTGTTTGTTTTATCGCATTAATTTACATTATACCTTTATGTATTACAGTACTGAACTCATTGGTGTTTTGTGGTAAATATCTTATCTATATACTATATATCAGATTATAGGATACGAATATTAAAGTAAGTCGTGTAAATTGATATTTATTGTGGTTAAACCAGTTATTAATAATTAGAATATTACACGATTTTTAATCCGTAGGCGGCGAAATGGTGCAAATAGAAGGAAAATATGCCCATGAAAGAAACGAGAACCTCGATGAATACTTCAAGGCAGTTGGTAAGTAAATTTCTTGTTTCTGAAGTTTGTTTATGAGAAATAATTTCTTTTTAAGGCGTACCATACATTCCAAGGAAAATGATGTGTGCTTCAAGGCCATCGTTGGAGATATCAAAAAATGGGGAGGAATGGATTATAACAGTAGCAACGTTGTTGAAAACTACAGTTAGTAAGTTCAAACTCGGTGAAGAATATGAAGAAAATATGCCCGGTGGAACCCTCAAGGTTAGATACCTACTGTAAAGCGCTTATATCTAGTACTAAGAGTTCTTATAAAATTTAATAAATTTATGAGATTGTTGATATTGTAAGGCAATATACCGAAATGTATGGCATGCATCTATATCTATATAATTATTTCCAGAATACTACCATTTTGGAAGGGGACAATAAATTGTTTACAAAGTCGCTGGGACCAAATAATGTGCACGTCTCCCGTGCTTATGAGTTTGCTGACGAAGAATGTGTGGTTGTAAGTATTATAAATATATGTATGTTACTTATTAAAATCTTTTGTTCTAAAGCAACAAACAAAAAATGCACACTGAAGATAATTTTGCATTATAAATATTTCTATTTATTTTGATTGTTTAGACTTACAAACATGAGACAAGTGGAATAGAAGCTAAACGTTACTTCAAGCGAGGTTAAACTTCTGGTCTACATATAAATGTGTATATTCTCTCCCAGTTAAAACCTGTCGGTCAAATGTACTCTGCTTCCTCTATACTTAACTGAATGTTTTCAAATACGCATAATCCTGTGATTTAATCTTATTATTGTTATATGTATATATTGGGAAATATGTTAGAAAACTTTTTATATGTACATTAATTGTCATTGCTTTATATTAACAAAACTGGTTTAGGTAGGTGCTCTATTAATTGTATTACTTGTTACATTATTATTAGACTCTGTCAATATTAAAACAGTAAATAAACAATAAGCTTTAAATAATATAATATCTGTATAGTTTTCCTCTTATTATATACAAAACACCAAGGCAAGCGTAATTAAGCACAACTCAACATAAGCTTACAAATAATTTCCTTGGTTTGCCCAGACACATGTGTCTCGTGTGAAAAGGCTTCACACGAGGTACAGGTGTCAGGACACCAATGTTCTACAGGAAAGCCGATGTGGTGATTGCTGGGCCACAGTGTACAGCAACACCGTAAAATCTTCCGGATTCTTCATGACGAATACCAGACAAGAAATGAGTCAACTACATACATATTGTACGAACTGTAATCAGACAAAAACAAACAAAAAACTGCACGGGGACTCCGACACTAGTGTCCTGTGGGTAAGGACCTATTTAAAACAATTCCTCGCCAAACAAAAAGGAGAAAAGATCGGCCCTAAAGGAAATGAAGCAACTCTGTTCCCATGCAGTTCTGACTGCCATAGCAAAATTTATTTGTAATGGAGTAATGGATATGCAGTAATTGATAATATGCACACGTCAGTTGTGACATGTGGGTATTTACATTCTTAGGTGGTATATTCGGTCAACTCAAGTAACATTAGGCAATCCACCGACCTGTCAAAATTCAAAATCAATACGACACGGAGGGCAAGCAGTTCTTTACATTGAAAATGCATTTAAATCAGCATTCCTTTGCCCTTCACGCCATATTGAATTCCGATTTTGTCACGTGGTTTGGATTGCCTTATTAATTGTTGTTTTGGTTTTTTGCAATTATTAAAGGTTACGTAAGCAGCTGCCAGTGACTTTTTGAACAACTAACTTTGCACTTGATAGAAAATTATATGGCCAAGAATTCTTGGTGGGAAAACGAAACCCAACCCAGGTATAATAGATCCACCAGCATAAACTCAGAGATATCCAGAAATGCATCCATCATTTCAACAGAATTATAGAAAATATGTACTTGAGTGTAATGTGAAGATTAGAGGGTACCTATCACACCTCTGTGACCTATCTGGTTGTATATCAAGATTGAAATGTCATTGAAAGCATGATTTATTTATAACTGAAGTTTTACATGCCTGGGTATATATATATATATATATATATATATATATATATATATATATATATATATATATATATATATATATATATATATATATATATATATATATATATATATATATATATATATATATATATATATATATATATATATATATATATATATATATATATATATATTGTCGAGGTTTTCTGACTTGAATTCCAAAAAGCATACTTTCTATAAAGACTACTATAGCATTTCCAAACTAGATAGAAACAGCAAAAAAATATGTAACATAGGAATGCACTCTTAACAATGGTTATTTTGAAACAATAGAAATTAATATTTTGGTCTGTTGTCTGTTCATTTATAGGTCATAGATTATTATAATTTATATGCTTTCATTAAATGTGTCCATAAGAACATATAACCAATACAACTACATTGAATTACGGCTATGAAACAAATGCTGCATGATTCCTAGGCAGGTATGCTATATATGTCCTACTGAAACTACAGACAACGTATTATTATATATTATAAGTCATAAGATTATGTTTTTCACGATAAACTAATGCCCAGATTATATTATATTATCTTAAGTGGTACCACCGTATATAAAATAATTTGACATTACATTGAAATCCTTTGAGAAATTATGATAGCGCCGTTTCTGCGCTAGTAGGTATTAATTATATAACTATGCAAGTCCCCGTCATTCATCTCTGACACAACACGTAGGTCAAGGATGATCATATTTTTGAAATACACTATAACCCTGGTGCCGAAATAGTGTGGTGATTCATACATAATATCACAACACCATCACAATTGAACGGTCTGCCTATTTGCAATGGATCACAGAATTTCTTAGTGTGCAAATTTGTGTACACTCTATAGAAATGGTGGGCAGAACTCATTAGTAACCGGGTCTACCGCTCTCATTGGTGAGTTTTAGGCGGTTCTAAATTAAATTAAATTTCATTGGTCAAAGGTAAAGACGCGGGATTTCCTTGGATATATTGACGCATGCGCTGTTTCATGCATGTTTGTTTTGGCGCGACAGAGGCGTTTCATTTTGTCTCATGTATGGTTGATTCACGATATAAATTAATTATAATATTGTGTTATACGCGAGTGTTTAGTGTTTTTATGCGATGGAAGCGACAAATGCGAGTAGTTGCCAATAATTCCAATCGTAAGCGACCGAATTTGAGAGGAGGAGAACTGAAAATGATCAAAAATGCCTCTTCTAAAATGATACGCCTATGGAATTTCGGTTTCTTCGCACCTCATCTCCCTGAGCCGTCCATATGCTGGTGATGCATCACTCCACACTATTTCGGCACCTGGGTATATCTACATGTTCATTACACCAACAAATTTGTAGTGTCAATTTGTGTAATATACTTTTTCTACGACCGGATTAGGGTTTTTAGACCTGATTTTAAATAGATACTTGCATATGTTGCAATAGAAAGTCTTTCGATTAATTTTGCAGATCTTCAAATATGACATGAATTAACAATTTGTCTTTTTTACTTCCGGTAAAAAAGCAAAAAAGGAAAAGAAAATATTTCGTGCACCTGTATCGCAGTTTAAAAAGTAGTTACAGAACTTGACTAAATAATTTCAAACCTTGATATACAAGCAGATCCATAACTGCACTGTACTACAATAGACGAGTGTCTTGCCAGAATATGAACTTAGCCGCCGGCTTCGGACTGATCCTCCTTAGACCACCTTATGCCATGTACACGTATCTTTATTTTCTGGTCAGTGTTCAACCCTGTGACAAAATTCCTATAACGCAACATGCTAAATGATTGGTTTCATTTGGTTGACGTGGACTGGTATACATCTCAAAAAATTAGATCGACAAAAAGATTATAAAAATGACGTTTTGGCGTGCATTCAAATTTGACCAAATCACTTGCACATTTTTCCAAAAGATATAATGTTAAACCGATACCATAAAACATTATATTTAGTATGGAAACCATTGACTTGCATATCCTTAATAAATCAACAATGTGCAAGAAATGAAAAAAGAAAATTTTAAAAAGTCACCCAACACAACACTTCATTTTATTACTATATATCACACTAGCGTTCAACGTGTTAACCATTTTGGTCCCGACACTGCCTTCCTAACCGACTCCCTGATCACTCTATCCAACATCCCAAAAGCTTCCTTGAGTCATTGCTTCAAATCTTCCCTAGTTGTTGGACGTCTGGAGTAGACTTCCCTTTGAGATAACCCCATAAGAAAAAATCTAGCGGCGTCAAGTTGGGGGATCCTGCTGGCCATTGGATTGGGCCTTGAGTTCCTATCCACTGCTGCCCAAATTTACTTCCAAATTTGTTACAATTCAGGCATTGTGTGCTGTGCCCCGGGCTGTTGGAAGTGAGCTCGCCCTTCATTCCCCAGAAAAATTTTTGATTTGTTCAAATTTTAATGCATGCCAAGACATAATTTTTTTTGTTCGTCTAATTTTTTTGGACTTATACCAGTCCATTCGAATTAATTAAAGCAAACCCATCATAACATTCAAGATTCAAAAACGAAATTGGCTTTAAAACAATCAAGTGGGCTTGAAAAGTCCCCAAGTTCTATCGTACTCAAAATTTTCTCAATATTTTAAAAACGCAATAATACACAGTGTTCCATTTAAAATTCCAAAGTTGAGTTCCCTTCCATTGGAAGTGGACAAAAAAAACAACAATCGGATATGGCAAAAGAGTATTTTTGGGCGTACCTTACTGCTGCAAAATTTGATTTGGATAGCCGAAAAATTTTGAAAATGGCAGAGGTTTACCACGATGCGTGAGCACCCGGTATACATAATAGTGGTAAGAGATAACACAAACCAAGCTGTACGTAGGTGTCGTCACAGCCTGCGCCAACAATAATCAGATCATAATGACAGATAAAGGTAAGACAGACAAGTACTTTAAAACATTTATTTTCGTTTACGAAATAATTTATAGCTAACAAAAAGGAAAGAACAAGAACCATATTTCATGCGTTATCAGTAAAAGCTGTTAATTTATAATTTTACAAAATACATTGAAAATAAATAGTCATAGCGAAAAAAAGAATTTTTTTTCTATAATATAATATGCTTAGGTGTATGTGGTGGCGTAACAATAAAAAATTAAACTAATTCCCAGAATAAGCCATGGTAGTGGTGAATAGGACTTTCTGCTTGGATTTCTTTTTCTTCTTTTTTCCCAACTTCGAACGATCTGAAAAATGATAAATTTATGGATACAGAAGTGAACATATACTAAACACTTTCGCTGCGGCGCCAGTCCTGGCCAAGTGATTCTCCTGGTGCGGGGCTATATTTAAAATTGGGAGAAATATATCTTAGCTTCTTCCTAGCTCATTATTATACGGGGTGTCTGGGAAAATGTGGGAAATCTCTCGTGTGCAGATAGAACATGAAAGAATAAGAAATCGTTTTTTCTTGAATAATTTTTAAAGTAGCGATGTAACGATTACGGTTACGAATAAAAATTTTATGTGATGGACACGAGTAAGGATCTCTTAAAATAGTGTCCTAGAAACATATTTAGCTTCTTTTTGCGACTAGGAAAAAAAATTATAGGAATTTGTCATCTAATTTTTTCATGCTCTGCACCCGAGAGCTCTCCCACATTTTTACGGACACCCTGTATATTATAATAGTTAATAGATAAAAGGAGCATATTTTTTTATAATCGTACAAAGTTACAAAAAAAAACAAAAAGACATATGAATTCTAAAAAAAATACAAGTACTTAAAAAAAGAATAAACCAGGATTTCAAATTGCGCTGTGTATGGATACCGAACACAGCATATTTTTAAAACTATTTATACAAATTAAAAAAAAACATCTTGGAAAAAAAAAATTACATTCTAAAAAAGTATATTTATAAAAAGATTTCACAGGTGGGGTGGGCAGTTCCACAAAGTCCGCTCCTAAGCATTAACATGGTGCGGTCAAAGACGGGATATGCTGATTAAAAAAATTTGCCATGGTGTATTGAGTGGCATGCAAAATCCAAAGAACATATTTCTGCCTCATGGAAGATTAAGTTATTTGGTAAACAAAATATTGTAACTGTTACAGATAGCACACACAGAAAGGGCCATACTTGCATATAATAATCAAGTGAGGTAAAATCGTAATAATTTAAACTAATAGCTAACTAATAGACGTGACAATATTTTTGGCATCGCAAGATTTAGCTTTTCGTGGTCATGATGAATCAACAATCTTTTAATCGGGGAAATTATAAAGAATTAATTACGATATTTAGCAAATACCATCCAATTTTTATAATTTTGTAAGCGGCAATATTTTTTCGGGGATGAACTATAAAAAATTACTTTGTCTAGATATCCTAAGTATCATTTTAGACCACTGACCTTAAAAAATTCAAAATATTGCCTCCGGCATATTTTAATGATTGTCCTATAATATTAGCCCCCTCGAATCAAAAAAATATTTTTTAATAACAGCATATTTTTTTCAAAACTATTTATACAAATTTTAATGATTGGCACATTTTAATGATTGTCCTATAATATTAGTCCTATTAATATTATAAAAAACTACGAGCCGCGACTGATAATAGATAAAAGGAGCATTATATAACTATAATTAAAAAAAAACATTCTAAAAGATATAAGTACTTATAAAAAAAACTAGTATTTCAAATTGCGCCATCTGTCGATACCTAACACAGCATATTTTTTTCAACTTTATTTATACAAATTAGAAAAAAACAATAAAATTTTGAAAAAAAAAACATTCTAAAAAAATATACTTATGATGGAAAAAAATATATTTATGAACTTCACTGGTGGGGTGGGCAGTTTCACAAAATGCAAACTCATAAACACCTAAATGCAGATGCACAGCTCATGCAAAAATTTTTGCACGCCTATAGACGGTAGGCACAGTGAAAGGGTTAATAATGACTTACCATCGTCCTCGACCTTGTCTTCAGCTTGCTGCAAGGCTTGAGCAATAGCGTCGCTAAAACTCTGGTTAAATGCCGGTACCGGAACGTAGCCCTCTGGTTCGATGTCGCTGTCACTTAGCGCTCCAATATTAGCGGTTGCCGTCATTCTAGAGCCCGTAACGTTTATTAACTTTGGTGGAGGCACAGCGTGATTCGCTGTAGACTTCAGGCCTGGCCAAGTAGGGGTTTGTTTCTTCTCCATCGACAACATCTGCAAAAATCGTATTTAAAATCTAAACGAATTAAGTTCCCCCGGAAAATCAAACATTACATGACACTGTCGTTGAGGGGACTGACCTTGAACAATACAAAAATCGAACAAGGTTAATTAACCTCCCGTTAATCTAGCACTAATTGTGTTAGAAGCGATATTTATACATCGATTCATGAAATCAATAAGTGCGACAAATAAATCACATCATGCAAAGTGCTTACAGTGGCAAACGATGGTCCCGTATAGGCAGTATCCAAAGAAGCACTTGAAGGCGTCCCAAGTAAGTCTGGAGAAGAACTGCGCTCACTCGGTATCGTACCCTCTGATTCGGTACGTAGCCTCGCTTCAAAACCAAACTCCGGAAACTGGATATTAGACTCTAGGTGGAGGTTTGGGATAGCATATTTTCCCATTTTCCTGTTTTCTTCCGCCTCAATACGTTTCTCCCTTCGCTTCTCCTCCTTTGCCCTGCGCTGTCGCCTCTTCCTACGTATCTCCACTTGATCTAAGCAATAAAATCGACTTTGAAATTTGTATAAATTTTTTTGCAAAGTTGCAAAAATACGTGGATAACTCTTACCATGGAAATGTTCCAGTGTCTCTTTCGCAATGACAGGTTGCCGGAGCTGAATTTCGGCAACCTCAAACTGGCAAGTAACGGGCAAATGCTGCAGATATCTCAGCCGCTTTCGCAGCTCCTCAGTCATAGAACCGCCTTCTTTTTCCAGTATCCTCCCTGTTATTGTTTTAGGGCTGAATTCAAGGCAACCGTACGTGTGTTCTAGCATTCGGGCATTGATAGCGTGCAGATAGATATGTTGGCCGTCTGATGCTATAAAAAGAAATTCTAGCAAATTATATTTGCCTTGCCTTTCTTTTAAATTAAAAGAATTTTCAGTATTCGAGGATATTTCAAAATGAATGCACACCAAAATTGGAACTTTACAATTGTCTGTGGAACCGTCAAAAGTGAATTATCAAACCGGAAAGTTTGTTCTAAATACGAAGACGGCTATCTGACTTTACACTGTTTTGTTTAACTTTAAAAGTAATTGGCCTTCAAGTTACACTCGTTCTGTTAGGGAAAAGTAAATTGGGAAAACGTGACCCTCCCATCACAAAAATGGCGTTTAATAAACAAATATTAAAAAACAATTAATTTATAGCCACGAAAAATTGTGGGTATTGAGCACTTGTCGACCATTTTCCAGGTTTCCCATGATTTAGCGCATAAAACCAATTTATTTGCCAGAGTTTCAATTTCACAAAGCCTATGAAAAACAGCAATGTGTACTCAACACTCTGGAAGAATCTAAAATACCCAGAATACACTCCTTACCTTGATAAAAGTAGTGAAACCTCGACGGTTGACTGGTGTGCTGTGATATGTCTAGGCCATCCACTAATTCGGAAACATCCTCAACATCATCATTGGTACTGCCTACTTCACTTGCTGATTGTTCAACATCTTCCTCGATAACACCTTCAGCAAGCCCTCGCCCTTCATCGGAAACGTTAAGATTTTGCAACACGAGAACGCTACCTTCTCGTTCTTTTAGGAGCGCCATAGCTTCATCTATGAAACATCTCTCGGGGCAATCGCCATCTTCACCAATCTGCTTCTCTAGTTCCCTAGACTCCCTCGCAATTATCAATAAAACATCTCGACTATTAGCCACAAGCAATTTTGAGTAAACGTCATTGGCCTCCTTCTCACACATATTGAAAATAACGTGGTCAGCTTTCACTTCTGCGCTAGCGGGATACGCGACAAGACTGCCCCTCACTCTTTTCATTAGCTTAAAAGTTATTGTCTCCGTTACGTTGAAGGTTGCATGAGGAATAGCAACGACACTGTAGAACGAACGACAATGAATCATAAATACAGCGGGCCCTTCAAAATTAAAAGTTACCTCTTAAGGTCCTGCTTGTGTACAGTCTCGTAACAAATAGGGCACTTGCGTGACGGCTTATCGGAGAGCGACAGGTAATGCAAAACGCAAGACCAGCAGTAAATGTGACCGCAACGGGTCATCTTAGCTGCCGCTGGTGGGTAAAGGCATATCGGACACGATGGAAACTCGGATACTTGCACATTCTAGAGTGTAAAAAGGAAAATGTAACAAGTAAACCATCATTGCGGTTGCAGTTGAAACAACCGTAGCAGCAGTTTAGAAATTAGAAGATCGAGCAGACGCTAAAGCTAAAATTAAATTCATCTACCAAATGGTTGTCACATTATATTCTAAAAGAGATTTAGCTAGTTGGTATGGATTAATAAATATGGATGTTCACTAAAATTTGAGTCGTCTTCGGTTGCCGTGACTACTTTAGATAAAAGTGTCATACCTTCTCTTGCTTCATCGGTGTTCCAACTACAACCTCCACCACTGTGGACTTCATAAATTGTACTACTGACGATGGAAATTTAGAGAAACAACTAAATGTAGAATGTTAATAATAATAATAATATAATAACTTACCACTTGTTCCACCAGATTCCAGTCGACTAAGGCATCTGGATTATTCAAATATTGCTTATAGTCACCAGAACTGTTAACGACAAACTGACAGCTGCAACAGAAATTTTGTTGTGAATTTATTCCAATGGCATGACTGAAAGATTTACTTGGCTTGCAGAAAATGCTCCTTGTTATACTTGTGCTTTTTGGTAGTCAGCATTCTATTGCCATTTCCGCTCTTCTGTGCCCTCTCAGACTGATGGCCGTTCCTAGGCGTGTAGGTCATGTACGAGAAGTTTAGCAGGTGATTCAGGCTCTGCTTTTTGCTGCCCGGTAAGAAAACTGAACCTAATTCCACCTCAATATCTTCTAGCCGGGTTGTCTCAGTTCGAGCCACAGCCCCGGTGTTGTACCCGCCACGGGGCTTTGGCCGCTTGTCGATGCTCTTGACACGTTGAGGTTGGGGTTTACGGGAAGGATCGCTTTTTGTCGACAGACTGCTAACTGCAGGCTCCCGACGGCGGCCTCCGCGCGGCCACTGTTTACTACTGACGCCATCTACAAAATATTTATTATCTAGGTATATCTATATTATTTGTAATGTGTTTTTAGATCTGTATTATTTATAATACCTATGTGTGTTAATGATAAGATATCTGTACCTACTCATAATGATAAGATGCGCTTAAAATAATGATAATATGCGCCTAAAATAAATTCCCTATGATTGAAGGTGCTTAGAAAAAGATATTTTGGACAAATTATATAAATAATGCATTATTATACTTAGAATATACAAACAATATTTCGAGATTCAAGAAGACTTTTATGTTGAAATAGATACCTAGGCAAGGCACCTAAATCAAAAAGTGCTTAATAAGGATGATTTCTGGATGACTTCCATGTTTGCCAAGTGCCGTCCTTTGACCTTGCATACCTACGCCCGCACATAATAACTACTAACCTTTCTTGGAATCAGTAGGAGCGCCCCTGGGTGCAGGCAAATTGCGACTTCCTTTTTTCTCCATCCCCACGTCCTCCAGACTTAAATGCTAATAAATATTTGGAGTTTGAAGCTCCCCCACAAGGAGTGGCCACGCGCAATTTCAAGGTAGACATTTTAAAAAGCCATGTTTATAAATTCACAAACAAGAAAAACCGTAACACGACAGCGAATACTTGAAATTGAATGTCAAAAAGGTGGTGTGGAAAATTAAGCCGAAATCTTTCGGGAGCAGGAAACTCCCCTCGTCGAAAACGACGATTTATTGCCGCCGCAAAACACTTTCACGATCGCGTCGCAGTAATGGCGACGGGAAATTGAGGAGAGGAACAGTTTTGGATTTTCGGCACTCGCAGAAATTTAGTGGAATCTTTGCTGCCAACCGTATGGGGAGCACCGCAACTAACAGCGCCACATTTAAAATCTGTTTATTTTTTGAATAATAATTATTATTAATTCAATGTTTTCAGTGGATCCCAAATTTGATATTTCACTTTTGTGTATTTTATGATTCGCATCATAGAATTTTAAATTGTTTAAGAAGGCGTCAGTCAAAATGTATCAAGTGAAATGGAAATGCACTGCAATTTATCAGTATTTTGTTCATTAATTTTACCAGTTTGTTGAGTTGTCATCAAACAAAAATCATTGCCTACTTGTTCAGGTAAAGTGGGAATTTTCTCAATTGTCTATTGGACAACTGTTTTGTGGCTTAACAATAAATTGTTGTGAAATAATTGGAATCAGAAGACAAGTCTTTTTAATTTGTTTAAACTAAAACATAAGTTCATTTGTGTAAAACTACAAAAGATCCAAATTATAATGTAAGTTATAGATTTAGTTAACTTACAATACTTTCCTTACAAGCTAGCTAGTGGCTACTAAATGGCGCCCTTTTCAGATTATGACGTTATGAAAGGACCATCTACCGGCAAAGGTTTTTTTGAAATAATTATATAATATAAATAAACAAATAATAACATATTTTATTATAACATAATATAGGGACTCAGACAATTTAAATTAACTAGCAATACTTCTATAATATATAATTAATTTAAAATTATAATGTCATTAAAAACTACCTACTTAAATACTCATAAATATTTATATTTAGAACCTCTTACATAAAAATTCTGCACTGACTTACCTATGAAACAAACCCTACTCATAAACAACTGAATTGTACAAATGATAAATTACATAGCGTCAAAGTGAAACCTATGCGACTCTGACAAACGCTCCTTCTTGTCTTCCTGCCTCTCTTTCCAGTACAACACTCCTATAATCACAGTTATCAGTCCGCAAACTCCAGTCAGTGCAGCCACGGACATTAAAATAAGTTTACTTGGGGTTACAAACAGCTGGGCCTTCCATTTGAAGGGCTCAGACGTGGGCCACGGTATAACAACCATCTGTGAGTTTGGTATAATTTGCGTCCAGTGCCTTGAATTTTGGGATAGACCGACGGTTAGTTTGTCTACGAAGTTTGGAGTCCTCCCTAAACCAAATATAGTGTAGGGCAAGTTAAGGCTGAAGTGCGCAGATTGGGGTAGTTGTGCTGACACTCCATGTCGAATATTCCCTTCTTGCGTTGTGGTTCTGTATGATATAGAGGGGCCTGGTAAATTGGTGCCGTATGTGCGTCTTTTCTTCCCAACGCGACCCATTTTCATGTCGTTATCCTTGTTGGTCAACCCGGTTAATACCATTACTTTTATAAAGTTTGCGTCATAATCCAGACTGTTTTTAAAAGCGGCAGCTTTATATGTACCGTTATATGTTACCAGAATACAATCTAAAATACCGTCTTGGTAAAAGTCGAAAAAGGCAGCCATTGCTGTGCCATTCCTGAATGGACTTAATGCATTCCATTTTACAGCGTATGAACGTGTGAATTTCCCACAACCACCTTTGCATTCTATATTTTCCAACAGAAAGGCTTGTGGGTGGTTATCGCCCTCTGGTGCCAATGTTGCCAATATATCTGGGTAGCCATCCAAATTGAAGTCACCGCTGCGTAATGTTACAACGTCAGTGTACTTACTACCAGGTTTAACATAAAATCTCCAGTTGATATTATTAGAGTCTTTAAAATCCACTTCTAAATTCAGCCACTTGCCTTCTGAGTAAACCATGAGTGCGCTATTTCTGCATTCCTTATCGAAACATACAGGCGTCACCAGGTCCATGCTGCCTAGAAGTTCTACGTCTATGAACAGGGACTGGCCCACATATTGCGCTGTTTGGTCGGCTGCATTTTTGGGAAATGATATGGTGGAGTTGTAGCTGAAGCTATTTTTATTGCCATACCAAATTTCAAAATTGTCCTTTGTGGTTATAAATAAATCTGGCATGAAATCGTCATTTAAATCTGTAAGAAAGAGATTAATAGTTTGCATACTATGTAGGTGTAGCAAATACGAGTTTCAGGTTACAAAAATCAAAGCAACAAACCTAAATACGCGTGGGCATGAGGCCTGCTCAACTCAGTCATCGGATTTTTATTGTTTTCCATAATAATTTCTCTCGGTTCACCCCTGGTCTGGTTAAATATCCAAAACTTCCTAGTTTTATTCTCATCCTGCCCGAACAAATCTATTATCATATCCTGATGGTAATCAATTGCCAACGGTTGCCCGATCATCTTAATCAAAGGCGACCCCTCATCAGAACAGTTTAAGTAACTGGCCCCACCCCACATAATATAAACGTTCGATAGAGATCTTTCATGATCGCTGTCTTCTGTGGTTTTCTTGTATACTGTTGTCACTAACACGTCCATGAGAGCATCACCGTCAAAATCTCCTGGCACTACGCTAGTTATCAAAGAATCGCTGAACGAACATCTCATTGGATTTTGCTTATTACGACGCAGCAAAGGATCTTCTTCATGGGCTAGCAATATTTCTATCGTTTTTCCATTATCGAGCAACACAAATACATCCGTCAATTCGTCAGAATTGAAGTCTCCAAAAGCTGCAGGCATGCCATCAACAAAGTTACCGAAAACCATGTTTGTGATATCACTGCATCTTACGCTTGTTATTAGGAATAGAAAGCTATATATACATTTTCTGTTATACACCGCCATGATTTTGATTATATATGATTTTAATTGCTATTTACATGGCTAAAAGATAATAAAAACATACAATTTACATCAGGTAACACACTACTGTCGCTGTCAAGCCTATCAAACCATACCATATGACATTGACATTATTGACATTTATTAAGAAAAACAAGGGATGTAGAAGACATCTGTTGGCAGCACTCTTGATATAGTAAAACTCCAATAGATGGCGCCGTAATAAATGACGGTGTAGAAGACATCTGTCGTCAGCACTCTTGGTATAGTAAAACTCCAATAGATGACGCCGTAATAAATGGCGACTACTTTACCTTTGTCGCAATAGATGGCACGGCACGTAAAAGAAAATTCAATGTGATGTTAAATTTTAAATTGAGTACCTTTGATTATATCATAGATTAAATTATATATTATATAATCAAAGATAGTACCAACTAGAGCAGTAGATAGACAGATAGACCAGAGCAGTGTCTATCCACTGATATGGTACAAACAAGGGTAGGATAAATCTTTAAATAATGGCTTAAAATAAAACAGAAAAATTTATACAGCAAATACTTATTTGTTCTAATATTTTTTCCGTGTGTATAAATCTATATAATTATTGAATTTTTTTTAAAATCTATGAACGTGCCTCGGAATCTAGTTGTATCGGTACACCTACACTACCTACCTAATCAAGACTTCACATTGCACGTTTAAGCGTTTTCTACACCCATTTAACATTCCGTGATATGAAACATGACTCCTTATCTTTGATGCATTAATGTTTTTTAGCGTTATCTGAAATCTCGCCTTAGGTAGTAGGTATTTCACCCCTGAAAAGCAACAAAAACCCGGGCTTTCTCAGAGTCGAAGCCCTTTGACCTCCCGGGTCGTGTTACGTACCCTCTAAACTAACATTTATCGGGGCCTTTTTATTGCTTCCACGCTTAACAAGGAATGAAATTCCCTTGCGAGTCAAGTTAATTGCATGGCAATATTATTACAACTTTTGCCTTCACTCACCGGTCAACCCATTTTCATCGAGTCACCAGGGGCGTAGGAAACATTTTTAACTCTAAATTATATTATAATAATAAGTAATAATATATGAAAAGCAGCTAATAAATGTAATAATGAAAGCTGACCCACAGTGACTCTAGCTCTAATTTATTTTGTAGTTTATTAGCTTTAAAATCGAAGCTGTTTTATTGTTAAATACCTATACATTGTTCGAAGAGCATGTCTTCAAGCATGTGCTTAAAGCGTCATAAAAGAGTAGGACATACTAATCAACTATTAGCATAATCAACTATTAACATATTCGTTAATATTTAGTGCTTAACATTGTAGATTTTAGCCTATAGTAAAAGGCAGCCTCATGCGATTAGTCAATATATTCGTATCATTTGGCGGTGAATTCAAATAATTGAATATGCACTTTAGTGTAATGTCCGGACATTTAAATGGTTTGTAGGCAAAAATTAAAGAAGTGGCTCCACAAGCAGAGTTTGTTCATTGTTTAGCTAAATGCTTAGATTTTGTTTTATAACAAAGTGTTACAAAAATTTCAAAATGCCGTATATTTTATTGCAAATGTAAGCTGACTTACGTCATTTTTCCACCATTCGACAAAAAAACGTATGTAGCTAATTCAGTGATTTTTGCAAAAAACGCTTCGCCTATTCCAGAACCTACGAGCCGCCACTGTGCTAGCATTTATACACAGCGTAGAAAACAATCAGCACGACATCTTCATTGGCGGGAAGGTTGTGCGCATATGCTTGCGCAGGCGGCCATTCTAGGCGAAAACCGTCCGTCCAAAAACCGTGCTCGTTGATGCTTGAAAGAGTTTTTGGATAGCATAGGCGTGGTCAATTTGTGTTGTGCTGGCCCTAGTACAAGTTCATGTATCTAGAAATAGAAGAGTAAAAAAATCTTTTAACTTAAATGGTTTTATTTTAGATCATCAGTTGTACTAAAAACTATAAAATTATTAGGGCACAAACCTGGACCTTCTGACGTTTGGTAAGAAATAAAATCGTGGGACGCATTTGAAATATAGTTTTTATGCGCCCCATGTTTTCATTTTTTACCAAACGTCAGAATCTCAGGAATGTCCAGATTTGTGTTCTGATTATTTTGTAGCTTTTAGCACAACTGATGATTTAAAATAAAACTGTTTGTTAAAAGTTTTTTTACCTATTTTTATTTTGCAGTTTTTGTTTTTTTAAGTTTCACTATCTACCTCCTGCCTCCATCATTAAATCCTCGTAACCAAGTATAATGCATGGGACTCATTAAAAGCAAGTAAATGAGCCCAGTAAACAACCCCAAGTACCAAGTTTGAGACAAATCGGTTCATAAATTCGATAAACCGCCATTTTGATTATTTAAGTTAGAGTCACAAATTGTATTGAGTGACCTTAAACACCGCAAAGTTTCAAGTGTGAGACAAATCGGTTCATAAAGGATAGTCTCCCATTTTGATTTTATAAGGTTTGAGTCAGAAATAGTATTGAGTGACCTTAAACACCGTAAAGTTTCAAGTTTGAGACAAATCGGGTTATAAATAGGAAGGTCCGCCATTTTGATTTTTTTAGATGAAAAAATATTAAACTGTATTGCCACCGGAGCACTATAAACTTACCAAATTTCAAGTCTCTAGTTCATCGGGAAGTGGCTGAAAAAGCTGTTGAGAGATTTGAAACAAAGATATAAACAAACAAACAAAAAAACAAACAAATATACGAAGTCAAGCTAAATAAAACCGTTTAAAAATAGATACTTACTTGTGAACATATATGCATAAATATGATCTGTCTTAACAAAGTTATATATAAACACACTTGCACTTGCTTGCTGCTGAATAATGTATTAGTTTGCAAAGCTCATGCAAAAATATATATGTTATTTACCCCAGTTTTTATATACATTTATTAAATGCAATTCCTACCCTGACTGACCTAAAAATGTAAACCTGACCTCAAAATGTAGGTAACATGGTTTGTGTTGACGTTGTGACACGTTTGCATGGATCTGATGTGACTGAAAACCGACCCATCATTATCAGCACATCTTCAGGTTTGTACCTAGGTCTCGGAAATTCATCGCACTTTTACCATAATTTCGACGTAAGAAAGACAGACACCTCGCCAGTAATAAAATATTGCCATTTTCATACCCTGGTCCCACATGGATGTCACATGAAGAATCATATCATCTTTAGGAAGAATGCTCGAACGGCGTATTCTATAAGTATAGATCCGAAGGAAAAGAAAAGAAGAAGAGGAAGTAGTTGTAGAAAAAGAACTGAAAAGAGCAGCATATGCAGAAATAAAAGATCAATCAATACAAATGAAGGTTACCATGTAGATGTTAGCCGCGTAAGATATAAAACCAGCCACTAAGAAATGAAAATCACCACCCATCGGAATATAAAAAAAAATACAAATATGAAAAATAGGTAATTTAATTTTTTCTGAAAATAAAGCTGACAGTATTTTTTTTACAGTAACTTCTGCTACGCCACTGCGCACTGCGGTAAAATAAAAATGCAAGACTGGCAAATGAAACAACAGTAATTTTACTTTAATAGTTAAGAATAAGCAAATGCTAGGCGGTAGATTATATTTTGCAGCTTTTCTTGTTAGATTGACTCAACATTACAAATGGACAGATATTTAAATTAGCAACAACGCCCAATCGATACGACGCCGACGACGGGAAGGTCTTTGGTACACACAACGCACAATCCTTTCAAATTAATACGCCGGACAAAGTGCGGCGTTTGCCTGGAATGCAGCCGTAGCGCCATTAGATTCTGGAGCCACCCAGGGTGACAAAGCAGAGAAGAAAAATCGGCGTCGCCGTCTAAGAATGGAACTTAGGCGTTGCGAGGCGTCCTGGACGCCCGCCAACCATAACACGCCTCAGACAAAATATTATAGCTGGATGAGTGTCGCCTGTGCTGTCACAGAACCGGAGCAGAAGTCTGCGGAATAAATATGACGCGGCGTTATATGTCAGGGGCGCACCAGATGGGTATAGGGTTAGTTGTACATATTTCGGCCAAAGTATATTAAATAACAGTTTTTTGCAGACTCAAACAAATTTTAGAAAAATGTTATAAGGCACATTTGCTCAGAAAAGGCTAATTTACATTTGCAAAGTTTACTGACGGAAAGTACTTGCCGCTAGTAAATTTGCCTTGTGTATAAAACGGAGGAAAGCGTAAGTTTTTACTTGCCGGTAAAAAAGACTGAACTACTTCTTTTTTCTCAGCCCCGGACTGGAAACCAATTTCTTCCATGACAATTTTTTTCAACGGACCCAATCCCAACCAATCTTTTCGCAATTTAGGAGTAAGAAGCAACTATATTTTTATATCTTGAAAATCTTGTTTTATAAATTTCTTCCCTTGACGTCTTTAATACCATATTAACATATGACAGAATTATAGGGAGGTGCCAGTAAATATTCTACAAGGAACTCAACCAAAAATCCTTAGAGCCTTAGAGCGAATATTAATTGACTAATGCACACATTACTCAAACATGTCATAAAAAGAACAAAGCAGATCACCACAGACCTGCAGTAGGGGAAAGTAGGGCAAAGTGAAATTTTACGATATCTATACAAATAAATAAAATTGGAGTGTCTGTTTGTAATGTCAAAATAACAGCCTTTTAATAAATGCATATGAAAGTATAGGCATACGGTAAAATTTTTAAAATTTTTGTCTGTCTGCCTGTCTGTTTGTTTCGGATAATCTCCGAAACGACTGGAACGATTTTGATAAGACTTTCATTAGCAGATAGATGATGTTATAAGGAGTAACTTGGTCTACTTTTATTTTAGAAAAAGAATTAGGGTTAGGTACGCGCAAAAAATAAAATCCATGAAATTGTGAACAAAATCGGATTCAAATAGGGAAGTATAATTATACATCCAATATAAACACTAATAAATAATTAATTATTAATGTAAATCTCCCGAGTATATTTACTTGTTTTGAGTAATAATAAAATACACTAAAGTAACACCGCCCAGTACCGCGCGCGGTACAAAAGAAAAACGTAATAATATTTTTTTAAGTAAATATATCAAGTTCATAAATCAAGTTCACCTACAAGGCCACAAAGCATTCCCAAAAATTAACTATGCCGCTTTACCCGACACTCCCCTACATAGCAACTCTCTTGGTCAAACACTCCTGCAAGAAAGCACCTTTCACAATTTGCAATGAATTTAATATATGACATATTAACTTTCACTGAATCTTCCTTAATCTACCTAGTCGCAGTTTACAGATAATTTCTGGTTAGTTGAGAATGATGCCGTCATCATTCTGAACTAACTAGAAATTAACCGCAGAACAACTAGGCCTCAGTTAAACAATTCTCGTACGCCCATGGTAATTAATAGCGCATTCGTCCAGCTACTCCCGCGCCCAATTATAACACCTCTACGAGACAAGTATCTGTATCTAGATCTCTATTCTATTCTTCGCACCTCAATACAAATTAAAAATAAACAGTCCGAAAATAGACTCAGTTCTAGTTCACTCTAGGGCAATATAGCGTTTGGCAACGAATCTATTATTACTTCACAGTTCATTAGTAAAGGGATTAATTATTAAGTGATTAACCAGGTGATTACCTATCAGTAGCGTGGCGAACATTTTTTAATATCTCTAGATAGATCCAGTAAATCCAGATCAGCAAATGTCTATTTCCATAATAGTTATTGGAGAACATGCAGTGGCGCACCAAATTTGCAACTATTTCCAGCGTACACTAACATTTCAGATGCTAAGATCTGTCATAAGCCATAGGGGTCGTTGCATATTTTTGAATATTTATTTATTTATTTATTTCGAAAAAGCCTATCAGACAAAAGTCCAATAATAGGCTAAACATAATATTACATAATCTCCAAATCTTGAAAGTTAGTAATTACGTCACTAATTTATTTTTAATCTACAACATACGCTTCGAGCGTTCTTCCTTAAAAAATAATTACACGAGAGACACAACAAAAAGAAGTCCATTATAATGTGACTGTTGATATATTCGATTAACGTTGTAAGCTGCTCTACGAAAAAGAAAGAGAGGACACGATGTCGTACATTGTAACTCAAGAATGATATCGATCAACTGATCGATTCCTTTGACTAGCGCCATACGCCGTACCCGCATGTGGTTTTGCACCGTTTCAAAACTCTGACACAATTTGGTTATCTTTCAGTTGAATTCACTTTTTCTCCACTTTCAGTGCACTTTATGGGCACCCGCACTAGGGCGCCATTTTTCCGACGGAAAACCTCTCATTGCTTAAACCACGCTCAGTGACAACACTAATAAAGAAGCGTCCCCCTCCCACAAATTTCTGTTTATACAGTGGACAAAGAGTACTTGTACCATGGGTATTGACGTTACGTTGGGTATTGATGTTTCTGTTGATATTTTTAATCTGAAATTTTAATATTAAAATTATAGGTTATGTTTACGTTTTACGTTTAGGTGATGTTTACGTTTCTCATCGGAGAACGACCGCGAACGTTTTATGAACTTATTCTCTATTCAGTTCTCTTGGTGTGCTGTGTCATTTAGCCATAGAGTTAGCATTTTTAGTCGTTTTTTTCGTGGTTTAAAAAAATTAAATCATAACGTTTCTAGCATATGCTCTATATAAGGCTTCAGAATTTATTTTTTGTTGTTAGACATTAATAATAAACATTAATTTATTAGAACTTTTCGTTTAAAAATGGCTCGTAATAAAAAATTCCCTAAAAATAAACAAGTTGGGAATATTCCCGAGAAGATTCCCAGGAAATAACTAACTAAATGTTTCTTGGTGATAATAAACATCAATAAAATATAAGATTAAAATTACTGCATATTTAATGAATTGTAGTTATCAACATTGCATTATTCTCGAAAATTCGACAGTTAATTTTACTGAGCAGCAATTTATAGAGAAAAACTAAATTAAAAACAATTGGCAAATCGGCTAATGCAAAATTATTGTGAATTTTTATACTATTGTATCATTAAAAATAGTAGACGAATTTTCAATCGGCTTTCAGCATCTGAAAACCTAACCTTTTCTCTATGACCCGGTATGGTATGACCTGGTATGGCAACACGGTAAGTTTTGAGAATTCAAAAAAATACGAAAAATTGCCAATTTATAAAACTCGTTCTTTAACATCTTTACAGAAATAAAAATCGAAAATCGCCCATACATCGCTAGGCTAAAATTTGATAGGGTATTTAAAAATCGTCATGAAAAAATTTAGAAAATTTTCTTGTGAAAACGGGACAGTCCTCAATTTAAACGAAATTTGCACAAGGATTTCACCACCCTGTACAATACCCTTGGAATGAAGATTTTGAATATTAAACCATAGCGGATCATAGAAAAATTCCGTAATTTTTACAATAGTATAAAAATGGACAATAATTTTTTTTTTATGTTTATTTGAAAGCTGACTGATAGATATTCACCTCGTGCAACTTTGTTTCGAATATAAATCTGTATTTAATAAAATATTACAATTTGAACACTCATTTGACCTTGGTGCTGAGTGACGTCAAACAGCCCGGAATTAAGTTGGCAACATTTGTCAGAACGCCTAAAGAACCCACGCCTACAGCTGTAGTTGTTTAGGCTTACTATTGTGGTTATGTTATGTCCGTTCCTCTACGAATTGTGTTTTTCTTTGTTTCTGTACGTTATTGTAAAAAAATGAGCCTGGATATTCTAAAGGAAGTATAGAAAATCTTCCGAAAGTACATGTCATATTTAGATTATTTATCAACAGAAGTAGGAACGTCAAAAAGCAGCTAACCAACTTATATAGTACTAATACACCGTACAAATGTCAGAACCGTTGTGTCATGTTTATGTTGTGTTGACATGACGTCATACATGATGTCTCGTCACGTATAAGCACGCTTTATTTCTGCACTTCCGCTTTTTTTTCTATAGAAATGGTGCCCAAAACAAAAAAGAATATGGCGAGATTTTTATAAAACACTTATCACATAAAGCAATAAAAAAATCAGTGATAAGTCCTTATTCTACGAGATAGAAGAGAAAGGAAATTAAATTCGGATAACAGAAGAACTTGACTTAATCCTTGCTGAGGAAGGTACCATTTTTCTTTAACTCAGATACTCACGAAATATATTTTTTAAATTGTTAAAAAAATTAAATTTATTTTTATAATTATTATCAAAATTATACAGTTCTTGTTCATGTGCCATTTTTGTGGCACATGAACAAGACTACGCCACTGTAGTTTTGGTAACGATCAATTTATGAATACAAATATAAAGCTGACAATTTGTCAACATAATCTTTTGAGAAACGATTCATGCTATTAAAACTGAAAACAAAGTTAAATATACAAAGAAAATTACTTAAAAACACACTTCGTGTTCTCTTAAAATCGTATTTTTATTTATATATGTTGGATGTTGGGTTATGTAAGCCGTTATTATATCCTACAGGCATGTGACAAAATAAATTTTCTACTTTATTATTTAAATCTATTTTCGTTTGGCACAACTTATCGGATTGTATACTAAAGTCAGGCCAATATTTAAGCGGCCTTAAACTTTGCCTAGACAGAAATCTTCCAAATGTTTATTATTTTATTATACTTATTACTTATCTAACCATATATTTGCATAAATAACCTATTTAGATTAAACTGTACACAATAAGTACAAGTATTATAGTGACGTGACTGATAATTTGGAAATTCATATTCTTAGGTTTAGTGATCACAGCCTACTAAAATGTAATTTTTGTCTTGTTGCCAGACAAGTTAGTAAAAACTAACTGTGGACATTTTTGATGGGCTGAAAAAACCTGGATTTTTTCGTGGTTAGCAGCTCTAGCTATTCAGGTAAAAGCTAATTAATTTTAGTTGTGAAAAGAGGCAAAAATAAATTGAAATTTACTCATAATTTTTATTTCTTCTTTCGTATTGCAACATAGGTAGTTTTTAGTGTGTTACATACGAATAATAGATCTATAATAATATCTAGCCCGTCATTCGAACCGCAATGGGCATTTCCACTGAATATTTTATTGCTTTATGTCACAGTTTTATTAAAAAAGTCGCTATATTTTTTGTTGAGCACGTTTCATATCGAAAATAAACCGAAAAGTGCGGAAATACAGCCCGCGCTTCTACGTGACGTCAGGCATCCTTCCTTAGTGACGTCACAGAGCCTACCACCTTCAACGTGACACAACGGTGTATTATGGCCGAGTACACCGTACGTGTTAATCCTGGATTATGTTTAAGCCCGACTTATTTTGACATATATGCGTGCACATGTGTCAAAATAAGTCAGGCTTAAACATAATCCAGGATTAACACGTACGGTGCACTCGGGCCTTAGTACTATATTCCAAAGTTCCTGCTTTTTGACAGTTGACGTTGAAATCGACTTTGTTGACACTTGACTTCTGATGATAAATAATCTAAATTTGACATGTACAACTCGCGCACCATGCTAAAATCAACTTTCGGCAGATTTTCTGCACTTCCTTTAGAGAATCCTGGCTCCATCAATGTATAGAAACAAAGAAAAACACAATTCGCAGGTGAGCGCACAAAACATAACCACAAAAATAAGCGTAAACAACTAGGCCTGGGCTATTTCCCAATTCTGACAAATAATACTGCCAACTTAATTCCAGTCTGTATGACGTTACTCGGCCTCAAGGTCAAGGCACGGGGCGAATATCCAGCAGTTAGCTTTCAAATAAACATATTTGTTTTGAGATTTAAGAATCTAGTGAAAAGACCCAGTCAGCAGAGAAGCCACAGACTTGTGCGCGAAGAGGGGGCGGCATATTATTATTCCATGGGCTGCATGTGTGAAATATTATAAATATTAGATTATGTATTTATATTATGTTGTAATCGTTAAAACTTAATTTGATTTTTTTCTTTCATTTTAATTTTGTATTATTTTTCTAACTGTTCGTTTTTACATTATAAGGCATGTTAAAAATATGTGTTAATTTAAGAAAATAATTAAATATTCAATCATATTATTTATATTTATTTATTACATATCTGTTAAATTTTACAAACTGTACAAACTAAAACTATTATTATTATTGTTATTATTATTATTAATATTTGAGCTGGTTAGTGCCCCCAGGCCTCCAACTAGTCCATAGAGTCCCGCCAGCCTCGTTACTCAACGACCACTCCCCACGTCCGCGGGGTAAGCGGTCATTGAGGTCGCAACTCATGTGTTCTGAGGAGACGCAACGGGCCAAGTATGATGGCCTTCTGCATCTTCACAGCGATGACTTCTGCCGATTGACGGCATGCGGGAATGGTTTTTAATTCTGAGAGCAATGAATATACCTCCGAGAGAGCCAATAATAAGAACCACTATTTTAACAGAATAACCCGTGTACAGCCTGCGGAGTTCGGAGAGTAAATCTCGATATTTTGTCCGTTTCTCCCTCTCTTTCACGACAATGTTCTTTTCGGCCGTAGCCGAAAACTCTATAACGACCATCGTCTTGAGTTGGTGGTCGACGATGATTATGGCAGGCTTATCGGCTTGTATCCGCCTGACGGTGGGGTATGAATAGTTCCAGTATAACGGGGACCTCTCATTCCCCAGAACGGACCCAATAATCCCCGAAGCATAGGGCAACACCGGTGTCTGATCTATACCGTACGAATGCCGTAGGTGGCAATACAACACTCGTAATGCCGCGTTATGTCGATGGATATAGGCAGAGACCCCATATGCTGGACAAGGTGACAGCAAATGCATAATGGTCTCTGGGGCCTCACGACATGCTCCGCAGCTAACGCCAGGCACTTCTATACCCACCACGCGCCTTCGGTAGACCAGGGCGTTCAGTACACCATCTTGGCAAGCTAATATAAAACCTTCAGTCTCTGACTTCCGCCCAGTTGACCTCAAAAAGCCAAAGTTCAGCTTTTGAGGTAAGCCTAAGTCTTCTATATTTCTATAGTAGACGTGCAATGGCTTATCTCTGTGCTGCTGAAAACGGAGTGTATTTCCAGCACCCCGAAGGTGGGCTCTCAACCGAGCAGGGTCCAACTCGGCGAGAGAGCTTGGATTATTTTGCTCGGTATCGTCCAGATCTAGGCTATTAGGTGCTCTTTGTGCTGCCCCCTATATAAAAGCTCATACGCCAGAGCTCCTTCATGGTCTTTGACCATGGGGAGTAGGGGATCCGAACTCTTGATAATCTTACAGGCTGTGTCCAGAGTTACTCTGTTGTGGACACTCCAATCCCAAGATTCCAAGGCCTCCCTGTTGTCGTTGGAGATATAACCGGGAAATGGATGATCTCGGATGCAACTCCGACGGAGATGCATCATTTTGCAGTCCTCCCGTGTCCATTTGACTACATCAAAGGAGTAGAGTAGAAACGGAACGGCAAGCATATTTGTCGCCGATACCTTGTTGGTCTCCGACAGCTCTGAGGACCAAATCTGTCGAAGTAGGTGGCGGTATTTGCCGTCTTTTATAATATTTACATCCTGGATGTGATTTTGTGATACACCCAGGTAGGTATACGTCTCTCCGGCATCAAGGTGGTGTAAGATGCCTCCGTCTACCAGCTGCGCATCATCTCCGTCGTCCCCGCATCGTCCCGCTGTGTACTCTTGCGCCACCCGGAGGGACTGTTGTAAATCCTTTACCCTGGAGGCATCCCAAATAGCAAAATTAACTATAGAAGTACCAATGAAGCACTTCTTAATAGCATTCAAATGCTGATAAAGCACATCCAATAGTCATTTGGCAGATACCCTATAGTGTCAGCCCAGGAAGCACGTATCAAGTTGTAGTCCTTAAGCAGTGTGCGAGCGCATTTTGCTGCATTAAAATACATTTCAAGCACTTTTAAGGCACTGTCATATTGCCGAGAGACTGCATTTTTAGTGCATCTTATGCGTTCTTATAAAGTGCTGCCTCAGTACTCTATTTCCTCGATAAATGCATGTAGTAAGTACTTTTCTATCACTGCCTATGTACTTCTTGAAAGTACCAATACATCTGTGCTATCTGGGATATAGCTTATTATTATTATTACAGTTTATGAGTTCAGCAATAGCACTCTAGTGTACACTATTTATTTTAAAACGCCATATCACAAGCGGTTATGGCCGTCAATTACTTATGCCAGGAGCTTATGGAGCTAATTACATTTCCATAGCAATGAGGCGATAAATCGCAATAAAGGGGGCAAGTTTTCAGTGTTTTTAGGCGTTTACGTGCCAACGAGGTGGCATGTCGTGACCTGCCGACTGACCCACGATATATGCAAATGTGAATCGCGGATTCTATCGATTTTTCCACCCCGACGCCGGCCACTGGAAAACTCATAGCAACAGCGGAATACCTTCGCTTTTTTCATGCAGGCCCATTCTATGAAAATCCATAATCAACGCCGCTTTGCCACGCTTTGTGCGAAAAATCTAGACTATAAATATCGCTTTACAGAAGTGTCTGTGGGTTCTTGAAATTTCACTGTCATATGCCTAGTCACTTATAACAGTAAAGTAAATTTTCGTAGCAGCATCTGTAATGACCGTGAATTGTCTATGCATAGATTTCCATAGATCATGCCATCAGGCATTGACAAATATTTTTTTTGTAACGGGCCTAATAGAAAAGTAGTATGAACCACGGGCTAAAACAAAAACAATTCACAATAATAGTATTTATTTAAAAAAAGGGAGGATAAAGTATACCTAGTACCTAGCGTTGGCATTACAATAAAATATTATAACTAAAATTAATAAACTTCAATTTTTACTTGATACTTTCGCACTCACAGTGTGATATATACCTACAGACTTTATAGGCCTTTGACAGTTAGAAGTAGGTAAATAAAAATAGGACAAAACTATTTTAAAATTTAAAGTAGGAGCATTATTCATACTGGCACTATTTCGTAAAAGTAAGTCATTATGAGACCTACTTCCTGCGAATTAGAATTTCAATTTGGCCTCAAATGAAAATCTACAGCGAACGGAATAACAGTGGCCATAAAAATATGTTAATGATCTTTTTATTAATATGTTTTAATATTCATCAATGACTATTGTTCAATGTAATTCATTTATTCCGGTGATAAAGGTTAAAAGACGAATAAATGGCATGTTGTACAATGGTACCAGCGGCGGGAGTCAAAGGGGGGGGGAGGGGGGAACGATCAATTAAAAGCATGGGAAAATCGTTTTTAATGCATATCTCGGCGACTTTTGACTTTACAAAAACAAAATTGATATAAAAAACGAAGAGTACGACAAAACACACATGCTCATTTAAAGCTGAGCGAAATAGGATAATTAATTCCCGAGATATCGCGAATCGTAGTTGCGAAAATAAGAAAAATCAAATTGATTTTTCAACGAGGGGGAGTGGAGTTGGAGGCTCAATTTTTGTTTGTGGAAGAGCTATTATGTAGGAAATACGAGGTCCCAGGCTGGGGGTGATGGGAAAATTAGGAGATGGGGGAGAGGAGGCAAACGAAAATTTTTAAAATGCCCATTACTTCTCTGAATATTGACTGATCTTAAAAAATCGAACGGCTTTTTCTTCATATGCTATACAATGGCATTAGCGAATATTTCTTCGTTTCGAAAATACGTCTAGTGCGCAAAAAAACGATTTGCCTGTTTTTTCAAACGGTGTTTCTGGTATGAGGGAAGGGGGTGGGGTGAAATAATTTTTTTACCAGCCGACAGATTTTTTTCGACCGTTGTTTCTACTCCAATCGGATCAAAAGCAGATGATTAGGAGAGGAGCTAGGGGCCTTCAAAGTTTTTACTTTGCGTGTGCTTTGTTGTACTGTTTGATATGAACTTTCTTTTTGTAAAATAAAAAGTCGCTGAGATATGCAATAAAAACGACTTTCCCATGCTTTTAATTGATCGTTTCCCTCTCGCCCCTCCCCTTGATACTGTCTGCACAAACCATGCCAAAATGACAAGGGTACTTGATAGATTGGGCAATTTTTTTATATTACCGCAAGAGGGTTGGAGAACTAAAATACCAAGGAAAGTTTTGAAAAATTATATTTAACATTTTTTAAATAGGTACCTAATCCAAATTCTGACTGAAGTTCATAAAAATAGTTACTAATTAACTAAATAAAAGTGACTTTTATTTAATAAAAAATATTGAGACTTCGAAAAAGAAAAATTCGAATTATGGGTATAGTACTTATGTTTTCAGCCCCCCCCTGGCTACGCGACTGGCAGTAATGAAATGGCTAGCTGTCTATTACCATTTTGCAAATTACTCGAAGAAGAGGATCCTGAAATTGACCGTTTAATAATTTGGTCCGATTCAAGTGGAGGACAAAATAAAATCTTTTATAGCTTTGCTTTTATCAATACTTAATACTAAATAAGTTTTTTAAAGTTATCGAGCATAAGTTTCCAGTGGTTGGACACAGCTTTCTTGATTCCGATAGAGACTTCGGACGCATCGTAAAGAAATCATTAAATCCGTGAAAGATAAAAAAGAAAAACACTTAAAAACGCATATTAAGTTTAAACAAAACATCATAAAAAATGTCTTCATTGTATGAGTTTGTATTGCTTTTATATAAAAATAAATTTGAGTTAAAAGCTACACTCCTTTATCCATGACGAAACTTATAACAGATTAAGTTTTGAGGTTAGTGAATAAAGGTGTTACACAAAAGTCTAGTTTCTCAAAATCTTGTCGTTTTTTTAAATATTGGGTATACTAAACAAAAGAAAATAACCTAAATTATTTTATGAGGTATTACTCATTTAAATTAAAAGCAAAATAAAAAAGTTCCAATACAAAACGCGTTTTGTTAATTTACTCAAAACTTTAAAATTGCGACATGACACCTTTATCCACTTATGTCTTCGATTGCATTTTATTCAAATACTACGAGTATTTCGCAAATACTACAAGTATAACCGCTTTCAAATTTCATTTAAATACATCCATACGTAAATACAACGCCATCTACTAACTAAAAGATAGATCTTACCAATCAATGATAATTACTATAAAATATTTCAAATGTGTCATATTTCTTAATTATAAAATACATACAGTCAATTTCAGTACTAACTAATAAAAACTAAAAAAAATAACAAAAAGATAACCCTTGACCAGGCTCAACTTGAATTGATGATACACTCAGAAAGTCAAAGATCTTGTGCGTGCCAACGCCAATCGTCACGTCGCCCGACTGTCAAAGGACTTGCAGGATGCGCAAACCTCAATTGGGTCATGCCATGAAATTTTGACAGAAAATTTGAATATGCATCAAGTTATCACAATTTGGTCCTTGTTTAAATGCCAGTAATGCCACCCTGCCGCCCCTGACCCTACTATGATTCTTTGACCCTAAGTGTAATGTTGTTGCAAGGAGAATTATGATTATGGCTTACTTGGAGAAATTCAAGATTCACATCCCGTGTGGTTTCCACGTTTCATTAGCGTTTAGACAAGCGATTGAAGCGACTGATCATCCGATATAATATATGCAAGTGAAATATATCACAGACGTATAAATAGTAAAAGTATTCTTACGAAAACACCGGAATTGTTACGCGGTGCAGACGAAACAACTTTCACTATGTCAAAATTAGAAAATATTTAAATATTTTACATTACTGGTAAACGGCCTTTACCTTTACAACAGTTCCATTAATTAAAAAAAACATTAGCGTTAGTGTTAGTGGAAACGTCCGCGTCTGAAATTCACTATTACATACACCGATGGATACATCTACTGTAATAATTAAATAAAAAATTAGTCAATATAATAAGTACCTACCTATTTTATTTATTGTGTATAAGGCTCTCAAAAAGGCTTCCGATGGTCCTTCCAAGTTTGGGTCGTCTGATTCTTACTCGTAAACATCGGTATCTTCGTCACGAGGCTCGGGAGGGTCGGTGGTGACTCGTTCTGACGGTAGCTTTCCGTGGCCATTGATGTCATCTTCATCCATCAGCTCATTTGAGTAAAATTAAATTTTATATTTTTTTTGTATATTTAAATTATAAATTAGTAAATCAAAAATAAAATAAAAATAGTTCATATATACCTAATAATTTTATCTATACTCTAATTTTCTAGGATTATAATTTTATTATATATAGGTACATATTATTTAAAATAAAATATTAACAATAAATTTGAAAAATTTAAGTTTGAAAAGAAAACATCGAAATCCTTACTAGTACCGGGTAAGTGGTAAAAATTGGATTTGTCAGTCCAATTTTTCCACTTCGGAGGCCCTCGGGATCAAATATTTGAAAAACCATAAAAAAAAATTTCAGTTTAAACTTTTTTCAGTTTTTCTCAATTTTTACCAACCTGTGTTACGGCAATAGTCACTATGTACACTTTTTAAGTAGACTAAATTTGCAACAAAATATACAATTTGGTTTCGATAGACCAAATAGTTTCTAAGATACAGCTGTTCCAAGATTTGCAAAAAAATTTTTTGTCAATGTTGATCACTAAGGACCCATTTTAAAGCAAGTCCACTAAAGTACACTAAATTGGCAACAAAACGAGACCAATTTACATAGACGTAACTAGACTTTTATTTTTGGGGGGGTAGGTGGGAGTGAAGACTATTATGAACGATGATGACCAATGACGTAGCCAGAATCTAATTTTTTTTGAGGGGGGGGTTATGAGAGCATCACTACCGGGATATTAGATCTGCCCCGTTAGACCCCAGTAGCGCGTTGTGGAATTCCATACTTTTTCAAATAAAAAAGAATTATTATTGAAATAAAATAAAATAAAATTGTTTTTATATATTTTTATACATATATCAAATTTAAAAAAATTAAAACAAAAACAACTGAAATAAAAAATATTAAAGAAATATACGTCTGGATTTCCGCCCAGTCATGAGATCTAAAACTTTGTCAGGGCTAACTTCAATATCCCAGTGTACGGAAATTATAGCTAGCCTGCTCATTCGTTCATCGCCTGTTTTATTTTTTAGTAAATTTTTCACTCTATTCATTGCTGAAAAGAGCTTAAGAAAAAGACAAAAGAATCTGTTCGGAAAATTAGTTATTATGTAAGCAGTTAGCATTAGTTGTTATGGAAGTAAGAGACCGCTTCCTCGTTTCACTGTATCAAGGCAACAGTGAATCCCAAAATCTTCCCAATGGTGGCAGCATAAACATCACCAGGTTGCATCTAACCAGGGATGCTGCAAGATTTCACTCTCTGCGAACATACCACCAGGTGAAAAGAAGTTTTTTTTTGCCAGTATTAATTTAATTTTTGCTTCAAATCACCTTATTCATATCTACTCATACTGTTGAAGATTACGGAAGGGTTAAGCAGCTGTGGTTATAGGAAAACACGATTTGGGTCCTACTGGGCTGTTTACAACAATTGCAGCAGCCAATCTTGCGAGAACATACCAGACCTGTTAGTAATAGTAAGAAATGCTACTGAAGCAAGCTGCCCCCAAAAGGTGTATTGTGGATTTAGAGGACCAGCCTGGTCCATCAAAGATGTACAAGAAATACGAGTAATAACAATTTCCCTCACATCACTGTACAGTATATACAATGAGGTGGTTCATAGTTCTACAAACATGTTAAATATTTAAATAATAAATTAAATTTATAATTTATTACAAACCCTTCTAATATTTGCTTACTTACCTCAATAATTAATTAATAGTTGTACCTCAGGGACTATCAGGTCTACACAGACCAAATTGGTCTCGTTTTGTTGCAAATTTAGTGTACTTTAATAACGTATATGATGATTTTGTAAAATGGGTCCTTAGTGGACAACATTGACGAAAACAACGAAAAAAAATTCTTCTTTTTTTTGGGAAATTTTATCTGTAGGTATCTGAGAAACTATTTGGGTTACCGAGACCACATTGTTTCCATTTTGATGCAGATTTAGTATACTTAAAAAGTGTATAACTGTAATTTTGCCGCAACACAGGCCCTTGGTCGTAAAAATTGACAAAAATTGAAAAAAACTGGTTTTTAAAATTTTTAACAAGTTTCGGGGGATTTTCGAGGTGGAAAACTTGGATTTGTCATTACCACTTCATCACATACAACGTGTAAAAAAATCTACCTCATCTGATGCAAGGGAAAATGTATCAATAGGGAAAATATTCCCATCTTCTTTTATTGCATAAAAATGTTCTACCATACCGAAAAATAAGATATGCAAAATATGACGCCTTAATTACCAATAATAAATTTGTTATAAATTATTAAGTCTCGCGCCCGAGCGAACCGTTTCTAACAGGTTCAAAGTCGTGACGGCACATCCTACAATTTACAAACGTCGAGAAGACCGATTCGGTCGGCTACGGGATATCCCAGCACTCGACCGCTTGTTTTCATAGTTCATTCGGCCGCTTTCCGGCTCAACGCCTACCGAATATTGCAGGCTGTTATCTCATAGATCGTTGCGGGCCGCGTCAATTTTATCGCTGTATAGATCATACTGATCGCGCAGAATTAGAAATTTTGTTTTTTTGTGTGTACAGGTTTTATTACATCGTTACGCTATGTTTTTTAGTATTATTTTTATATTTAAAATTTTAGTCATGTTCCCTATTCCATATAGAGTATACTGTTCTTCAGGATTAAGATATTTCAACTTTTTTTCCACTTCATTGATTCGACTAACATTACCTTTATTATTAGCGTTCCGCTTAAAAACATATTATTTCAAAATAAGTGAAGAAGAAATTGCTTAAAAAATGGCAACATTTTTTACAAAAATAAAAAATATACATTAATAGCAACATCGAAATAGTGCATATTTGAATTTTCATATATTAAATTGAGAGTAAAAATTCAAATTATTATTTGGTTTCGATTCCAATTAGTCTGTTGTCACATGTGATGAAGTTCTAAGAAATGATCATAGTGATTAAATTATTAGTAAATCAACCACAAAACACATGGTGATTTTGATATTTTTAATCCAAACGCCATCCTGCTCAGCATAGCTGCATATGTACGAAAGCGATTATTTTGCATTGCAAACATACTATTTATACGTAAACTGCTATAAACATACTATAAACAGAACGTCATCGCAAAGACCTGTGATTCACATCAACCAAAACACTGCAATGTATTTATAAATGTGGTGGTAAATGATGCTCCCTCAATTTCTTTGGCATATACTCATCGTGCTACGAGATTTTCTATATTTAACAGATTGGGACACTTCACAAATCCGGTGACAAAATTGCTTACGACTGATTTCACAAAATAGACTCCACCATATAGCATATCCTGGCTTGGACAGAAGGCTTCAAAAATATGAGTGAGTTGATAATGAAATAAACAATTAAATTTGATCGATCAGGAGCATATAATAACTAATCAGATGGGTGAGTTATATATTATCATCACCCGTGTTGATATGTCATTTTATCATCAAGTAAAGTGACATAATGTGACATGTCTTCATAGGTCCATGTATTTGAGATAATTCACTGACATTTTTAAAATAGCTACCTAATTTTTAATTGACGCATCTGGTGCAGGTTCTTCTGTTCTTTTCACCGGTGTAAAATTCAGATTTTAAATCGCAAAAACGTATCATACGCACTATGGCTAATTTGTGTAGTTGCCATGTAATAGTAGCAATAATAAAATAATCTAACATAAAAAGACCCACAATACACTAACATAGGATAATAAGTATTTTTGTAAACCAACGCTTTCAACAGCCCGCTTATGTAAATATTAACCAAAAACTAACTAAAACTAGATACTAATTCCCGCAAAATATCCCATCCCCATTCCCCCGCCCAAGGTCGAGGGAGAAAAGACACATAGCCGGACAGTCTTGAACACCGCAGAACTGAAAACATATATAAAACGGCAAAAGTATTTCAGAAAGAAATAGAGGCCAAGCATAATTGCAAAATCACGTAATGCTGTGTAGTTGCCATACGTATAGAAATAAATGTCTTTTGAAATGAACCTACAGTATAAGATTGTTACTTTTACATCATTATTTATTTTTTAAATGTGTGTTGTCTTTAAAATGAACATAAGTTTAATCTTTATAAATAGGTATATACATAATGTAAGTACAAGAAATAGAAACAAAATATATTTACCATTTTCCAATTTATCATTCATAATCATAATTCAAATCGCTTAACTATATATAATTGAAAGTTTTTAATAATCTACCTGATGGTCTAAGTCACATTGGTAACCTGTATCAGTAAAAAAAACTGAAATTATTTTTAATGGAAAAATGTTCTTATTCTTTTATGTTTTTATTGTGCTCTAGATTATGATTTCAGTTTTGGTAGCTTTTATCTTTTCATCAATTGTATTTATCACTACCTACCAACTCACTATTGATATATAATTTTGTAATTGCCTTCAAACAAAATAAAGTTTATTATTATTAACATTTTACTTTATTAATATTAATATTTTAGAGAAAATTGCAACTTAACATCATATCCTATATTTAATACTAAATATAATAATAATGTCCTAAATTTTTTTTCGTTGTTTCAATACAAATAGTACATATAAATAATAATAGTATGAGGACGATATTCATAAAATATGCTCTGCCATATATATATAACCACACGAAACAAAATGAAAATATGAATTACTTAAAAAAATAAATAAGTACGATTACGATTGCAGGGCAGTAATTGAAAATTTAATTATTAAGTTTATCGCGTCAAGTCGCGATTTTCTCGCAAATATATTTATGTAATCTACAGTGGTTCTAAGATGTATGGAAAGTTGAATGACCGGCAAATCTTACCTAGAAAGCGCTACCCATGGGCGTAGGAATTTTAGGCGATCGAAAGGAGAGGTTTTTTAAATGCATATTTTAAACACCACAGCTGATATTGAATGCAAGTTTCCACACCACTCATGAAGTATTGCTTTTAGCGCATTACCATTTTTTACTGTGTCGTTCGCCAGTAGCCATATTTCCCACAAGAAATAAAAATAATAATGTACAAAACAGCTAAATAGCCGTTAAAAAAAATTGAAAACGGAAAAATAAAATAAATATATATTCCAAAATAAAGCAAATAATTCTCAACAAAAAATAAAAACAATAAAATAAATACATATTCCAAAATTAAGGAAAAATTATCAACAAAAAATAAATACAATAAAATAAATACACCTATATTCCAAAATAATGCAAAAAAATATCAACAAAAATAAAAACACCCTTTTACCTTACACTTTAATACCTGAATATTTACCTAAAAAACGGGTAATCAATATCACTATTTAATAATATTATAATCATCACTAATATCACTATTTTCAATCACTTTCGACTTCATTTTCACTGTCGCTATCACCATTTCCAATATTAATCCCAATGGGTACTATGGCTCGATCAACCGCCAAGTCCACATCCCACATTATCTGTTCCTCTTTCATCACGTGATTAATACACTTCTCACTTGCTCCTCGAAGATGGCTTTCTATGTCAGCTTATTTAACAGTTCGATTCACTTTCGTCACTTCGCCTTTTACTTGGGCCCAAATCGAGTTCAATTCGCAGTGATAAGGAGGTAATCTCAACAATATGACTCGATGTACCTTAGCAACTTGCAATAATTCTGCCTTCAAGTAATTTTCTTGGTAAAGAATGCCCTTTTCTGATAACTATTCTTGAATTCTTCTCTTTCTTTCTTCACGATTGCTGGGGTGTTTCACATTTTCAGCTATGATAAGGCATTATCCATAACCACCACACTTCCTCATTCCAAATGTTAAGGACGCTGGCAAACCTCGTAAATTTCGGAATTCATTCCTCGTGGTAGTCTCCGGTCTTCTTGGATTGAAATATCAATTCTCCATTAGGAAAAATCCACTACCACTTCCAATATGCAATATATGATTAAACGACGACCTTTTTCAGAAGGCATTTTTAAAACAGTTGTCCAGCCTTCAATCGCAACTTACCGTGCATTTTTCACGTTTGCATCCTGCCAGACTCTCTTCACAGTGTCCTTTATTGACCCATGTTTCATCAGTGTAATAAATTTTCCGCCCTTCGTTTAGAAATATTTTTATTTTTCGAGGATAATCCATCCGCCAAGCAACTATTTCATATATTTCTATGAGAATACTCTTGTGTCTACTTTTCCATACGTAAAATTCATGTGTTTCAAATTTTTACCAGACTGCACATTTTAGGTATAATATCATTTTCACTTATAAGTACTTTATTTATTTATTTATTTAGTGTCAATAACAAATAATGTTTTACACAGGTCAACATACATATTCTAAAATACATAGACATCTATAATACATAAAACATGTTTTACAGCACATCTCTAAAATAGATATAAAATAAATGTCTTTGGAGCATACAAAGTTTAGGTAAAAAACAATTAAAACATCAATTTATACAATTAAAATTTCAAAAATTCTTCGACACTATAGAATGCTTCAGAAAGCAGTATTTTTTTACTTCAGTTTTGAAGCTATTGATGGAAAGATCCCTAATTATTTGTGGTAATTTATTATAAAATTTGAGGCCATAGAAATTTATGCCATTTTTACTGGAATTTAATCTCAAATAAGGGCATCTTATATCCTCAGTACCTCGTGTATTTTTTAGAATGTTTTAGAATGTTTTCCATCGTTCACTGATATTATATTGTATCACAATTACAGTAAAACAGCACTACACAATCGCGATTATCTCAAACAATGCACTACTCAATCACGACTGACCGTTACAGAATACCCGCGAAAATCCCGCCAACCTGCCAATGCTAGTGAATAAAGGCAGAGGAACAATTACCGGGTTTACACGATTGTCCCAAATGACAACAGATGGCACGTCATTTCCAATTGGTTAAAAAGAGATATAATATATGCTTTCTATGTCAGCTTTCCGGTTGCGACAGGAGCTGCGTTGCCGCTATTAACTATAAAAATAAATATTTAGGGAATTGCCATATTAAAGTAGACGAAACTAAATGTAAAAATGGTTCATATTGGCCTATACTATGTTATTGTATGCACAATAATTCTTTCATGACATTCATAAATAATATATACAACTTTTATATAGTACTATTGAATTTGATATTTAAATTGAATATTGAAAAATTTGAAAATTACATGTGGCAACAACAATTGTTCCTTTAGGCGGTCAGTACACTTTGTATACCTATCTATTAGAACTACTGTGCCAAAAATTTTATTCCACTGAAAAGAGCGGAATAAACTGCACCAGGTACGTGAAAAAAATAAGTTAACTAAGTTAAACTATTTAAAAAAATGCCAGTGACGTCATTATCTCAAAAACAGAGACCGATCAAGATATATCTAATACAAAAAAAGATGAGCCTCTCAAAAACTAATTTGACATGTCTGGGACTTTTCCACAAAAGCCGATCATTTTTTTTTGTTGAATATACTTCAAGACACTCACTGTACAAATAATAATAACTGCATACTGGCAACACGCAGAGGTTACACGCAATAAAATCTATCGGCCGCCATCTTAAATATATATTTTGACAGAAAATTCGTGATATGCGCCCCCAGCACAAGCTATTTCGGGACCAGCTATTTTGAGTCGATTCAGAACATAATTGCAATTTTTATCCGCCATTTTTAAAATTCATCAGTACTTTGTAGAAACTTTACATGCGAAACCCGCATCGGAATATTAAACATCTCAGAATATGTTGTACAAATAAAAAAATAAGTGGATAGGTATATAAAATAAAATATTAAACGTAAAATAGAAAAAAAATGTACAGGGTTTGAACCTCGTCTGGACATGCAATTCAATTTAAGAACATTATTTTAATCTATAGATTTATACTTAGGAAACTCGATTACGATCGATGGCCATCTTAAGATAGACGAAAAGATTCAGAACTGTACGATTTGCCATTATTGATATTTACTTTTCTGTATTTCTTGGGAAGCCACTGTGGGAAACTTTGTTATTGGCTTTGGCTTAAAAAGAAGAGTTCTTCCTTTACCCAAAAACTAGTTTTCTGTAAAATCTTAGCTTTTGTTTAAACATTTCGTTAACAAAAGCGCGGCACGGCATACGGACATTTTGAAAGTTGCTTAAAATCCACGGCAAACAACGATATAAAAATTTTGGGTACAATAATATCAAGTTTTCTTATGATGACGATGATGATTCTTGTGATGCAACACTTGTTGTTTCTATCCGGTTAATTGTGTGAAAATATTTGCCTCTCCAGTTGTTGAAGCGCATGGACGTTTTTCTGAATTTCTGTTACACGAACTCGAACGCTAGCAGTCTACTTCAAAAATAACTGAAAGAATGCGGTTAGGAAATAGCGGGAGAGACATTAACGCACCTACTGTGAATTAGTTATTTGTCAGTTTTGTTTTTATTTCCCTAGAGCTCGGGGAAACGGAGGAATTTTTATGTTTTAAACGTGTTGCCCCTTTTTTAATTCTCTTTATTAATGTCCGCGCCTTTGAGACACACTTTGTAAATCTAGGAAGATATAAGTATTCCTAAGTAAGTAACGCCACACCTACTTATTTTAAAATAAATGACCGTCTGCCAAACCAGATTACGCACACATTTATTATTAAATAGCTTATCTTCATAGTAGTGATTGAAGGAATACGTTTAGGGGTTCCTTGTTCCTTCTATAAAATAATGAAGGGAATGTAGTTATAAACCTACATTCCCTAAATTCTTATATAAGGATGTCTTAAAATTAATTTAGCTCAATCTCACCTATGATTCACGTTCTGGGAAAGTCGGAAATCCACCCTAAAACGTAGACCTGGCCAATGATACCTCAAATCCGAGGGAAATCTACCCTTATTTGTCCCCATTGCGCAGCATCCCTTTAACGGCTTTGTCACGGCGAGAACAACACACCCCGTTTCCATCTCCCCTTTGACACTAAACTATTAAAATGAAATCAGACACGACAGTTAACATGTTGATAGTCGCTAAATTTGTCATTGCTTCTTTTTGTTTGTTGCTCTTCTTGCTCCGTTTTACAATGTGCGATAAAGACAAAGACATCAAAGAGGTACACATTATTGGCAAATCCAAAAATCCACACACCCTTCTTAACGGAAAAAAATACCACCCCGAAGACCACGGTAGAACAATTAAAAAAAAATTGTTTACAATATGACTTAGCTCTGACCATAGTAGATATTAATGATGGCAAATTAGTATAAATGACCATTTAAATAAATCGTACATCATACCGATGAGTCTCACTAAAGGCGAAAGACCTTGTACAACTTCTAGATCATTCGTTTCCGTGTATATGTTCAGATATGCGACTGGTAATCGTTTTTCCTTTGACTATTTTTCTATGTATTTTCTATCTCCATTTGATTGTTTCTCTGTGTAATGAATTGCTACAAACCCAAGATTTCTTCTCACCAAATATATATGTTTAATGAACTCTGACCGACTAACCAAAAGAGCGAGCTATTTGGGCTAGGCCCTTTATCACTATTCATACTATTTCTATATTTGTTAATAATTTGTTTTTCTAAACTTCCAGTTGCCTACTGTTTCTAAACTTCCAACTTCTTTTCAGTTGCCTACTGTTTGTGACATTCCCAATTAATCATAAGTTACTAATGGCTATCCTATGATTATGATTGTTGTCAAAAGCATGTTAAGCAACGCTAGATCTTTTTGTTCTTCCGTATTTGAGATGGGCCATGTGCTCCTTGAATCTAGTTTGAGTCTTTACAGCTAATTTCATAAACCCGACCTTTCCTTTAATATTTATTTTATCCTTTGGATTACCTGTATTTTAAACTTGTATTTTATTCGCGGATGAATGAACCATTGGTAAGACGAGGTTCATATGGAATTGATATAAAGATTTGGGCAAACAATATAATCTAGGTACATTTGGTTTTGAAATATGTAACTTATTCTTTAATGATGGAGTAATAAGGTTCTTACAGGTTTTGCGTACGTTTTGTACTTCGGTAATCATTTTTGATAACGGATTTCTAGAAAGTTTTTTCTAAGGACCATTATTAATGAGGTTGTTAACCCTTTCATAATATTCCTCTTTATCTAAAATAAGAACCTCATTACTTTTTTCAGCCTTTACTTAAAAACAATCTTTTACGCGCAATTTTGGCAAGTTCCATTTCCTAATTTCTTAAAATAAGGAAAGTGAAATTGCCAAACGATTGCCAGAAAAAGATTGTTTTATTTAAGTCAATATTTACAGTCCGCTGATGGCCATCAGTCAAGGTATTACATAATATACACACATTTTCTTAAGATACCATCGTCGCTGAATCAGTTTAAAGATACTATCTTTAAAGAGTCATCATTGTGTTATATCGGATCGTGACTAGGTATATATACCGGTGTCGTAAAGTGGTAGTTTCAGTTACAACTAAGCATCTACAGTTGTAGTAGGACTTCTTTGTAGCCTTATACCATGTCAGAGCAAGAAATTGTTAGACAACAGATGTTGTTGCAAGACCTATGGAGTGAGATGTGGACCAGAGACAAGTTGATGATCGTATATTCAGCCGCAGAATGTCCTAGTATATATCTAATGTGCAATAATATTTCAAATCATAGGATTGGGATGAATTGTAGATATTGAGTATACTCTGACGCTACGATTTGCTAACAATGAAGAAGAAGAGGTGATATCTAAGGAATATTTATATTGAATGTATATGTGTTGTTATTGTAATTCTATTGTAAGTTAATTGTAGTATAACTTTTTAAAGGAATTGTAGTATATATTATCTCTATAGAGCCATATAAATAATGTAGAGAAAGTACATATTTGTAGCATTTATATAGATGGCAATGATAATATGTATGAAAATTTATTGGAAAAAATAATTTTAGTGACTATTATTATTCATTTATATAGAAATATATGTTTAATACTATTTTTGTTTTATTTTGATTTCTGCAGATATAGCGTTTGCTTTCAAACCACTTGTGGGTCTCAAACATGCCCTCATTTATTTTTTCTCATCTAAAGCATGAGATTCTCAAACAAAGACAAATAAGGCATTAGATATCCTTGAAACAAATTCTAACCTCTTTATACTTTTATACCTCTTATAAATACTTTTATACTATCTACAAATTATTGTTGTATCATCAGCTGCTTCAGTTTTAGGAGTGCCACAAGACTCTAATATGAGGGGTGCAGGAATAGAACTAGGAATGTCCAAAAAACCGTTTTCGAGATAATCAACTTTTTATTGCAAATTCGTTATTACAAAGCTTACAAAATGCAACAAATTGTGATTGATCATATACTAGGACACCTAAACGTGTCTTCTTTAGAACAGAGCAGAAAAATTTGTAAAGGAACGTTTAAGTTCAAATTAGCTGCCAAAATTTCACCCAAATATGCAAATATGCAGGAACAAAACAGGGAATGTTCACAGGCTCTACATTATGGTAATGGGCAGAATCTCTGAAAAAAATACAGTACTTATTAGTTTGGTCAGTCAAGTGTCTAGATTTCAGTTTCGTGTACTCTTACCATTCCGTCACTGCTCATGTGCAAGTTCGGTGTAAAAAACAGCTGCTTCTGGTTGCTGACAATATGCCTTAAGCTGCTGTAAGTTTAAGTATTTCTCCTTTTTTATAGGCAGTGTTTCTGGAAAATTTATACTGAGGTTACAAAGCGGAAGAACGTTGAATTCTAGATATGCTTACCCGTATATTTTGCAGTAGGAAGCTCAAATTCACCTTCGCCAAGTCTCGGCCTTAAAGGTTTTTTCCTACTAGCATTGACAATGCATCCAGTAAGAAAAGTGCCATTATAATTTGGCCGAAAATACAGTAACTTTGGGTGATCCTTTGTGCAATAAATTGCACGTACTTCTTGAATTGCAAAGGGACATTTTGCTCGAAATCTACCCTTAAAAAATGTTGTCCAGTCTTTAACCATATGTCTTTCAACCCTTATTACTGAAAATGGAGTTGGTTTTGTTCTAGAGTGCTCCAATAAATCATAGTACTCCTGTGGTAATTCCATTCGTGTCTTCAGGTTAACCAATCCCATGTTTTTATCACATTCCAGGTAGGAGTGTCCCCGGATTGGGAATGTGATACGGATGGACTCAAGTTTTCTTATAGAGTGTACAATATAATGCATCAACCGGAACACACAGTAATTTTTATTTTGGCCGCCAGCAGAATCACAGAATATGTGCAAATGTTTAACGCTATCGTCAGTGTGATTCATTATAAAGTCAAAAAGGAATGAGGAAACCTCATCAGCTCCTTTCTTTGCGACATTTTCAGGATATGTGTAGAACAGTGACTCAGCTGTACTCAAAACATGTATGTTAAAAGAATACATTGACAGTTGACGAAGATAGTAAACATCGTTTGTTGGTACGTTTGGAAGATATACATTTTTTTGGTAATCCATTGCAATTGCGATAAAATCATTACTAGTTCGGGCTCGCTGTTTTGCGCTTCTTTTTTTATCATAGAATGCCTGAGCCCTCCTTTTATGGAGTTCATTTTGATTTTCCAGTCTTCTTATGAGTACTGGAGCTTCTGGATTCCCTTCGGCTTTCAACCTGTTTACCTCTGCTGTAAATTTATCGCAGATACTACACGTATCGCTCCGCGGGTACCCGAAACTGATATTAAATTTTGTATTAAACGTATGTCTATAAGTCTCGTAAGAAACTTTGTCGCTCGGATACGCTTGTTGGAACATGTCAAACATTTTTTTTATATTCAGTTCTTGAGGTAGATAAAGTTTCTTTGAATCGTGTAAACTATAATGTGAATGCCTACCTTTGAAAGAGCTGATATGATCGAAAATATGTTGGTATGTAGTGTCAGACAAACTCTTTATTTTGGAGCTGTGTTGGCCCCTCTTATCTTTTGGTGCCGTTCCTGTATGTTTTAAAGATTTCTGCAAATGCTCTAACTTGCCTTTAGTAATCCCATGGATGCTAAGAAAAGCTTTGTAGCAAACGGGTATCTCAACTGTACGGTCATCTTTTTGTACTCTAACTCTATAGGAAAATACACTGTCATGAAATATGGCATCCTCTTCCGACTTCCTATTTCGGCGCCTCTGGACAGGTGTAATCGAAATTAAACCGCATAAGTAACTATTTTGTTCATCATTGGTGCCCAAACTGTTAAAATATGACAGAATTGCATTACGTTGGTCGTTGGTAGTAACCTCAAAACATCTTAATCGTTTGCATAAACAGGCAACACCTGGTTCGTGGGAGGCTAGACGAACTTTCTTCATCACATCCTGAATTCGCCCGGTTTTAGGCCTCTTTTTTGGTTGTTGATGCACATTTTTGTCGTTCATTTTTCACACAAAACACAATAAAATCGGTAAGAAGTTGTTAAAACGTGACGAAGTGCCTCGAGATGCTCACTAACTGACTGGTGTATTCTATGGACCCTCCTTGTTTTATACGTGTGGCGCGTGGACGTTTCCAGTTTTATGCCTGCACAGCTAATATTGTTTTATTGAAATATACGAGACCTTTCTAGTTTTATACCGGTCCATATGACCATTCGATAAAGCTCAATAGGTACCACCTGATGGACTAAAATATCACTAAACATGAAAATTTGGACTCTCCTTGTTTTATTCCTGTACCCTTCATATGAGTCCACTAGACTTTTTATTAATTATTGTCAGTATTGACTTTTTATTAATTATATTTTATTAATTATTCAGTTATTTTTTACGATGGCCAAAAGACATTTTTTGTGATATTTTAAACATTATTATTTATATTATGTATTAGTTTAGTATAAATTACTTAAAAATGAATAACATAAAACATTGTGTTCATTTTAATGTACTATATTTTCATTTCTACGCAACCGGATAAGGTGGCGCTCTGCAGTGAATGGTTTTTAAACTGCTCTGGAGGCTGTTCATATATCATTTATTTTATGAGACACCTTATTCGTTTTGAGTCGCGCACATGCGCGGATTCACTTGCTGTTCAAAGAATAATTTATTATATCATGAAACTTTGTCCCTTAAAAATACATTCCACATTGCAATACAATTCGTTTAATAATAATATTCTCAAGTCTGTTCCGTTTCAAATATTCCAAACAAGCCCAAACTAACAGGTCATTTTAACCGCCAAAGTCAATAGTGCCTGAAAATGAAAGTCCATCAGCCAGCCTTTTAGTTGCCTTCCATCGTTTAGCAGAATCTAGGCGCGTTAACTACCCTTTGGTCTACCCATTACGTTTCATCGTGAACGGCAGACCACCCTATATAAATTTAATTTAATTAATTAGTTTCGGTGGTTCGGTGTAGTATGTTATATTTCCCACACCTACTTTTACGCCTTGACGTGCCGTGTGTAGCTGGAACAAATCGATAGAAGAATTATTTATTGATTCCGCCACACAAACAAACAGTGGGTACTCGGGTCCCTTGGCTGTTGCATTCGCTACTAATTTCAAACTTTAAAAAAATATTCGGTTGGGTAGAAATGAAAATATAATAATACATTAAAATGAACACATTTTTTTATGTTATTCATTTTGAGTAATGTATACTAAACTAATACAGAATATAAATCATAATGTTTAAAGTATCGCAAAAAATGTCTTTCGGCCATCGTAAAAAATAACTGAATGCAACATACTGACAATAATTAATAAAAAGTGTAGTGGACCAATATTAGAATCCTCTCACTCCTCAAACTGAAACAGCTGGTAGTACCACAATAATTTAGATCGAAAGAGGATATCACTGTATTAACCTGCGTAATTTTTAGGTAGTATAAAAGTATAAGAGTTATAAAAGTTGGTTTTATTTTAACTTTTCGCCGCATTTTAAGACATAACCTATAAGTTAAGTTCAGTGAGACATCTTGTCTGGCGACTCCATATTGTCTACATGTACTTTCCTTTGGGTTTTTCTATTTTCATGACAGTTACTACAAACCACAACAGTTGCTTTTATGTTATGTTCACTCTTTTTTATAGGGGTAAAGAGCGATGGTACCGCTCGGCCCCCCTCTTATCGAGGTCACATCTATAGCCAAGGATATTGGCGCACTCTTTTTTAGAATAGTACATGGGGAAGACGGTATCCCTGGAAATCGGGGGATCTACAAAACGTCGTCCGCGAAAACACTCGTTTGGGGATCAGGTCTTAGAATTTGTGTTAAGGATATCTAATACTGCCTTATTTGTCTTTATGTTTGAGATTCTCATGCTTTATATGAGAAAAAATAAATGAAGGCTTGTTTGAAACTTCACAAGTTGTTAGTTGTTTGAAAGCAAACGCGACATATGCAGAAGCCAAAATTAAACACAAAGATAGTATTAAACATATATTTCTATATAAATGAATAATAATAATGAAGACTAAAATTATTTCATTTAATGTTTTTATACATATTATCATTATTATACATATTACATTATAAATGCTACAAATATGTACTTTCTCTACATTATTCACATAGCTATAGAGATAATAATATATACTACAATTCCTTTAAACGTGATAGTGACTCATTCCTTCGCCCTCTTGGCCTTCTGCAGCTAAAAACAAAACCGCTGTTTTTGTCTTGGCCATTGAAACGCTGTCTGAGTGACTATTACGTTTAAAGTTATACTACAATTAACTTGCTCAATAACATTATAATAACACATACATTCAATATAAATATTCCTTATGTAACACCTCTTCTTCTTCTTCAACCATTGTCAGCAAACAGTAGCGTCAGAGTATACGCAATAATATCTACAATTCATCCCAATCCTATGATTTGAAATATTATTACACATTAGATATATACTAGAACATTCTGTGGCTGAATATAACAGCATCAACTTCTCTGGTTACCATCTCACTCCTGTGGAACAACATCTCTGTCTCGTCTTGCAACAACATCTGTTGTCTAACGACTTCTTGATCGGACATGGTTAAAGCTACAAAAAAGTACTACTACAACTGTAGATGCTCAGTTGTAACTGAAACTACCACTATAGAGCACCGGTATATATATCTAGTCCCGATCCGATATAACACAGTGATGACTCCTTAAAGATAGTATCTTGGATCTGATTCAGCGACGATGGTATCTTAAGAAAATGTGTGTATATTATGTAATACCTTGACTGAGGGCCAGCGCACTGTAATATTGACTTAATAGAAATTGAAGGGCTACTCTGGCGCTAATTTCATACTGACTAAATGAACTATTTTCCTTGGGACTGACACATATTTTGTTTAAAGAAAATCATCTGCAATTGCATTGAGAAGAATAATAAATTAGGATGCAGTTTATATGCAGATGTCAAAGTAATTCGCGTAATAAAAAAGCGTTCTTGTTTCAGTCATCGTAAAGAATCCAATTCGTGTTACTTCTCGCAATTGTTGGGTAGTAATTTGAAATTTCATGGTGTTCTTTCTATCTATCCTCTTTGGATACTTTCACCGGTTGTTTTATTTTATAGAAACCGTCTTTGCTCGTAGCTTTTCCGTTTTTCTGGTGCTTTCTGTTCGGGTTGTTATTAGTGTTTTTACTCTCTCTTAACCCTAAGAGATTTTTTTTACTTATTGCTATGATACTTATTAGTTGATTAGTGGGTTGTGTGGGTCCTTCATTGTATAACGTTCAATTTTTTTTTATTCCTTCTTTGGTTTTTATTATTATTTTTTTCTTTATTTTTATTCTGTTTGCCTCTTTTTAGTGTGTTAGATTTTATTTTATTTGTTTTTATTTTGTAGTTTTTTTTTCATTTTGTATATATTAGTGGTGGGGGTCAGGGGGTGTATATGTAGTTTCGGGAAGGGTGTTTTGTGGGTATTGCAAATTTGGGGATGAGGGAGGTGTATATTGTGATATTGGGGTGTTGTGTAAGCCTGTCTGACAATGCTGGTATAAATATTTTATTACCATTTTATTTCGGTTCCTCATTTGTGTGATAATTAAAAATAGTCCGGGCCTGCTGAGACCACCATATTCTTACTACGCTAGCCACGCCCAGTGCTACCGTTTACTGCATGGAAAATTATTCTTATAGCGTCTCCTGATTCCCTAGGATACTAGCTCAATGGTTTGTCAGGTAGAGACTACTCAATCCACACTCCACACCTCAAATTTTCAAGGAAATATAAGGAGATCTGGCATAAGAGTCGTGCACCTCAGCTGCTCACGACTCGAGTGTACCTAGGTATATACCTTTATGTACTAGGTACATAAATAACTATTTAAGACTTCCTAAATATTGGGGTAATCGGGTTAACATCACAATACACATTTTTCCGCGGTCCGAATTCCCTTAACATCTTGACGCTGTGCCAATGGACGAAAATAAAAGTTTCGTGTTAATACTGGCCGACTTCCTAGAAATCATTTATCAGATGTAGACAAGTTGTTTATCTTTTATTTTTATTATCTTTGAAGTCGGGAACATATATCTCTAATTATTACACCCTCGTTTGTTAATAAAAATTATGACATTAACCTAAATTATTCGTAATTAGTCAGGATGACGGTTTATTTTCTGTCTATTTATCTGTATGTACCGAGAACTGATCTGTAGGATGCTTGTCATGACGACTGCTTCATCCGTCGTAACGCAGTTTTAATTACATGACCGAAGTTAATATGACTGGTGCATCATATTAATAAAGGAACCGGAACATATATCTTTGGATATGAATAATTGTTGTGTGTTGGCAAATCGTCGCTTATTTTGAAAAAGAGTCTTTAGTTGTCTTAACGGCTATAATATCTACTACGAACCTCAGCGTTACAATAGTCCTCCCGAAGGGTCGATTGAGGCTTCCTTTCATTAATAGCTACCTCATCTATCATTATTTGTTACCTTTTGGATTGCATAACGATATGCAACAAGCTTAATCTTAATCCCTAAATGTAAATTATTGTCGGGGATATAGTTTTGTTAAATACTGGATTGTATTCAATTCGGTCAGTGAAGTTTCTAGAATTATCAGTTTCTTTCTTGAAGTGATAAATATATGCAGACGCACCTTCGTTACCAGGCCATGCCGATTCTTTAGCGG